>QYSD01000007.1:0-337739 GCA_009806315.1 Rhodotorula sp. ZM1 | reverse complement strand
AGGCCGACTTTGTATTGACGGGTCTACAACTCTATTGTTGTATGGCAGGGGACCTTAGTGAAGAAGGTAACTAGCCCGGTGGAAGCCAGAGCGAGCTCAGTAGTTGGTCGAGATACACTCACGCTCACCCGCTTAGCTGGACACGGTGGCGCCTCCGAAGCTCACGCAGAGGACTCTCGAACGCATCTCGAAGCGGAACAAGCCCGCACGCGACATCTCGTCCTGGGCAACGTCGGCCGCAGGGTCCGTCGACGACTCCGACACGATGGCGGACGAGCGGGACGAGCTGGACTGGCCAGAGTACATCAGCGAGGCCCGGACAGCGCTGAGCGGGAGCCGGACCAAGGAACGGACGGAGACGCTCGCTGAACTGCGGGTGTGGGCGACGAAGCGTGAGTGGGGCGATCTCAGCGTGCAGAGGAGCTTGGAAGGCTGATCTCTGCATGGAATAGCGTCTCTGGACCCTGCGCAGGTGCAGGACCTCGTCCGACTCCTCGTTGGGACTGTGCCGCGCTACGTCGACTCGACCTCTCGCCAGTCGGTTCTCGCGGTCCTCTCGGCTCTCCTCGCACGCGACTACGCTTCTGGCCGGGATGATGTTGCCGCGACGTCGAACGGTAAGACCGCGTTGTTGACGAACGGTCTCATCAAATGGCTTGAGGGCGAGGCGGCCAAGGTCGACAAGACCGGCGCCGGTTCAACTCGCTTCACCCTCCTTGGTTGGGCCAACACGATCTACTCTTCCATCCCAGTTGACCACCCTCTTGAAGACGCGCCCTTCATTTCTCTTGCCCTCACCCTCTCCGCACTCCTGACTGCGGTCCTCGACGAGGTGTATGGCGCAAAGGAGGCAATTCGGAAGTCTGCTCTTGTCTCGACTCGGCGCGCTGTACGAACAGTACGTCTTGGCGGCATCGGGGGCTTTTCCGTATGCTGACGAGCTTCCGTGCAGCGTCACGAGTGGATCCTTCGTCTCGTCAAGGCTCTCGCGTCCGCCAAATCCGACCCAATTTACCGCCACGCACCTTTGATCGGCCTCGCTCTCGACGTTTCGCTGCGGTTGAAGAATCCAAAGAGCGAGAAGGAGGTCGGGAAGGGGTACGTCGACGAGCTCAAGCCAATCGTGCAGGCCTTCTACCTCAACTCGGTGGTCACAAGCAAGACCGTCCCTCCCTCGCACGTCTTGGACGCTTTCTCCGACTTCCTCGCGACGGTCACCCTTGACGATGCGACATCGACCTTCGTTCCTGCGATGGAGAAGGCCCTGAATCGCGCCGCCGAACCCGCCCTTGCCGTCCTCCGATCCTTTTTCGCTTCCCTCTCACCCTCCGTCTCTTCCAATCCCGCACTGCGCCAAAAACTCGCTCCAGCTGTACTTAATACCGCCAAGTCGTCCTCTGCGCCAACTCGTGTCGCCTCGGTCCGCCTCTTCTCGACTCTCTACTCGTCCGGTTCGGAGGAGGAGCTCCTCCCCGTTGTCGAGCAGGTCTACACACCCGTTCGAACGAGCAAGACGACCTCCCTTGATCACCGCGTCGCACTCTACGCCATGCTCGCCTCCCTCCCTTCCTCGCTCAAGCTCTCCGCTGAAGTCGTTTCGATCGTCCTCACCGCACTGCCGAAGGAGACAAACGAGAGCACCGTTTCGGCCGTTTCGCAAGTCTTGTCTGCGCACCTCCCCGCCGTCCTCTGCGGCGACACTGCCATTCCTGCGCCTCAGATTGCCGCCCTCGTCAAGGGTATGGCCGACACGAAGCCGGTTATCCGTCGTCTGATCCATGCTACTGTCGGAAACGTCTTTTGGGGGCTGAAGGAGACGAGCCAGGCGGCGACAGAGGCGGAGAAGGCGTTCGCGACGGGCTTGCTGCCAGGGTTCGAGGCGTCGCTCAAAACCGTTACCACCAACATGCTCAACTCGCCCTCGGGTCCGCTCGAAGGCTATGTGGCCGTGGCGGTGCTGAAGAGTCGCGCGCCCAAATGGGGCGTCAAGAAGATCGACGATCTCGTCACCTCGAATGCCGCCATGCAGACTCTCGGCCAGACCGGGGCCAAGCCCAACTTCCTGCTCTACGACAAGGTGTATCGCAAGGCGTCAACGTCCGAAGACGGCATCTGGCTTGCTCGGGCGCTAGAAGCGTTTTTCGACGCGGACGAGGACAAGCTCGCGAAGGACGAGACCATTCGCGCCAACTTCGCCGCCGCCCTTCTCCACCTCGTCACCGAGGGCACATCACACGAGATCCGCGCCGCAGCCGTCGGCTTTGTGCGCAAAGCCTGTTCGCGGTCGCCCAAGCTTGTCCACCTCGCAATGCGCGATGGAATGCGTGCTTGGCTCGTCCAGAGCGAGAAGATGAAGGCTGTTGCCAAGCCGACTGCCGAAGACGCTGATGCGCCAGTCGACCGCGCACCTCGCCTGCGTGCCGTCCTCTCCGCACTCGCCTCCTTTGAAGACGAAGTTGACCAGCACACCCGCGAAGATCTCCTCGTCCAACTTGTCGTCCTCTCTCACCACCCGCGACTGTCCAAGTCGGAAGCTAGCCTCTGGGTCGACTTGCTCCTCGTCGCCAAGACTTCGCCAGACAAGATCATCGCCGAGCGGCTGCCGGAGCTGGTCGACTTGGTACTCGCGGATGCTTCCCTCACACCTGCAGTATGTTCGCTTCTCCTTCTGTCTGGGCCGCTTGATTGAAGCCGTCCTGCGCGCAGAACCAAGCGTTTGCCGACGCCGCCTATCGCGCCGTCACGACTTGCGCGCTCATCCTGCCCGAGAAGGCTGTTCCAGCCCTCTTTGCCCAATTCCAAGACGACCTCCTGCCGTCTCACCTCGAGTTCATCGGCGCGACCGAATTCGGCGTGTGGGGTACGCCCGAGGGCCAGACTTTCGTTGACGTCCTCGCCGACGCGAAGAAGAAGACGTGCACGACACCTGTCGGCAAGGCCAATTCGAAGGAGCACCAGATCGCTCTCTGGGAGGCCGAGTTGCGGGAGTCACTCTCGCGTAAGAAGCCGGTCGCTGCGCAGCTTTCGAAACAGGACCGCGCGACGCTCGACAAGCAGCTTGCGCTCGAGAGCGAGATCCGCACGCAGGTCGGTACGGCACTCGGCAGGCTGCGCCGAGGGTTTAGGTTCGCGTTGTGTTTGATCAGCTCGCAGGCGGAGCTCGTCAGGGAGTACCTGGCAAAGATGATCGAGCAGACGCTCGCCGTCATCATGCTGCAGCCTGCGACGCTCGTCGCAGAGGAAGCGTTCGAGACTTATCTTGCGGGTTGCGATCCCTTCTTGCCCGCGTGCTGAAGCTGACGCTCTGTTCACAGGCACTCGCGAATGTCTGCTCCGAACGACTCGGCGTGTTCAAGACCGCGATCGGCGTGGCTGTTCTTCGCAGCGTCGACGCGCAGGTCGTGCCCGAAAACTACCGAGCCGAGCCCCTTCCCGACCTTATCTCGCGCGTTCTCTTCCAGCTCCGCTTCCTCTCCGAGCAATCACCCTTCGATGCGGGAACGTACGCCTACGCCGCACCTCTTCTCAGCAAGATCCTTCGAACAGGCGGCGTCGGCATCGACAAGTCGCAGGCTGAAGCAGCTCTCGAGCAGCTCTCGCTCGCGCTCGACGTCGTATCTTTTCACGTCCGCCAGTGCAGCGATACCGCCTTCCCACGACTCTCCCTCGTCGGCGACCTTCTCGCCGCCATGACCGGCTACCCGTCGCTCAGTCGAATGGCAGCGACGGCGTTGGCGGACCTCGGCGAGGCCATGCGGGACAACGCATCGCCCGACGAGGTCGCCGCCATTCTCGACGGGGCTCTGGCAGAAGAGGCGTTCGTTCGTCTTGCCGCTCTGCAGGCCTTGCAGCCGCTCGACTTGACCGACCTTGACTTCTCCGTCAAGCTCTGGGTTCTCGCTCACGATGTCGACGAGCGTAACCGCGAACTTGCCATCATTGTGTGGCAAGAGAACGGTCTCAACGTGCCCGAGAAGAGGTTCTTGCCGCCTCTCATCGCCCTGCTCAGTCACTCGTCCGCCTCTGTCCGCGAAGCTGTTGCTGCCGCCATCGCCGAGGGCGTCACGCTGCATTCCGACCATGTTGCGGACGCCCTCATCCAGCTTATCGCTGAATACGAGGACAAGGCGAAGGAGCTCGTGCCCGAGTACGACCGATTCGGCATGCTCGTCGAGGAGTCGCTGTCTCGCGAGGACCCGTGGCGGACCCGCAAAGCGATTGCGACAACTCTGCGCTTGATGGCCGACCTGTTCTCACCCGCCGAAGTCGAGACTTTCTTCGACCTCCTCATCGCTGGCAAGGCGCTGGGCGACCGAAGTCAGTCTGTCCGCACCGAGATGCTCGAAGCGGCGCAGACAGTCATCGACCTTCACGGCAAGGAGACCCTGCAGCACCTCATCGAGACGTTTGAGGAGTACCTCGCGCGGCCGAGCACCGGCGACGAGACGCAGGACATCGTCACCGAGGCGCTCGTCATCCTCTTCGGTCGCCTCGCTCGTCACCTTGACCCAACCGATGCGCGCATCAAGACCGTCATCGGCCGCCTGATCGAAGCACTCAAGACGCCATCCGAGGTGGTGCAAGCCGCCGTCTGCGACTGCCTGCCGCCGCTTGTCAAGGTCCGCAAGGACGACATTCCAGACCTCGTCGACCAGCTCCTCAACGACCTCTTCAATGCGCACAAATACGCCGAGCGCCGTGGAGCGGCCTACGGTCTCGCGGGTATTGTCCAGGGTCGCGGTCTCTCGGCTATTCACGAGTTCGGCATCATGGGACGATTGCAGGACAACGCCGAGGACAAGAAGTCGTTGCAGGCTCGTCAAGGCGCCGTCTTCGGCTACGAGGTCTTCGCTACCGTCCTCGGCCGCCTCTTCGAACCCTACATCCCTGAGATCCTCCCGACGTTGCTCGCCAGCTTCGGCGATTCGGCTCCCGACGTTCGCGAGGCGACATCGGACGCGGCCCGAGCCATCATGAGCAGGCTTAGCGGCCACGCCGTCAAGCTCATATTGCCAACGCTCCTCGAGGGACTCGACGAGAAGCAGTGGCGCGCGAAGAAGGGTGCCATCGAGCTTATGGGCGCGATGGCCTTCCTCGCGCCTCGCCAACTCTCGGCTTCGCTTCCAACCATCCTTCCACGCCTCACGGAGGTCCTCACCGATACGCACAAGCAGGTTCGCGAGTCGGCGAACACCAGCCTCAAGCGCTTCGGCGAGGTCGTAACGAATCCGGAGATCAAGGAGATGACCTCGATTCTCCTCGACGCGCTTGTTGATCCCGCCCGCAAGACGCCCAGGGCCCTCGACATCCTCCTCACGACGACTTTCGCGCACTTTATCGATGCGTCGTCACTTGCTCTCCTCGTCCCAATTCTCGACCGCGGCCTCCGCGAGCGAAGTGCCGATGTGAAGCGCAAGTCTGCCGCCATTGTCGGCAACATGGCTACCCTCACCGAAGCGCGTGATCTCGTCCCGTACCTGAACCAGCTCGTCCCCCTTCTCCGCGACGTCCTGGTCGATCCGGTCCCGGAGGCTCGCTCGACGGCTGCCAAATCTCTCGGTGGTCTCGTCGAACGCCTCGGCGAGAACAACTTCCCCGACCTCATCGATTCCCTCATGTCGATCCTCAAGTCGCCGTCAGCTCAAGTCGACCAGCAGGGTGCGGCGCAGGGTGTTGCCGAAATTCTCGCCGGCCTTGGCACCGACCGCCTTGAGGAGATGCTTCCCGTCATTCTTCAGAACACGAGCAGCCCACGGACCTACGTTCGCGAGGGCCACATCTCGCTCCTCGTCTTCCTTCCCGTCACGTTCGGCGACCGCTTCTCCCCGTACCTCGGCAAGATCATCCAGCCGGTCCTCTCGGGTCTCGCAGACGACTCGGATTTTGTCCGCGACGCCTCAATGCGCGCTGGCCGCATGATCGTCGCGAACCACAGCACGAAGGCTATCGACCTGCTCCTACCCGAGCTCGAGCACGGCCTCTTCGACGAGTCGTGGAGGATCAGGCAGAGCAGCGTTCAGCTCATCGGGGACCTGCTCTTCCGCATCTCCGGCATCAGCGGCAAGATCAGCGAGGAGGACGAGGGAGACGACGAGGCGGAGGAGACCGCCGCGCCGGGACTCGACGCCGCCAAGAAGGCCCTCATCGAGGGTCTTGGCAAGGAGCGTCGCGACCGTGTTCTTGCGGCAATCTACATCGTTCGCCAGGATGCCGTCGGCGTCGTTCGCCAGGCTGCAATTGGCGTCTGGAAAGCGCTCGTCTCGAACACGCCCCGGACGGTCCGCGAGATTCTCCCGATTCTCAGTCCGTCACCATCTTTTTTGTACGCGTCTAGACGACCGCTGACCCGTCATACGCGCAGTGCAAACCATCGTTCGCATTCTCGCCAGCCCCGCTCTCGAGCAGCGCGAAACCGCCGCCCGCTGTCTCGCCGATTCTTGCCGCCGCCTCGGCGAGTCTGTTCTCGGCGAGGTCATCAGCATCCTGCAAAAAGCCATGACATCGCAGGATCGCCGCCAGCGCGAGGGTGTCTGCTTGGCGTTCACCGAGCTCATGGCTAATACGAGCAAGTCCTCGCTGGAGGCACACGAGGAAACCGTTATCGCCGCCGTCCGATCCGCACTCGTTGACTCGGATGCCAACGTTCGCTCGGCAGCCAGCCAGGCATTCGACATCGCTCAGCAAGTCATCGGCCCCCGCTCGATCGACGAGATCATTCCGACCTTGCTCGACGCGCTCCAGACGCCAGGAAGCACTGCGGACGCCGCGCTCGAAGCGCTCCGCGAGGTGCGTACCGCTTCCTTCACGCCATGCCTCGAACCAGCACTGACCCAGACTCCTTTCGCCAGGTCATGCAAGTCCGCGCCGAGAAGATCTTCCCTGTCCTCATTCCCCGCCTCATCGCGCAGCCCATCACCGCCTTCAACGCTCGCGCTCTTTCCGCTCTTGTCCGTGTCGCCGGCTCGGCTCTTGGCCGCCGTGTCACGCACATCGTTGACGCGTTGCAGCTGGCGTTGGAGAAGGAGCAGGACGAAGAGACGACGGATGCCCTCGACTCGGCTCTCACGGCCGTGCTTGCCGCTGTCGAGGACCACGACAGCGGCCTTGGCAGCCTCCAGATGCACATGCTCGGGCTCTGCAAGCACGAGTCGCCGGCAAAGCGCATCACCGGTTGCAACCTCTTCGCGCGCTTCTGCCGAGCGACCGAAGCCGACTTTTCCGACTATGTCGTCGACTACATCCGTCAACTTGTCTCACTCTTCGACGATCGGACAGGCGACGTCGTTACGGCTGCTTGGACTGCCCTCGATGCGCTCGTCAAAACGCTCGACAAAGAGGACATGGAGCCGCTCGTCGTCCCTTTGCGGCGGACCATCGAAGGAGTCGGGATGCCCGGTCATCCGGTTGAGGGCTTTTCGCGGCCGAACGGCCTCAAGCCGATCCTCCCGATCCTTCTGCAAGGCCTCCTTGCGGGTACGGCCGAGCAGCGCGAGCAGGCAGCGTATGGTCTTGGCGACCTCGTCGAGCGCACGACGCCCGAGGCCTTCAAAGCGTACTGCATCCAGACTGTCGGTCCGCTCATCCGTGTCATCGGCGACCGTCTGCCGCCACCCGTCAAGTCGGCCATTCTGTCCACCCTCACTATCCTCCTCCAGCGCACTCCGCTGTTTGTCAAGCCGTTCTTCCCTCAGCTTCAGCGAACCTTCGTCAAGTCGCTCGTCGACACCTCCTCACTCTCGGTCCGCAACCGTGCGGTCGCCGCTCTCGGCGCCCTCATGCAGCACCAGCCACGTGTCGACCCGCTCGTCACCGAGCTGGTCAACCTCGTCGCGTCCGAAGGGGGCGATGTGCGCGACTCGGTCGTCAACGGTCTTGCGGCGACGGTCGCTTCGGGCGGCAAAAACATGAGCGAGGCGAGCATCTCCTCGGTCGTCGACATCATTTCGGAAGCCTTTGCGGAATCCCCCAAGGGTAAGTCGAACCGTACAGGAGCTGTCTCACACGTGCTGACCGCTTCACCCCCTGTCAGAGTCGTACGCCATTGCCATCGCTCGTCTAGTCGCTTCGGTCGCCCTCCACTCCCCAAGTTCCCTCGACTTTATCATCACTTCCTTTGTCCTCGGCACGTCGACCGACCTACCGCCGACACAGCTCTCAGCAATCGCGTTACGCGAGCTCGTCGACACTGCACCGGCGGTCCTGTACGAGCTCGATAAGGACGCAACCGTTGACCGAGTGGTGCGGATGGCCAGCGGAAGTGCAACGGGCGGAACGGCGAATCCTGCGATCGCCAGGCCGGCGAGGGAGACGAAAGACTTGATGAAGGAGCGGGACCCGTGGCGGGATGACGAGGATTTGGTGTCGAAATTGTGAGCGGCGAGGACGGAGGATGCAAGTAGATCGCAAACCTGCAGTCACAAGACGCAAAGCGGCCCTCCAGTAGTTTTGGGAGGTCGCAACACAGTCTCATAGCATGCGTGAAGCAGGAGGGACCCTATGTGATGCGCAAGAAAAACGGAAGGAGCAATACGATCATCTACCAGCTCTCCCACTCGTCCTCCTCTTTGGTCCTCTGCGGCGCCGCCGCCGCTGCCGCTTCCTTCTCCTTATGCTGCTGCGCCCTCCTCGCTGCCGCCTGCGGTGCGATCGAGTCCCACGACCCGGTCACCTCCGGCTTTGGCGGTGGCGGAGTCTGCGTAGCCGGCGACGAGCGACCGGTCGATCCAGCTGCGGATGTCGAACGAACAGTGGGCATGTCGCGGATGTCGGAACTCGCACCGGCTGCGCTTCCGGTCCCGAGATGCGCCTCGAAGAAGTCGCCCTGACCTGGCTCCATCGTGCTGTGAGCCGTCGGGGCGTGCTCCTCGCCGACCGACCCGTACCCTTCGCCAGCACCGCGACCAGTCGCGCGATCGATGTAGCGTGCGCCGAGGTCACCGACGTCGACGCCCAGGTCGCGGCGAATGAAGGTGGACGAAGTCTCCAGGCCGGTTGAGAGAAGCTGGCCAGACGTCTTGGCGGCTGTAGAGAGGGTAGAGATGGCGCGAGAAGAGATGGTGGACAGCTGGGACTGAAGCGCGGGATCGGCAGCGCGTTCTAGAGTCGGCTGGAGCACAGATCTGCCGGTGAATGGCGTCAGCAATGGTAATGAACCGAGCGGAGAAAGCGGATCGCCACGCACTCGTTGACCGTCTTTCCCACTGCACCCAGTGCTGCGCCCAGGAAGCCCCATCCTTTGCCAAGCGCGCCGACGGGGTCGTCCCGCAAGTCATCGAATCCCGGCAAGTTGCGACTGCTGAGCGGATTGGCATTCCCCCTTCCCGCAGACGACGGCGTGTAGGAGCCGCTCGAGCCAAAGCCTTGGTATTTGCCCCCTTGTGAGGGAGGGAGGTTCTCTGGCCTCGAGTCGTTCGTCGCACCCATTCGGGTGAAGAAGTCTTCGTTCTGCGCCTTGCTGGGCATGCCAGAAGGTGTGGCGGGAGAGCCGGTACGCGAAGGTGTAGACGAGGAGGATGAAGCGAAGTTTACGGATCGGGGTTTGCGGAGAGTTGAGCTCGAGGAGGAGGAAGATGGAGCGGACGGGTCGGAGGGAATCCAGGGTCGACCCTCTGCGTCGGCGAGAAGCTTTTCGCGGTACATGTCGGCGACGTGGGTGTTGTACTGCGGGAGGGCCAGCGTCAGGTCAGCCGAAGGATCTCGGGAAAAGCAAGTTGCGAAGAGCGGCAAACGGCGACGCCTGGCGAGCCCTTGGGAAGCCCGACTGACCTTCTCCGTGATAGGGAGACTCTTCCAAGGCTGTCCGTTTCCCTCGAAGAACTCGCGGCATTTTGCGTTGCCTCCAGCCTTCATCCGGTCAATCTGCGCTAGCGTCCACTTGTCCTGCAATTCGCACAGGCGTCAGCGCGTCCTGACCGGAGTGACGCTGAGCCAGGCCTGTACTGACCATAGTCAAGGAACGAACGAAGCTCAAATGCGAGCCGAGCGACCTATGTGTGCCCGAACACGACAGGCAGAGCGAGATAGCGAGCGACAGTGAGCACCACTGCGGGTGCGGGGTCGCGCACTCGGCGCACGTCTTGTTATCGCCCCTGTTGACCGCGAAAAGAATCGATCAAGAAAGAAGCGGGAAGCGAATCGAGGATGAGAGTGACGAGGTGGGGAGGACGAGGTAGAGGATGAAAGTCAGCGTTCTGAAGCTTGCCAGTGCAGCTGGGCGTCGTCGTCGGTCTCCGAGAACGAGGTCTGGCATCACCGCAACCCACAGCGCGGGCTCGAACGCACTCTTTCATCCACTGTCCTCGTCGCGAAACACGATCAGCGCGTCGTCCATGGCAGGGAGCGAACGCGAGCGTACCTCGAGCAGAACTCCGCGCGTGTCGTACTCGTACGCCATGGCGGGCTAGCCGGTCGAGTGTTGCAGTCGAGGAGAGTTCGAAGAGGAGGCGGGAGACGCGACAAAGAGGGTGTGCTGAGCGGAGAGCAAGGAAAGCCTGTTGTGATCTAGCAGGGCGTGCTACGCTACACAAAAGTGCGTGCGAAGAAAAGGTCATGTGCGAGAGAAGCGGAGGAAGGCAAAGCGAGGATGGCAGCGCGAGCGACTCTTCGACGAGTTGTCTAGTGGTATGCCGATTACGATACAATACACTACGACTGTGCACCCTCCTGCCCAGCCTGAGCCGCCACTGCAGGTTGCGCGCTCACCATGGCATACCTGCGCAAGAGACGGACACCTCCCGTAAAGCCAGCCTTGACGGGCTCGCCTCCATCGAGCGCCGGGCGAGTCGGAACGTCGCCCCACTTGGACTCCTGAGCCTGCTGCACCGGGGCAGCAGCCTGACTCGCCGCCTTGAGCGCCGCCTGGACGTGCTGCCTCTTCGAGCCGGTTCCAACGAGTGAGGTGAAAGCGTCCTGGATGAGCCGTGCGTCCTTCCACTCGTCGAGGACCTTCTCCTGCACGCGGATCTGCTTCTCGACTTCGCCGAAGAAGGTGGCGCCGTGAGCCTGCGCCTCGAGGCGGGCGGAACGGTTCGCGGTTTCTTGCTCGGCGCGGAGGGTGCGGAACTGAGCAACGCCGTGCTGGTAGGCCTTGGACATGGACATGTTGTGGTGCTCAATAAGGTTGCTGATGAAGGAGATGCAGCTAGAGCAAAGAATCAAGGTGAGCAAGCGGTGAGATGAAAGCGAGAAAAACTGGACGGACTCTTCAGGCGTAGGGAACGTCGACCGTTGCCGCAGCTCAGTCCAGTCTTTGCCCTGCGGGTACTCGGGCTCGACGACGCGCTCGCCCTCGACGAGCGTGGTCGGTCGGTACGCCTCATAGGGGTGGTCCAGGAAGAAGAGGCGGCGGATCTTGTCCTCGGGGAAGATGATCTCCCTGGGCCTGACTTTGCTCATACCCCAAGCAGTGGGAGGCAGTTTCCGCGTGACATCGCGGAGTAGTCCTGCCCCAAGCGGGTCCCTCAGAGCCTCTTTCTCCGCAGCCGAGAGCTTGATCCCCAGCTCCTGTTTCTGCTTCGCTGTTTGGTACATCGAGCGGTTGTCTGCACCCTGCTGTGACCGTCGTGCCGGGAGAGGGAGGTCGGCTTCGGGCCGTTCGGGGAAGGTCCGGACGAGAGAGGGCGGAGGAGGGTGTGCGAGAATCGGATAGAAGGAGGCAGGGGGGTTCTTGAGGAGCATTCCCGACTTGAGCTGTCGCCCAATTGTGTGCGGGATGTTCTTCGCCGACTTGCGCGCGTTCATGGCGAAGAGAAGGAGGAGGGAGAATCGGGGGTCTGCAAGCAGGCAAGATCCGGTCAGCAGACAGCGCTGCGGGTGCGGGCACGTCTCTAATCCCTCAAGAAGCCTTCTTAGCTCCGCCAAGCCACCCGCTCGCCCGCCTGGCCCGCCTGACAACCGACCCGACCTCGAGCGATGGAATTGAGCGAGTGGGCGCAGGGAGACGACGAGGGGATGTGGCTGCACGTGGGGCGAACGTACCGAATCCTGTGCTCTGCCTGGAGCCCTTACAAACTGTTCCTGCCCAACGTGTGAGTCTTTGCCAAGCGGTACACCTCCAACGCTCCAACCGCTGTGGCACCCTTCGTCGTCAAGGGTCGCCCGCTCACACACGCTCGACGCGCTGCTTTGCGCGCTCAGACGGCTGAAAGATGTCTCTCCGGCTACTACGCGCTACGCTGCTCGTCCTCCTCGCGCTGTGTGTCGCGCGAGTGCGGGCACACACCATCGACCTCGACGCCGGCGCGAAGGAGTGCTTCTTCGAGGATTTGCACACGGAGGACAAGGCGAGTGCGCGCTCAGACGCAACGCAGGCTCGACTACCGCCGGTCTCGCTGACACGCTCGTCCTGCACACTCCGCTCCGGCCCCACTCCCCTTCGTCCCCGTTGTTCCGCTACGCTCTTCCCTGAAACTGTCATGTTGCGTACAGATGACCGTGACGTATCAAGTGGCAGGCGGTGGGCACCTGGACGTTGACTTTTGGCTCACAGGGCCCGGCAACCGGGTCATGAACGAGCAGCGCAAGAAGGACACGGGAACCTATTCGTTCACGGCCGAACAGGACGGGCGATACACGTACTGCTTTAGCAACGAGATGAGCACGGTCAGTGGGAAGACGGTCAGGTGCGTTTCGGAGTGTCTCGTTCAAGAACCCTCTCCTCTACGGGGCTTTCGTCGCACTTCAGCTCTCGAGGTACTGACAATGTACTGCCTGTCACATGCAGCTTCAACGTGCACGGTATCATGTATGTGGAGGATGACGGTACGTGATGTGATGTCGAAGTTCGCATTTGGTGCTAATTGGTCTGTCCTCGCAGGTCACACGGCACCAATCGAGCGCGAGATTCGGCAACTATCTGCAGCGCTCGAGGCGGTCAAGGACGAGCAGGAGTACATTGTCGTGCGCGAACGGCTGCATCGAGACAGTATGTTTGCCTCCTCCTTTTCCTCCGGCAGCCATGCTCACGGTTGATTCGTCACAGCCGCCGAGTCGACGAACGACCGCGTCAAGTACTGGTCCATCATCCAGACCGCCATGCTCTTCGCCGTCTGCGGCTGGCAGATCTTCTACCTCAAGCGCTTCTTCGAGGTCAAGCGGGTCGTGTAGCGCTCTCCCCCGCGGCCAAGGTCAGTCCCCGCTCCTTTTTGTGCTCAATGTCGTTGCTAACAGTATCTAGGCTCTCAGATTACTCTGCTCACGACCGCTCGCAAGCAAAATCAGTCGTTGCACACTTGTATAATACCCCGCTCGTTCATCCCGCAACTCGCAAGACGGGCGTTCTTCTTCCGCTCATACCGCGCCCTTGATATACTGCGCTCATGGTCAGCCTATGTCCGTTCACTGCACTTTCTCTCTCGCGTGTCGCGCCGCTCGGAGACGGTGTAGGCTCTAGCGAGACCATGCAAGCTGCTCTGCCGACCTAGCCATTGGAGCGCCGCAGACAAAATAGCGCTGATTGTGAAGCCTGGCTTGGCCGACTCCGCCAACAAAGCGCTGTTGGTGTACCGGTAACATGGCTGCCTTCCATTGAAGTGGTTTAGCATTCGTAGTGGGTTCGACTCCCGCACAGCGCAACCCTCTTTTGTCGGCCGCGACGACAAAGTTTTCCTCCCCGCCGCACACTTCTTTTTCTGCTCGCCGATCTCGTCGTGCGCTTCAAAACAGCAACCCACCAACAAGCAGGCAAATCTGCGGTCTCCAGTTGACGAGCGAGATTTGATGCGGCTCGCCGCTCGCACTTCTTCCTCATCAACTCCATTGCTCGTGCTGGGTTTGTGAGGCTTCCGAGGACACTTTGCCTCCTCAAGACAGTCAACTAGACCGTCCCCAGCCAAACCGTCGCGCCGTCACTTCGTACGCCCCCGACTCGTCTCCCCACTTATCTCGCCAGCTCCTCCTCGCACGATGGACTCGAAGGACCTGCCGACGCAGCCGCCACCCGCCACGAGGCCAGTTTCAACGGCGGCATCGCTCATCGCTGGCTCGGTGGGCGGCATGGCGCAGGTCATCTCCGGCAACCCCCTCGATGTCCTCAAGACGCGCTCTCAGCTCGCTGCGCCTGGCCAATTCAAGGGGACGCTCGACTTGGCGACGCAGACGTTCCGTAACGAGGGCATCCTCGCCTTCTACAAGGGTGCACTCGCGCCTGCGCCCTCTCTCCCCTTCGACTCGATTGACTTGTTGCCTTTTGGGCGTTCGCAGGTGTCACGCCGCCTCTTGTTGGCATTGCCGCGGTCAACTCACTCCTCTTTGCTGCGAACACTGCCGCGCGCCGTCTCATCTCGCCCTACCCGGACCGGCTGAGCATAGGACAGGTCGCAACGGCTGGAGCGATGGCTGGTGCGGTCCAGGCGGTGTTGGCGAGCCCTGTCGAGATGTTCAAGGCGCGTGCCCTACTCGCGAAACGTAGCTGAAGCTGTGAACTGACGTGTCAGTCGTCGCAGGTGCGGCTGCAAGCGCAATACGGACCGAACCCGAAGCGTCTGCGCGACATTGTCGGCGAGATGTACAGCAAGTACGGCTGGCGCCAGGGTATCATGCGAGGCTACTGGGTAAGCTCAACGCTATTTCAAAAGGAAGGCTGCGGGCCGACCATCGTCGTGTCGCAGATCACCTTCGTTCGCGAGATTCCTGCCTACGCAGGTGAGCACGGCCAGCTATTCTTTGCAGATGAAGAGAATTCGGGATCAACGTAACCAACGCAGGCTTCTACGCCGGTTACGAGTGGTCGAAGCGGGCACTGCAGAAGAAGCTGGGCACGAACACGCTTCCGGTGTGGGCGACGCTGACGGCGGGTGGAGTCGGAGGTTTGGGCTACTGGACTGCTTGGCACGTCTCCGCTCTCCTCGGAACCGAAGAGATGGAAAGGACTGACTCTTTGCCTCCTCCAGTTACCCGCTGGGTCCGCTTATCTCGCCTTCATGTCCCCACGGACCTCACTCACTCCGCCGCATGCAGACGTGGTCAAGAGTCGAGTGCAGAACGCCGAACTCCCCCCTCGTGGGGCGAACTACATCGTCGAGACCTTCAGGTCGATGTATCGGCAAGAGGGCCTCAGGGCTTTCACCGCCGGACTGACGCCAGCTTGTGCGCTTTTCTCCCTCATTCTGGTTGCGCCATGTTGATGATCCCACGCAATCCTCCGCAGATCTCAGGGCGTGCGCCATATTTTCGCTGTTTTCGCCTCCCTCGCTGACCTGCTCCCCTTCGTCCACCTCGCAGGGTGCCAGCCGCCGCAGCAACGGTACTCTTCGAGTACCCCTCTTCTCCTCTCGCGATGCTGACGGTTGAACCACCTGCAGTTCCTCGGTTTCGAGCTCACGATGGAGCTTTTGCAAAAGCACACCTCGCTCTGAAACAAGCGCGCCTCTTTCGTTCAGCTCTCGTCCTTGCCGTCAAGAGATACTCAGCACGATGCAGGGATTCTTGCGCGTTCGTCGACCGCCTTTTCCTCGACGCTTCCTCGGCGAAGGTTCCGCCGCGGAGGCTCTCGACCGGCAGCCCGTCTCTGTCCTGTGCTTCGTTCCTTCTCCTTCGCCCGTTCACTCGCACGCAGGCGACCTCAACTATGAGGCAGAAAGCCTCGGTTGAGGTTGCGCAGGCTCAGCTTGACTCGATGAAGGTCTGCAAGCCTTGTCACGCTCGAAAGGTGCGGCTTCTTCCTCGCGAACCTTCTTAAGCGAGTTCAAACCGACAATCCACGTCCGCAGGTGCTCTGTGACCTCGCTCGACCGACGTGCTCAGCTTGTCTCCGCTACAGCAAAGACCGACCGAGCCACCAATGCGAATACGGCCCGAACGCTGCCCTGCCGGGCGAGGCCAAGTCTAACCGTCACGACCGCTCTCTCAACGTCGACGAGACCTTCCAACCGCTGCCACGTACGAGGAGCGCTGCGAGGGCTTTGTTCGGATGCGGTCCGAGTCGGGTCGCTGACCGTGGGCTTGCAGAGATGGAGGAACGCGGACAGTTAGGGGAAACGGGCGAAAGTGCATCTTGACATCCTGTCGAATGCGAGGACGACCGCTGACGTGTAATGCCGCAGAACCTCGTCCCGACGTTCATTCCGCCTTTGAAGCCATCCTCCGTCCTGCCTCGCGCAGCTTTGTCTCGCCGGCTCCCACGACTTCTGTCGCCCCCTCACAAGGTCAGAGTGCCGGGGCAGGAATAGCAGGGCGAGTTGGCGAGGCGGTTCACGGCAAGATCCTCTCTCCCTGGACGACGCCTCCCGGGTTGCTGATTTGCTTCGAGCGCACAGACTTCAACTTTCTTGTCGAATCACTCTCGGCCGACTCGTCTTACGCTCGCTTGCTTTTCGCGAACCCCGACGCACCGACCATCCCGACTCATCTTCCACTCGCTTGCCTTACGCCTTATCAGCGAAGCCTTCCGCCTCCACAAGCCTCCAAGCCGTTCCTTCCAATTTTCCAGCCAGACTCGCCTGCCCCGACGGCTGCCTCAGTGCCGTCGGACCGCCTCGTACCAGTCGCGCACGAGCACCCGGTTGCGAGCGATCACAGTCCCTTCGAAGCGCCTCTTCCTCCCGCTGCTACATTCGCTCGTCTTCCGTCATCTCTTCTGCTTCCGCCTCTCCCGGTCACGCGTCCTGTCGCTCCGCACACACGACCTTCCTTCTCACCTCCGGTAACCCCGACATTCCCGGACTCCATTCCTGACCCCCGTTCTCGCCATGCCTTCCTACCTCATCAGCGCTTCTGAGGCGCGACGAGCCACACGCCACAACGCCTCAGCATCTCGTCCGCATCCGCACGCATCTTGTCTCGCCGTCCAATGTCGACTCGGGCTACACCTCCGTCTATGCCAGCCGTGGCCACGTCCAACTTGATCAACACTTTTGAGGCGCGTTTGTTCCGCCTCGCCCTGCCTCACGCGGCTGTCGCAACGCGGTTCTTAGTTCCGGACCGTCCTCCTCCCACGACACTTTCCACACCTACGACTGAGGCTCTGGCCGAATGAGCCACCCACCCTCGACGATTACTCGCGCTCGACAGGATGGACACTTCACGGGCACTCCCTCGCTTGACTTGGTCCTACGAGACAGATCCACCGTCGTTCCTTTTGCCCATCGTAGCACTCTACCCTCTCCGTTCTTTCTTCCGAAGAGACAATGGTCGATGTAGTCTTCTGCACACGCTTTAACGAGTGCTCCAGCTCGATAGAGAGAAGTTAGACTCGTCATAAGCCGCCTCCCGCCTTCAGCGCCGGCGTCCGTCTCTGGCCTTACTTCTCTCGTGCTTCTCGCTCTTATAGCTCGCGACGAGGCTTATAGGGAGCTAAGCATACGCACTGAGCCTCTGCTAACTCGCAAACGCAACCCCAGTCCGCCTACACCCCTCGGACCGCCGCCCAGCTCGTCCTCCCTTCACCCTCACCGATAAAAGCACGACAGGCGCCATGACTGCTCCACCAGTCCAATATGCCCGTGAGTACATCTCTCTGTCTTGCGGATTACCGCTCAGAGCGCGTTGATGGCCGGAACTGACGCTGTGCTTTTGACCTCTCCTCCTGCAACCAGTTCGCTCGCTCAAGCAGCTTGGTCTCGTCTCTGGTCCACCTGCATGGGAGCCAGTAGCGTCCTTCCAGAAGTGCGTCTTCCTGGCGGCGCGACTGCTTCACGCAAGCTATCCTGGACCGGCGAGCTAACCCTGTTCACCTCGAACCATACAGGCCTGAGAACGCGGTCAAGGTGTTCCGGTATTCTGACGATGGGCGATACTTTGCGTCCGTGTCTAACACCACGTGAGTAGCGGCCGACTTCGGTTCTTGTGGGTATGCTGACCTTGCTTCTCCTCACCAGTATTCAGGTTCTTGACGCCTCGACAGCGGTCGTTGTTTCGGAAATCGCAGCGAAGGGAATCTTGGACATCGCTTTCTCGCCGAAGGGCACGCAAATCCAGTCATGGGAGAGGCAGGGTGCGTCTTGCTGTCCTTCGTTTGCTCAGGCGCTCTCGCTGACCTGAACCGTTTGGCGCAAAAGTCAAGCCTGCTGAGGGCGAGCCGCCTCATCGCAACTTGCGGGTGTGGGACTCGGTTTCTGGTCAGGAGCTTGCGTCTTTCTCGCAGAAGTCGATGGACAACTGGTGAGTAGCTTGATCTCTCGAGGCTGGAGCACAGGGCCTCACTCGTCGCTTCGCAGGGCACTGCAATACACCGCGGACGAGAGCAAGGCGGTGCGCTGCGTGACGAACGAGGTGCACGTCTACAACCCGAGCAACTGGGAGGCGGGTATCGTCGACAAGGTCCGGCTGGATGGCGTCACGAGTGTCAGCGTCTCGCCAGGGCAGAACCCGAACGTCGCGTTGTTTGTCGCGGAGAAGAAGGTGCGCTCGATAATCGACTTCACCCCTTGCTCAAGGTCTTCTTACACTTCGCTTCACAGGGCGCACCCGCTTCGGTCAAGATCCACGGCCTCAGCACGCTCGCCGTCGCATCCGGCTCCAAGACGTTCTACAAGGCCGATAAGATCCAGATGAAGTGGAACAAGTCCGGAACGAACTTGCTTTTCCTCACCCAGACCGACGTCGACAAGACCGGCAAGTCGTACTACGGCGAGACGAACCTCTACCTGATGAATTCGGCGGGACAGTTTGATTGCCGTGTGACGCTCGGTGCGTTTCTGGTCGCCGCCCGTTAGGTAAGAGCGTCAGCTGACGCGACTCGCTCCAGACAAGGAGGGCGGCATCCACGACTTTGCTTGGTCACCCAACGACCGCGAGTTTGCCGTCACCTACGGATGTATGTGGCGCTGATGCGATCTACGTCCGATTGTTGTTGACGATCATTCCCGCGCAGACATGCCCGCAAAGACCGTTATCTTCGACCAGCGCGTCAAGGTCATCTCCGACTTTGGCCTCAGCCCTCGCAACTTCATCTCGTACAATCCGCAAGGCCGTCTTTTGTGCATTGCCGGCTTCGGCAACCTCGCGGGCCAGATCGACATCTATGACCGCCAGACGCTCAAGAAGGTGACGACTTTCGACGCGCCCAATACGGTTCACTGCGAGTGGAGCGCCGACGGCCGGTACCTCATGTGTGCGACGCTCAGCCCGAGGTTGCGCGTCGATAACGGCATCAAGATCTACCACTTCACCGGCGGTCTCTTGCATGTCGAGCAGATTGAGGAGTTGTACCAGGTGCGTCTGGTCCCGGATCACGAGCCGCAACATCTACCGACCTCTGTCTACCTCGCAGGCATCGTGGCGACCGGCCAACCCCGAGTGGTACCCGATGAGCGGCCCTCTTGAGCCGGCACCCAAGTCTTCGATTGCTGTCGCCGCCACACCCGCCCCAAAGCCTGCAGCCGCTGGCGGAGCCTACCGCCCGCCTCACGCCCGCGGCACCCTCACCCCGACCGTATACAAACGCGAGGACGAGGGCGGCGCAGCCTACTCCGGCTCGAACGGCGCCAACCTCTTCCCCCATTCGCAGAGTGCGAACGGTGCGGGTCCGGGCGGGTTCGGCCAGCGGGGCCGCCGCAACATCCCTGGTGCGCCGCCTGGAGCGGGGCAGGGAGAGGATCCGCTTGCGAACCGGCGTAAGAAGAAGGGCGGCAAGAAGGGTCAGCAAGCTGACGGCGCATCTCCTTCCGACTCGGCGCCTGGTAGCGGCGCAGCGACCCCTCAGCCCGCAGCACCGCCTGTCCCCGATTCCGCGCCCGAAGCAGCGCAGGAGCAGACGCTCTCGCCCGAGGACAAGAAGCGACGCGCGATCGTCAAGAAGCTCAACGCGATCGAGCAGCTCAAGGTCAAGAAGGCCGCCGGCGAAAAGCTCGAGCTGACGCAGCACAAGAAGCTCGAGAACGAGGCCGAGTTGCGCAAAGAGCTCGAAGCGCTCGGCGGGTCGAAGTAGACGGGCGAAGCAGTCATGGGTCTCGATTCCGGCGTCCCTTGTCCATTGTCACAGCAACGTCGCATGCAATTGCATTTTGCATATCTTGTCTGGCAAGGTTGTCGTCGGAATGAGCCCATGCCCTTCATGCGAACGGAGCCAGATCTCGCCTCGACGTGTGAGGGCGTTGCGGTTTGACTTTGACTCGCCTGGCTGTCTGAGCCAACACAAGAGAAGTGCAGAGCAGCAAAAGAATCGTCGTCGCCAACAGGACATATCACTCGGGGCGACCGACAAAAGAGGGTTGCGCTGTGCGGGAGTCGAACCCACTACGAATGCTAAACCACTTCAATGGAAGGCAGCCATGTTACCGGTACACCAACAGCGCTCTGTGGGAAGAACGAGTCAATCACGAGTACAGGTTCAGCTAAGAATTCCCGTCCGCCGCCCACCCGCTTCGCCCGCCTGCCGGCATTCTCGTATCGGAACGAGGCGTCTCCGGAAAACGGCAGCAGGTGCAGCGGCGGCTGCTGGAGAGAGGCTTGAAGAGATATGGCGACGAGCTTTTGGCTTCCCAACGCGACGCCGTTCTCACTTTGCTCGCCTGCTGCTTGACGTCCACTTCTCGTGTCTACCACCGCACAGAGAGGTCACTTTGCTTGGCGATTTTGAGAGGCGCGACTTGGAGGAGTGCCGAATTGCAGGGTACACGAAAGCTCGTGCAAGCATGCCTTACTGCAAGCGAAGGCGACTACAAGCCGTTCCTGCTGTGCCAAGCCCTTCCTGCTGCAGCTCCGTCCCTCGCGCGGTGCGCCTCAGCGAGCTCCCACCTTTGCGGCGTCGTGAGATGGACCGGGTCAAAGCACTTCTCGCGTCAGTTGTCAACGTTCCCGATCGTCTGGGTGATGCGAGCCGGTCCGTAGGTCGCAGCAGTAGCAATGGATGCCGCGTCGTCGTAGTCGGTCTCGTCATTCCCGGTCGTCTGGTCCGCTTTGCGCGCAGAGTCGAGGCGTTCGCGCAAGGCAGCGAGGTTCTCGAGCCTGAGCACGGAAGCCCGTCAGCCACGGTAGGGGCGAAAGGTAGAGAAGAGACTCAGTTTTCCTGCGCCTTCGCCTCAAACGCAAGCAAGTCCTGGTGAAACTCGATGTTGGGCAGCCTCCCCCTCTCCCTCGCTGCCTGCGCCCCTTGATCACGACGCCTCTGCAATCGGCGCCTCTCCTGCTGAATGCAATCCTTGAGGTCTGACTGATAGTTCAAGATGGCGTCCGAGATCGTGCGCGAGGTCACGGAGGAGTAGGCGCGGCGGATCAAGGCGAGCTGGACTATTTCTGCAGCGAATCAGGCAGGTCAGACACGCTTCACGAGTCAATGGATGCAATACGCACGGCTGTACCAGAGCCAATTGTTCTTGTACATGTGCTCGAGCAAGTCGTCGTCCTCGGCCACAACCGCATTCTCCCTCCTCCAGAAAGCGACGTTGAGCACCTCGCCGAGCTCGTGCGCACCGAGTCCGTACTTCCTCGCCAGGACATCGAGCTCTTCGTCCCATTCCCTCCTGTTCTGCGGCACCCAGAGCGGACAGCAACACCTCCTACCTTCTCCCGCGGCGGCCTGGTGACGCTCGGCGTGACTCGAGTCGGTCAAGTCCCGCCACAGCAGCGCACAGACGCCTGTCGATGGGCAGTGGGAGATGAGGACTTCGGCGGAGTCGTCTTGGAAATCGCGCGAAAGGACGAGGTCGTGGTGGATGGTGATCCCGAGCGACTCAAGGGTAGTACAGTCGGCGGAGACAACGGGGTAGGAGAAGGCACTGCGAGTCGAACGTCAGTATTTAGCAACGAGCGGGGATCCTTTGTCGCAACTCACGGAGGGAGCGGTCTCGAGTCCTTCTCGAGAAGCGTGATCCACCTGGTCACCGCTCCATGCCGCGTCGGTTTCTCAAAGTACGCCTGGTTCTGGAGCAGGTCGATTTCTTCGAACTTGGGCTGGAAGACTATCTCGGGGTCGTCCTGGTCGACGTACTCCTCGAGCGAGTCTGCGGGCGAATCATGACGCTCGCTTGCACCGTCTGCGCGTCGAGCTGCCGGACCGTTACCATTCTGGTGAGGAGCTCCGTCTGCCCTGCGATTTGCCGAGCGGCTCGGCAGGTCCTGGTCATCCTTGACCGCACCGTCTCCAGCGTCTGAGGGTGGACGGCGGGGCGCCGGCAGCTCGACCGGCTCGACTCGTCCTTTTCGGGGAAAGATGGCCGTCACCTTGGCGAGCTCATTGACGAGGCGAGCCTTCACGCTGAGCGGGCGGTGCTTGGGCGCGGGAAGGTCGATTCCTTCAAGGAAATGGAGGGCTGAAAGGCGTGCGGGTGTCAGCTCTGCACGATTCTAGCTGCGCTCGAAAGGGCGGAGGACGCACTGTCGGCTTCGACCTGCTTCTTCGTCTTCGCCTTTTGCAGCACCTTCTTACGCTTCCTCGGCTGCCTCTTTGTCAAGTCGTTCCGCCTCCTGCCCACCGTTCCGTCAACGCTCGCTACAGCGGATGCGTCATCTTGATCATCTATCGGCATAGGCGTTCCCGCGTTCGACTCGGACGGCTCGTACTCGTCCGACTCGTTTGAGAGCTCCCCTTGCGCTGCATCGTCCTCCTCCGAGGTCGAATAATCGCGCTCGATATGCTTGCTATCGTCGTCAGCCGGCTCCTCCTTCTTCAGCTGATCCTCGAGCGAAGGCGCCCGCTCCTTCCGCCTGTCTGGCTTGCTCCGCACAGCATTGACGCGCGAGCGGTACAGGAGGGCCCGCTCCTCCTCCTCTGCCAGCTCGGCCTTGATCTCGCGCTTGATGCGCCGCTTGTCGTCGGGCGAAGGGGCTCTGGCGCGCGACGAGGTCGAAGACTGGTCATGCGAGGTGGTTCCTCCACTCCATTCCTCCTCATCCTTGACCTCGCTCTTCGCTTCCGAGCGAACACTCGGCTGCTCAAAGATCGACGACGAGGCATACGAGGCGAGCGGCGACGGTGCGGTCGGGCGATGAGGGTGCGACCTTGAAGCCCGGAGGACAGGGACCCGGAAGTGCTCGTCGGATCCTTTGAAGCGTTTGGGGGGACGTTCAGCCGGTTCAGGCGCCTGCGAGTCTGGCACAACGGAGAGTACGGAGTCCGCGGGCGAGAAAGGGCGAGTGCTGGCGGCAACAGGCATGCACGGTTAGCTGTACGACGCAACCAGCTCCAAGCTGTCTCTGAGCACTCACAACCACTCCCGCTGGTGCTGCATCACGCTAATAGCTTGTTGAGGTTCGTGTTCGCCGACGAGGGTGGGAGAGAGGCGCAGGGCGACAAGGGCGGTGCGCGGTCGCGTTCAGCGGTGGTGAGGGTAGCCCAGTGCTCCAGTCAACAGTCAAACGAGCGCCCTTAAGCGCGTCCAGCGAGCCACGAGTGAAATGGCAGATGTCAAGAAAAAAGGCCAGGTTGACATTCGGCTTCAACTCGCTTGAAGGGTTTGTGGGAGCTGAGGAGAGTCTTTTGAGTAACCTACAACGGCCCTGACAGCCAGTTCTCTCCAACCACCCGTCCACTTCACCCGCTCACGACCCGGTCTTCCCCGCTTCTCCTTCTTCATCTCGCTCTTGACAAGCTCGCTGACCTTCTGACGGCTTGGACTCGACCTTTGTACACTTCACTGGCCCCTCATGGCCAGCTACGCGTCCTCCACAGCCGACTCGACCTCGACTGCGGAAGAGATCCACGAACCGCTGTCGATTCTCCAGCCACTCTCGTACTCAGCCAATTCGTGCGGTTACTGTGCAGAGGTCAAGGGAGCCAGGTCGCGTGCCAAGTCGAGCAAGAGCTACGGAGCATGGGCGCACGCGTTATCGGCCGAAATGTACGCCTCCCTCCTCGACCGAGGATGGAGGAGGAGCGGGTCCTACATGTACAAGCCCGATATGCGCAACACATGTTGCCCTCAGTACACCATCAGGTGCGCCGCTCGTTGTCCCGTACAGCGATGTTGTCGCTGGACTGACTCCGTCTCTCCTCGTAGCCTCGATGCCAACGGCTTCAAGCCTTCTCGAAGCCAGCGACAGGTCCTGGCACGCTTCAATGCTTTCCTCAGGACGGGCGAGCGGGAAGGACAGCCTGGATGGGGACCGCAAGCGAGCCAGGAAGCCTCGACCTCCGGCACTCCTCGCGCACCGACAGCGGCAGGAACAGGCGGAGCCGACGTTGCGATGGGCGAGCCTGCACCGGGGAAGAAGAAGGACAAGGGAAGGGGGAAGGGGAAGGCGAATCAGGCGGAAGCGGCAGACTGGGGAGAGTCGGTTCACGCCGGAGATTGGGACCGGAGTCCACAGCATGAGCCGTTCAAGCACCGCTTCGAGGTGCGTGGACTCCTTCAGGCTTTTCTGATGTCTCTTCTGGAGTTCTGCGCATGTACAGTTCACACTCGAGCCCGCAAGCTACAACGACGAGAAGTTCCAGCTCTTCAAGAGGTATCAGGTCCGTCGCGCTCTCACTGTAAGTGAGCGCGAGCTCCCATTGATGGCCCATTCTCTTCTGTAGATAGAAGTGCATGAGGAACCTGCGTCGAAGGTGTCGGAGAAGGGATTCCGACGGTTCTTGGTCGACACTCCGCTAGATGTGTGCATTCCCTCTTAACAGCTGGCCTTCTCGCTTGCTGACGATTCTGACTATGACAGATGGAGCCCACAGTATCGCCCGATTACTCGTACGGCTCTCACCACGGTCTGTGGCGCCTCGACGGCCGCCTGATCGCCTTCGCCGTCCTGGACCTCCTGCCAGGCGCCGTCTCCTCAGTCTACTTCGTGTGGGATCCGGATTACTCGGGGATGAGCTTGGGCAAGCTGAGCGCGCTCAGGGAGGCGCAGATGGTGCGAGAGATGGAGAAGGTGGGCCTTTGGCCCAAGGGGACTGGGCGGTACATGATGGGTGAGTACGAGACGACGGGGCTACGAGGCATGAAGGCACGCCAACGAACCTTCTCGCAGGCTTCTACATCCACACGTGCCCGAAGATGCGATACAAGAGCGACTACCAGCCTTCCTTCCTGCTCGAACCCGTGAGTTGCGCTTCCAGCGTTGCTTTCGCCTCGTGGTGATAATGACTGATGGGTCGTTGCCCGCGGTGCAGGAGACGAATCGCTACGTCCCTTGGGCGCAATGCAAGCCTCTCCTCGACGTCTCCCGACGCGTCCTTTCCTTCACCGACCCTGCTTCCGCCTCTTCCGCCGCTCCACCTCATGCACGATCAGGGACGCCTCCCACCCCACCGCCAGAAGACGCATCGATGGCCGACTCGGACAACGAGATGAACGACGACGACGACGCGGCTTTCCCTTCTCCCCCTCCGCCTGGGTGCCTCGACCCGCATGAGCTGCCAAAGGAGCTGCTCATCGATACATTTGTGCTGGAGAAGCGGACGCTTATGCCGTTGCTGGTGCGTTCCAACCGTTTCGAAGCGGCATCAGGGCCTGCAAAGGCTGAACAGGCTTGCCCGTCCGCGCAGCTCTCGTCCGCTTGGCACGATCCGGTAACGCAAATAGAGGTGCGAGAGCTGTTGGCCACGACCGGCGATGCGGGAAAGGGCAAGTTGGCGATTTGGGCAGGTCGGTAGCGCAAACTTGCAAAGGGCTCGTTCAGTCACAGCGCTCGGCAGGACCGTGACAAGTCGTTTGCGCAAGTCTCTCAACGTATGTATAGCAAAAAAGGGGGGCAACAGCTGAGTATGTACAGGCTATACGCGACCTTAGACTCATCTGCTTCCCCTCATCCTCGCTTCCCGCTCGCTCCTCCCCTTCGTGCTACATTAGCCTTGCGCTGTCGCTCTAAGACCTGTTGCTGCCCTTCCTGTACCACTTCTGGTAGTCGAGGAGGAGGTAAAGGCGGAAGCAGAGCAGCGCAAAGTCGTCTTGTTCGAGTTCTTCGGGGTACGACGCGCCGAGCGAGTAGGCCGCGGCCATGCCCGAGATGACGGCGACTTCGTGAGCGTTGACGAGCGTGTAGGCAGCGGCGTAGCGAACGCGCTTCTTGCCCTGAAGGAGCCACATCCAGGGGACGCAGCCGGCGTAGTGCCTCCAGCCGTGACAGAGCTGCGAGGGTGTAACTCGCGTCAGCAATTTAGGAGATGAAGCTAGCCGAGTAGGCACACCTGGTGCCACCAGTCGATGCGGACTGCGCAAGAAAAGCGGAAGGAGTCAGCAACTTGGGAAGGCGGGAGGAGGGGGGCAGTGGCGACGAACTGATCTTGTCCTTCTTGATCTCGTCCATCGACCAATACTTCTTGTGCTTCGTGTTGAGGAAGATGGTCTGTGGCGACATAGTGTTGAGTTCGGACGAGCAAAGCGGAGGAAGGAGGACAACGAACCTGGAAGACGTGGTCCTCGAGCGGCTTCCCCTGATTGAGCTGGAACTGGAACGCGCTGCAGTCGAAGCACCTGTACATAGATCCATCGTCAGCAACTCTCGACGCAAGAGGTTTGCAGGGGATGCGCGACGAACATCTCGAGCTTGCGAGGGTCGCCCGGGCACTCCTTTATCAAGTACATCCTGCGATCCGCGATTCGTCAGCTCAAGTCTCGTCAAAGGACCAAGAATGAGCAGGCACGGGTTGAACGCCTTCTTTCCCGCCTCGTACCGATCCGTCTCGTCACGGTTACCGAGCTTCTTGACCGCCAGCTCGGGTGGGAAGTCGATTTCATACCACTTGCGGATATAGTCGAGATCGTGGTGCGTGACGGTAACGTCGTCCGACCACTTGGGGACGCCCAAGATGCGCTTCTCGATCCACCTTGCCTTCTTGCCGAGGAGGATCTTGGCCGTGTCGGCGAGGACGCAGAGAACGAGCTCGTCGTAATCCTCCTCCTTCTCCGGAAGGTCCTGGTCGCCATTGACGGGATTGTGGTGGTCAGGCTGCGGTCGGCGGCCTCGGACGGTGACGCGCACTCGCTTCGACGACCGCTCGATGACGGAGGTGATCTCGGTATTGAGACGGACGTTGACGCCACGAGACTCGAGATCGTGTTGCCACTTGGTGTAGAATTCCGTCTCGTTCGGGAAGACGACCATCGGCGGCTTGTGGCTCGAGAGGCTCTTGTCGTCGGCGGGGTACCCTGTCGAGCGAGATCAGCGTGAGCGCGTGTGTCGACCCGCGCTCGTATGCGCGGAAACGACTCTTGAACGACTCACACATTCCGTAGGTCGGCGACGTGTAAAGACGCTCGAGCATGATGGTCGGAAGATCAGGAGTTGCGTTGCCGGTACCGAGGAAGAGGGCGAGACTGCGTGCACAGAGTTAGCATGCTGAGATGAGCTAGACACGGAGGCGGAAGTGCACAAACCTGGGGTAAATCATTCGGTGGATGAACCTGAGATGGAGAAGCGTCTGTGGGTGTTGCAAGACGAGCGATTGCAGCGCAGCGACTCACTCGTCGGAGAAGAAGAACATCTTGAGCGAGACCTTGATGGGGATGATAGCGACTGCCGGCGCAGAATGAGTCAGGAAGATCGCAAGGAAAGGCGGAGGCACGGATTCAGCGTACAGAAGAGCTCAAACCAGCGCATAATCTTCAGTGCGTACTTGAAGCGTTTTATCTCGCTTGCGTGCTTCTCGACGAGGACGGTTGGGAAAACGTTGGTCCAAAAGTGCTCGCCTTTGCCGAACGAGACCTCGAGATCGACTCTGCGAAAAGCGGACGATCAGCTGAGTTCGGCCGGCAACACGGAAGCATGGACCCACGGCTTCGCCTCGTAGCCCTGCTGCTTGAACATGTGGAATGTGTGGTGGTAAATCCAAGAGCCGCTGGAGCGAAGAGCAGGAGGCGAAAAAGTCAGTCTCGCGTCCAAAGCTGCCTCTCCCTGGCATCGCCATTCCCTTCGCCTCCTAAGGTAGCTTCGATAGATTGAGGGGGAACCGGACGCACCCCTGAACACCCTGGTTCATCCACTTCGCGCCAAACTTCTTCTCGTCCAGGTCGATCGAGAACGCCTGGCCGCCGCAATAGTCCTGTGACTCGACGAGCGTTACGTCGAACTTGTCGGGGTGCCGTGAGAGCTGCTCTGCGCAGGACATTCCAGCTGCGCCGGCGCCTACAACCAGGACGCGTTTCTTCTGAAGAGTCGAGGAGGAGGGCATGGTATCGCGGGCGGGTCGATCGCTTGTCGTGGGATGTGAGGGGATCGGAAGATGCTGGTAGAGTGCTAGTGGGCTCGATAAGCGCCAGTCGGAGGACGAGAGATTGTCGCAAAGAGGCGGCGGGGTTAGTTGCGATCGCTGCGAACAAGGGCGAGCTGTGTTGCTCTGACGGGTGCAGTAGCTAGAGAGACTCCTTGCAAGCAGCTGTGGGTGTGCAACAAGCCGTGCGAAAGGGAATCGGAAGAGCGATGGCAGCCTGAACGAGGTGAATCGAGGAGGCGGTGTCGTCGGCCACTCGCGCGTCATTCGGCGAGCAATTAACTTAACGATCGGAGTAAGCAGCGGGGATCTGCATTTGAATACAAACTCGCTCAACGTTGACACTTTGTGATCTTGCTCGTCGGAGCGCATACTCGAAGCCCTCTATTCCGTCGACCGAACGCACTACTCCTGCGCCGCGTCTTCTTCACCCAGCAAAGCACCTACGAGACGCCCGACGTCCACACTTTGCGAGCCAGACGAACCCGCTGACTTCGCCTCGCAAGCGTCGACGACGGCGTCGACCAGGTCCGCCGCGAGCCTCATCTGGTCCCGCATACCCTTCAGAGTCGGCAAGACGATTTCGAGCGAGTGCGAACAGTCGCACGGGTCGAGCTGAGCGACGTCGATGGGAAGAGCGGCGGTCGCAGCCATGCACTCGCGCAAGGCGAGCAATGCGGTGACGATCATGGTTGTGTGACCGTTGTCGTTCGTGCCATCGGCAGAAGAGGGCGCGCGAAATGGCGTTGCGAGCGCAGCCGAGAGAGGCGGGTCGAGGACCGAGTCACCCGAGGACTTTTCCTCCCTGAGCGGACTGACGGGCGTCCCGTTGATGTATGGCAACATCGAGAGATGCTTGAGGGTGTTGGGACTGGTTGAGGGGGAGTTTACGATGAGCGATTGGGGGCGCGGTGAGCGAGTGGAGGGGGGAAGGTCCGGAAGTGGGAGGGTGGGAGGCGTCGAACGAGCGGACTGAGCGATCGCCTGAACTGGAAGACGCTTCTGACTCTTCGACGGGATGGCGGGAGCTTGCGAGATCACGGCCGGGGCCGAAGGAGTGCGAGGAGGAGGGACGAAGTCTGCTGGAATGGGCGTGACGGGCGGCGTTGCGTAGATCGTCGGACTCGGCGAGAGAGGCGTCAAGAGAGAGAGGAGTGTCGACTGGTCGTAGTGAGGAGACGCAGGGGGCGCCGAAAACCCCCTCGTCCTGTCCGTCTCGATGCACACGACACCCTTGATCGGACTTTCGCCGACCGCGAATGGTCCGGTGTCGCCGCGCTCTTGAAGACACTGCAGGGCGTCAGGCGTCGACTGCTTGATGTGCGGTCTAGATGACGAGCGTGGGCTGACGAGGAGCTCTTCAAGCGGGGGGATACTGGCAGGGACTGGTTTGCGAGGAATGCGCTGAGGCGAGGCGAGCCTGCTAAGGTCACATCTCAGTGAGCGTGTTGCCGCGAGCAGAGAGAACTGGCAGACGGACCCGTTCATCCGACCAAGCGCATCCGTCGACCTCTGCGACGAGCTCCTCGTCAACCTCGCGCCCGTCCCGGCCGAGACCAGCTCAATCCGACTCGCAATCTCGCCCGCCCTCGTCTCGACGGGCAACTTGGCCGCATGCTCCTTCTCGTCAAGCTCGACAAACTCGCGAACGCCGAGGAAGCTGGCACTCGCTTCGCTCACAGTACGACCGTGTTGGGGTGACGCACTGCGCTCAAGGAGCGCTTCGGAACTCGGTGAAGCGTTGATGTGCTTGTCAAACGGCGAAAGCGCGACAAGACTCATTCGCCTCCCGCTCGCGCCGAGCTTGACAATCGCAGCCTTGACGACCGACGCACCTCCGCCACGCGGGACGTCAAAGCTACCGTTCTGCGACCTCGAGAGACGCTCGCCCGCGTCTGAAGAAGCAGTGCGCGTGCGAGAGTGAGCCGAACGGGCAGGGAGAGGCTGCTTGTGCAACTCTGAGCTGGAGCGAACGTGAGGGCCGAGCGAGGAGGAGGCGGAAGGACGGTGCTTCGGTGCCGGAGCGTCGGGACCACTGCCGCGGAGGAAGAGAGCAAGGTCGAGAGTCGAGTTAGGGGCTGCTGCGGCGTCCTTGGCATGCAGTTTCTTCGGAATCGACGGGACGGGCTTGGGTGATACGGACTGTGGATCGAAAGGAGCCAAAGAGTCGCCGCTCATCGTACGAGACGTCATGAAGGTCGAGTAGGGAAGCTCATGCGGTGTCGGAGGAATGGCGGAAGAAGAGAGCAGGTCCTCGCGCGAACGACCTGTCGAAGACGAGAGTCTACCGCGCAAGCTGTTGAGCAAGTTCCCCGCTGACCGACTCGTGCGCAATGTCGTGAGGCCGGCGATTGTGTCGGGCCCGCTGTTCGTGGCTGCCTCGACAGTCTGCGGCGAAGTCGAGCCGAATCGCTGGCGGAGACGGGAGGAAAAGGTGCCGCTGCGCTTCGAGCCGAGCGAGGTCATCTCCTCGGGCGTCGTAGTAGAAGCAGACGTCTGGACCATCCAGGCGGGCGGTTCCGAGTTGAGGATGTCTGGACGGCGGAAAGCGTGTGAGCGACTCTCGCCCCGCTGAGAAGAACGCGGTCGCCGCACCCATCAGGGTCTCCTTCTTCTCTTTCCTGCGCTTGAGCGCTCCGTATCCAAAGTCGCTCAACTCATCCTCAAGCTCGTCGTCCGTCTCGTCCTCCTCGCTCCGCCGGATCGCTCCTCGTCCGACTGGCTTGGCAGGAGAACTCCGCTCGTCGCTTAATTCCGCGCCTACTAGGCCATTTGCGCGAGTCGAGCCGTTCTTTCTGGGCGGGTCGTCGAATGGGGAGGAAGGCTGTGTCGCGAGCGGAGGGGAGGAGAGCGCCGAGGCGGACAGGCCAGTGATTGTGGTCGTTGCGTGCTCGAGCTGGTAGGCCTGTTGTATGATGGGTCCGATCAGCGAAGCTCGACAGGGAAAATGAGCGAGCGCACCAGCAGGTCTGCTGACGACGGCTTGGGCATGGCGGGTCGGCGGTACGGACAAGCGGGTGAAAGTCGAGCGCTGCAGCAGTCTCAGCAGTCCGGGAGTGCGTAAGAGAAGCGGAGAGAGGGAAGAGGGGAGCGAGAGGAGAAGGCGAAGGCCTGTGCGGCCACGAGGAGGTCTGAGCAAGATGAAGCGCGGACAGCAAGCCAATAAACGAGCGCTGGAGAGATTGTTGGTGAGGCTCAGTAGGCCCCATAGTTCCTCTGACGAGCTGGGAGGGCGGTTTGGTAACTTTGAGCGGTGAGGACGAGAGAGGCGAGCGCGCAGCAGCGGGTCACCTCCCATGGCATAGTAGCATCTTTGATAGCTTCTAGCGAGTCAGTAAGACTCTCAGCAGCCTGTCAAGCTAGGTCGAGGTGAAGCGGATCACGCCAACCTCGCCGCGGGTTGACTCTCACCTTTTCGCTACTCTCCTCCTCACCTTTGGGCGTTGGAAGGATCGGCAAGGATGGCAGGACCGATAGGTGAGCGCGCACAGCTCTACGCCGCCCGCGTCGCAGGCTAACGTCCGCCCATCTCACAGTGACGGTCCACCCGCCCGGATCGCCTCCTACCGGCGCCAACAACCGCTATTCCCGCCTGATCCCCTCGCAGTCTGTTGCGACAGTGTCCGAATTCACCCTCGAGAGTGGCGTCACGCTTAGGAATGTCAGCGTTGGGTTCAAGACTTGGGGCAAGATGAACGAGAGGTACGTCGTTCTCGTAGGAAGCGGGTTTCAGGGGCCCTGCGTGGCTGACTGGACTCGCTCGTCCTCCAGGAAGGACAACGTGATGGTCATCTGCCACGCCTTGACGGGAAGCAGCGACGTCGAAGACTGGTGCGCTTCGCTTCTCCTCCTCACTTCCTCCTCTTCAGCTTATCCGGCTCTATTTCGCAGGTGGGGACCGCTGCTAGGCCCCTCTCACGCCTTCGACCCGAGCCGCTACTTCATTTTCTGCGCCAACGTCATGGGTTCGCCGTACGGGACTGCTTCGCCCGTTACGCAGAACCCGGATCGAACGGATGGAGGGTGGTGGGGACCCGAATTTCCCTCGACTACGACACGAGACGACGTGCGGTGCGTATGGGCCTGTGCGGCGAGACGTGCGACCAAGGTTGATTACTTGCTCTCGCAGACTTCACAAAATTCTCCTCGACCATCTCGGCGTCTCGACCGTCGCGGTGGTCATCGGCGGCTCGATGGGCGGCATGGCCGTCCTCGAGTGGCCCCTCACGACGCCGAAAGGCTACATCCGCAACATCTGCCCGATCGCGACCTCCGCACGGCATTCAGCCTGGGGCATCTCATGGGGCGAGACGCAGCGGCAGTCGATCTACTCTGACCCCGAGTACGAGTCGGGATGGTACTCGCCTGACGGAGACGGGCCGAAGCGAGGATTATCGGCGGCGAGGATGGCGGCGTTGTTGACGTACCGGTCGAGGGACTCGTTCGAGAGCCGCTTTGGGCGGAAGGAGGTTGATTCGGATGGCGAAGGGCCGAAGAAGGCCAAGGCGAAGAAGATCGGTGCCGCGCTGGGAAGGGGAGTCATGACGGACGCGCATGGCGTGCCGCGGACGCTGGCGGAACGGGCAGAGGCGCAGCACAACGATGGCCATCAACCCTTCGCGGGCAGCTCACGACCCGCTTCCCCTCCCCTCTCGACGGCCAAGAACTCGCTCCCGCTCATGCCTAATGGTGAACCTCTCCCTCCCCCTTCTCCCCCTCCCATCTTCTCCGCCCAATCTTACCTCCGCTACCAGGGCGACAAGTTTGTCTCCCGCTTCGACGCCAACTGCTACATCCACCTGACGCGCAAGATGGACGCGCACGACGTTGGCCGCAACCGTCCCGTCGACCCTCCTCCCCTCTCGCTCGTTCCGCCCGGCGCACTCGTCATCGCCATCTCGACAGACGGCCTCTTCACACTCAGCGAGCAGCGGGAACTCGCGTCGGCCATGCCAGACGCGAAGCTCGTCGTTGTCGACTCGCCCGACGGTCACGACGGTTTCCTGCTCGAGTTTGAGCAGATCAACGAGGCGGTATTGCAGTTCCTACACGAGCGGCTGCCTGAGCTTTATGCGGGCGAGCCGCTGGTGCAGCCAGGTGAGGGCGAGGCGGACCAGGGCTTCGAGGTAAAGAAGGCCAGCCTGTTTGGCGAGGCTGAGGGCGAGGACCAGGATATCACGCGGTGGTAGACGCGCAAGCAGGGTGGTCGTGGGGTTGTGTATGTCGTTGTACCAAAAGGACAGAGTCCAACCTCTGTTCACGAGCATCCTCGCAGTCGCATTTCTGCGTTTATCTCGTTCCCTCGCCCGGTCTTTCGCTTGCCACAGTTGAGAGCCTCTCGTTCGAGTGTGTACAATGCCCCAGTGCTATTGCAAGCCCAATACAACGTGCTTTGGAGAAGTCAAAGTGTGTGTGCGCGCATCAATTTCGACCTGCGATCGCGGGCTGAACGACAGCTTTACGCTCTCTCACCGTCGTCGTGCGAGTCGACGCGCTCAGTAAGACGCTCGTACGATTCTCTGGCACACTCAGAGCGGACCCACAGCTTCGCCTAGCTCGGCCGCTCGCTCAACGCGCCACCGCTTCTTGCCGGACCTTCCATCGCTCGACCATCTTGGCCTTCGCTCAGGCAGCCAGTGCGGCAGGACAGAACGGTCAGCAGGGTGCCAAGACGATGGGTCGCAAGGTCGTGCTCACCCTGCACCGCAACGATCTCCGGTGAGTTCGACCGTTTCTTTCCTCCTCGTCCCCTCCTACAGGTCGACCGGCTGCGATCCGCCATCTCCTTCGTTTCGAGTGACTGCTGGGATTGTACTGACGCTCAGGCTCGTGCAGACTGCACGACAACGAGCTCATTCATGCGGCGCACGACTCCTCCCACAAAGACGTGACCCATGTTCTCCCGCTCTACGTCTTCGACGAGCGTTTCGTCGAGTTGTCGGGCTTCCCGGGATACGACAGGGAAGGACCAGAGGCGCGGACACGGCTGTGCGGGTTCTGGAGGACGGGAGCGTTCAGGGCGAGGTGAGCCTCGCTTTGCTCGTCCGTACCCCGCCTAAAGCGGCGAGCTGACCGTCTCCGAGCGCAGATTCTTGGTCGACGGCGTGTACGACATGCGCAGCTCGTTGAGACAGCGCGGGTCGGACCTCCTTCTTCGGTTTGGCAAGATGGAGACGGTTACGACCGATGTTGTCAAGGCGTTGATCGAGAATGGCGACGACGTTCGCGAGGTCTTCCTGCAGAAAGAGGTGCGTGTCATCCTGACGATGTAACGAGACTAAATTGACGGACTCGCACGGCAGTTTTATACGGAGGAGCTGGCGATCGAGCGCAAGCTGCGAACGGCGTTGCGGGAGATCGGCGTTGAGCTGCGGACTTTCGACCAGGTGCCGCTCAGTACGTTAATCTGTGACATGTTTCGCAAGTATGGCAGCTGACCTGTCCTTCGCAGTTCACGTCGACGACCTGCCCTTCGCACCCGAAGCCATGCCCGACGTCTTTACTCCCTTCCGCAAGCGTATCGAGAACCTCCATCGACTCGGCCGTCCTCCCTTCCCCATTCCCTCGCCCTTCAAGCCCTACCCTCAACCACCTTCCAACTCGCAGCCCTGGCCAGGCTACGGCACACACATCGAGCTCGAACACCGCGGTCTCGAGTACGTCCTGCACTGCCTCTTACGGCCTCTGCAGGACACCTTCCAGCTCCGCGCCGGCAGCGAGGGCAAGAACCAGAAGAGCGCGTTCCCGTACGCAGGAGGCGAGACTCCCGCCCTCGAGCGCCTCGAGTGGTACTTCAAGGAGGGCGATCCGCCTCCCGTCGCGCGGTACAAGGAGACGAGGAACGGTCTCCTCGGGCACAGCTACAGTACCAAGTTGTCGCCGTTCCTGGCGTTCGGCTTCATCTCGCCGAGGATGATCGTCAAGGCGCTTGACGAGTACGATGAGAGATGGCGGTCGACGCAGAACACGTACTGGATCCGTTTCGAGCTTCTGTGGCGTGACTACTTCCTCTACGCCGCCCGGTGCGTACCAGGTATCCTCCGCTTCGACAGAATCCTGATACCTTCTTCTCGTTGCGCAGCAAATTCGGCTCCAAGCTCTTCACGCTCGGCGGCTTCGAGGAGCGTACAGACCCGAAGCAAGCAGCCATCAAGACGCAGCCTGGATGGTGGAAGCAGTGGGACCAGGACCAGCCTTTGGTCGGAGAGACGGACAAGGAGCAGCCTGCGGTGCGGTGGATGCAAGGCAAGACGGGCGTGCCATTCGTTGATGCGAACATGGCTGAGCTGCGGGAGTCTGGGTGCGTTCACCCGACCTCTTCGTTGGGGGGTGAAAGGCTGACGCAGGTTCTCCAGCTTCATGTCGAACCGAGGTCGGCAGAACGTCGCATCGTTCCTCACGAAGGACCTTCAGATTGACTGGCGACTCGGTGCCGAGTTCTTCGAGAGTCACTTGATCGACTACGAGGTGCGTTGCCACGCTTGCCATCCTTGCCCGGTCCCAGCTGAACCTCACATCGCCTCCAGCCGTCGAACAAGTCTGTCTCGCCTCGTTGGCTCGCTCATGCTTGACCTAGCGCGCTACTGACGCTTCGCACTTGCAGCTGGGGTAACTGGGCGTACATTGCTGGCGTCGGCAACGACCCTCGCGCCTCTCGCCAGTTCAACCCGGTAAAGCAAGGCAACGATGTGCGCTGCGAACTCCTTCACTACTCATTGCTTCTCGTTGACGTCGCTCTCGTCGCAGTACGATCCCTACGGCGAGTACGTCCGTACCTGGCTGCCGCAGCTCTCGGCTGTCCCGACCAACCGCATTCAATGCCCCTGGATCCTCTCTGACGTTGACTTCAACAAGTACATCCCCAAGGACTCGTATCCGCGTAAACCCGTCATCGAGCAGCCAGGATGGAAGGCGCACTATACCCGTCGCGGGCCGAGCAAGCAGGGCGTGCCGAACCGCAACGAGCGCGCGAAGAACCTCGGACCAGTCATCATGGGTGCGGCAGCGGCGCGTGAGCAGTGGAAGAAGCTGAACGGTGTCAGTGCGGGAACTCAGACGGCGGGCGCCGAGACCGATGGATCGTCCAGGAGGCGCGAGACGAAGTTGAATGGCTTGGTGCGGGCCGAGGCGAAGCAGAATGGCGGCGGCGCAACGAGGGAGCGGTGCTTGGAGTAGGCGCGACACGGCAGTCTTTGCATGTCCCTTCCCTCTCTCCAGCATTTCCGCATGTCGTTTCTCGCAACCGTCCTCTTCTCCTTTTCGTCCTCCCCTCCCTCCCCGTGTCGTCACAACCCTGCACAAAGGTCTCTGATATTACATACTGCTTTCAAGATTTTGTGGCCCCGGTCTCGGGCACGAGCTGAATCTCCTTGACGAGCTTGCAGTGGAACGCGCCGTCCTGCGAGCGCACAAAAGTCAGCTCGTGCGCATCCGCTTCAGACGGATGCAGCGCACCTCCATGAACTTGTCGCCTTCGCGGACGTAGCCAGCCTTGGAATAGAATCCCTCGGCGTGCATTTGCGAGTGCACGATCGCCGTAACGCTCGCCTTGCCCTTCAACGCCTCACCAGCCTTGCCTCGACGATTTCGGACGTGCTCTTCGATGCTCGTCATGAGGAGCCTGCCGGTTCCTCCGCCGCGGTACTTGGGGAGGACTGCGAAGGCAAACGTTAGCCAATTTTCCTTGCAAATGAAGGTAAGGATTCACGCACCGCAGACGCGACCAATTTTTCCTGCTGCCACTCCTGGCTTAGGCCACCAGCGGATAGTCCCGACGTCTTCCTCCTCGCCGTGCGCTACAACTGTCGTCATGAGGAAGTGGTCGGACGCTGGGTCTTTCCTGCGACTCCGTATAATCCTGGTCAGCCGAAGCTCTGGCAGAGCAGCATAGCGCAGCGTGCTCACTCGTCCAGCTCGTCCTCCATGGAGAACCCCTGCTCGTCGACAAAGACGGCGATCCTGATTTGGATGCAGCGGTCAATGTCGGCTTGCGTCTCGCACCAGCGGACGGAGTAGGAGCGCGTTGGCGGTTTTGAGCCGTTCAGGGAGGCGATTGCAGGTCTGCAGGAAGAGCATGAGCAGAAGTTGAAGAGAATCGCCGCAAAACAGCTCACTCGGGGTTCAGCTGGATCGTCTTGACGACCTTGCAATGCGGTTGGCCCTCCTGCGAGCGTACAGCAACGTCAGCAATGGAGGCGAGACGTAAGAGAAGCGCCGAACGCACCTCAACGAAATCCTCTCCGACCGTCTCCCACCCCAATCGGTGGTAGAAAACCTCCGCAATCTTCTGCGAATGCGCAACGAGGTCGAACGTCGTTTTTCCGCGAGTCACGTCCGCCGCCTTTCCCCGTCGTTCCCGGACATGCTCTTCGAGAGCGAGGCAGAGGGTCGAGCCGGCGCCCGTGCCGCGAAAGTGCTTGTGGACGGCTACGCGGCCGACTTTGCCTTTCGGCGGGTACCTGCGACGGAGAAGGATAAGTCCCCTGGGGGGAAAGGACGCGAGATCCGGAGAGAGGATGAACCATCGAAGCGTTCCAACGTCTTCCTCCGTGCCATCCGCATTCTTCCTCGTCATCAGCAGGTGATCACACAACGCGTCAAGCCTGCAGACGCGAGATCCAGTCAGTCTCGCGCTCACCGTCGCGGAACGCATCCTCAAACCGCCTTGCGGAAGCGAGACTCAACTCGTCGACCTCGATCGCCGGGTCGTACCCCTGTTCTTCGCAGAAGACCTTGTGCCGAATCGCCATCGCACGTTGCATCTGCTCGGGCATCGAGCAGAGGACGGTCGAATACGCCGGAGCCGCCGACGGAACGAGCGGGGCATTGTAAGTCGACGCCATCGCAGCGGGTGCGGGTCGGTGATGTCTAGACCGGATGAGAGCGACTGAAGCGTCCAGTCCCCCTCTAGCGAGCTCTAGCAAGCCACGACGAGTCGAGCGGTGAAGGTGGAGGCGAAGTTCCGCCGACGAGCCGCTTGCCGGTGCGAACAGTCTCGCAAATTTCGAACGAATAGACGCAAAAAAACACATGGACACAGTACTGATAGGCTATAGCTACACGACCGCTGTACAATCCTCAAGCCGCCTTGATTCCCCTGGACTTCTCCTCGTGCAATGCGCCTGCTGGGAACGCTGGCGAGTGTGACGCGACGGGCGTTCGCAAGCCATCTGAATCTTGGCGAGACGGAGGCGAGCCGCGAGTCGCGTCGATCGAGAGGTGCAAGGAAGAGGGTGCGGCAAGGAGAGTAGCTGAAGAGGGCGTGATAGTCGACGAACGCGAGCGGGCGGAGCGGCCTGACGAGGAGGCGGAAGAACTGGCTGAGGGTTGTGTGTGGTGCGACTGCGAGCGCGTGGTCAGAAGGAGTTCTGTCGCACCAAGCGAGCGCGCCTCTTCCGGCGATACCATGACCTGCGAAGACGGCAACTCAGCCATCAAGACAGCTCCCAGGCAAGTGAGCAGTACGCACCGGCGCATACACAAGCACACGCCTACCGTTCGACCCGGAAATTGACGACTCGTGCCCATGCGTAGGAGGCGGGAAGCTCGACCTGACCGGCGAGCTCGCCGTCAATGACAAGAGCGGCACTCCCTCCACCGTACCCTCCTGCCTCGCCGCACACCCTCCAGAGCGTTCCTCCGGCCGAGGAAGGAGGAAGATCCTCATCTCCTTCTCGTTTCTCTTCTGCCCGCTTCCGCCCCAACTCGCTCCGCTACTGCTCCTCTCCCTCCTACGCCTATCTGCATCCGACTCGGACCGCCTCTTCCGCCCGCTTGGACTACGGTGGAGCGCCGAACCCGACTCGAGTTCGACAGGCGAGTCGTGGTATTGCGCGTCTTCGGCTTCTCCCCTGTTTCGCCTTCTCCCGTCTTCGCTCCCCCGCCTCGCGTGTCTCCCACCGTTCTTGCGTTGTGCCGACACCGCATAGAACTGCAGCACCTTGACTGCTCCCCAGCCTCTCAAACCCTCCACGACCGCAAGCGACGCAAGAGCCGAGACGACGACTCCCTCGAAGCGTTCCTCGCACGCTTCGAGCGAGAGGCCAAGGAGGTCTGGTAAGCCGAACGAGATGGAGAAGGAGGACGAGGCAGAGGGCGAGAGGGCTTGGCAGAGGGTCGCGGCGAGTGAGGCGGAGGTCGGGGACGAGAGGGTCAGGAGGAGGACGACGAGGATGACGAGGAAGGTGTCGAGTGCGAGGGAGAGGAACGAGTTGAGCATGAAGAGGCGGACGAAGGGGAGGTGGTCCTGCTTCGAACGATGATTAGTCGACGTCGTTACAGGCTGTGAGCGACTGAGCGCGCACCTGTGCGAGTCCCCAGACACCAATGCAAGCGATCCCAACTGAACACCAAGCCCACAACTACACGAGATTGTCAGCCCCCACCTCCTCGTCGTGATACCGAGGAGGAGAACGCACTTTGCCGATCCCTAACAGTGTCCTAACGCCTTCCAGCCTCCTCCACTCAGCGCCCTCCAGGTCTCTCGCGTCGTCTCCGCTTCTCGCGCCACCTCCCGAGTCTCCGAGAGTGTTCCCGAGCGATTTATTTAACGAAGCGAGTTTGGCGGCGAGCCAGAGATGGAAAGCGGCGGCTACGAAGGCGATGAGCAGGACGTGCAAGCGTTTGTGCGAGGGTCGCTTGCCCTGCGCGGGCGGAGTTGGTGGGAGCATGCGAGGTGGAGGAGAAGAGGCGGACTCGGGGCCGTGAAGACGAGTCGCGACAAGGAAGTGCAAGCGGGTTACAAGGAGTTGCTACGGGTGCGTTGCGGATAGGAAAGGTAAACAACGGAACAAGTCAACGGCAAGGCGTGCGTTTCTTAGTGACAAAGACAACACGGTGAGAGAGGTATCGTCGAGCGGCGGGCGAGTCTTAGGGTCTGTACAGGGATTAGACAAGTCGTGTGCGGGTTTAGGCAATGAAGGGCAAGGTAAAGAGGTGGTCGTTCTCGCTCTTCGAGCGAAGACGACGGCTCGTCCGTTCGTCGCCGGTCGCGGTGCAGGTGCTCTGGCACGTTGGCGACCGCGGTGGAAAGTTCATGTCAACTGGTTCGGCGGTGAAGGCGAGGGGGTCGGATGGACGAGGCGGACTTGATGAGGATGAGCGGCCGTCGAGCGATGCTGGGCGACGGGTCGATCGGGACGGCGACGAAGAGAGAGTTGACGAGCGGATACTAGTCCGAGACCGAGGCGGAGACGCATAGTGAGGAACGGCGAACGTAGGCGAAGAAGGCTGGCAGAGAGGCTGCCCGTGCGCGTCAAACATGACCGGCACAAATAAAAGTTGTGGTCGTCGCTTGTTGGACTGGCCGAACGCGATCGTGTTCGACCGAGAGCGCTTGTGTCCTTCGAGAGCGTAGGGGAGAGGAAGGGTGTTGCTGCGTCGGTCGTGGTCCGAGGAGGAGAAGCTGAGGCGCCGGCTGGACGAGGACGACGGCTTTGGCCTGCCGAGGGCCTCCTCGAGCAGTAGCGGGGTCTTCTGCTCCCCTCCACCGAATTCATCCTCCTCCATCCCGCCTACATCGACCCATCCATTCTCTGCATCCCTTAACTCGCCCTCCCTCAAATCCGCATTCACCTCCCACGTGACCCACGTCCCATAGATCCTCAGGGCCAGCGTGACGACGCATCCAATCAAGACGAGCACCATGGCGGTCTGCCATCCTTCTTCGCAAGCTTCGACGCCCCAGAGAACGAACTCGATCCCATTGGACCAGGTCGACCAGGTTCGCTCGCTTCGGCCCGAGAGGAGCGAGGCGGACGAGGTCGAGTAGTCGGAGGCGAAGGCGGAGGAGCAGAGGAAGCTGCCGAAGGGGGCGGAGAGGGACGGAGCGAAGGTGAGGAGCGAGAGGGTCAGGGTCAGGAGGATGGTGACTGCGAGATCGGTCGCTGTCGTGACGGCGAAGACGCGGTGGAGTTTCGACTTGCGCTGGGTGTGAGCGTACATCTCAGCTTACCGTCTCGCGGTGGAAGGGAGGGAGAACGAGCGCACCGTGACGAGACCGAGGACACCACAGAAACTCCCTCCCGCCGAGATGAGCGACCACCTGAGTCCCGCCTCTCCGACCCACCACGCAATGACGGCCGACTGGTCCATATCGACGTCTGCGTCGCTCGCCAACTCCCTCTCGAGCGCGCTAGTCCACAACCACAGCGTGATCAACAGTCCCGAGCTAAGGAGGAGGGACGAGGTCGCAACGACGAATGGCGCCATGCGGTTCGGAGTCGGTCTCGGCATCGTCTGTGAATGTGAGCGTGGTCGCTTTGGCATGGCGTCCGGCGTCGCACGCGTGAGGGATAGCGAGGACGAGGGATGGGGCGACCTCGGCGAGCGAAGGTCGGTCGTGCGCCAAGTCGTGTGGCTGCTGAATCTGAGCGTGCGAGTGCTGAGTCTGAGTGTGCGAGTGCTGAGCGTGCGCTGTCCGAGCCAGTCGAGCGTGCAGAATGCGAATGAGAGTGTGACAATGATGAGCAAGCGAGGGAGGAGGCGAGGCAGGGCGAGACAAGGCTGCCGGAATTGACCGCGCACATGCAACATGCGAGGGAGGGGTGTATCTGCGAGGTCTAGTGTCCAACAATGCAACGAGGGAACAGCTGCGGACGCAGCAGCAGGAGTACAGGAACGAACGATACATCCAACGGAAACAGCGAGAGTCTCAACCATTGTACGGGTACTCAAACTTGGCATCCTTCTTGCGCCAGCGCCGGGCCCTGTAGGGCAGCGGGAATCACTTAGCCGGGCGCGAGGAGCGGAGGAACGGATGGGTGGACGCACTTTTTGTTGGTCGCGGCATGCGTGACCCACGCCTCGACGCAGTGATCCGCCTTGAACTTGCGGATGAACTGAGGGTCCCTGTATACGCGCAGTCCACCGTCAAGTCAGTCACTGCACGGAGGGAAAGACAAATGCCGAAGGGAAAACGCACCAAAGCTCTCCGGCGATACCCAAGTCCTTGCAGCAACGCATCAGGGCGTTACTTTTGCACGCCTCAGCGGCTGTCGCCATGCTCGACCCAGGGAACGTCAGCTGCTCGCCGCGGGCGACCGAGAGGAGCCTGCGCGCAATCCAACGGAAGCAGGTCAGCATTCTTCAAGCGCGGGCGAAATCGATGAGGCAGGGGAAGTGGAGACGCACTTTCCGCCGATCACGAGACCCCACTCGCGCGTGAATAAGTTGCTAGCGTGCGCCTCTGGTCCGCGAGGGACCATTCCCCATCCACCGGGACCAAATGCCGAGTTGAGGATGCGACGGTACAAGATCTCGGGGAGGTAGAGGATGCCGTCTGCGCCATACAGGGGTTAGTCCGCACGCAAAGTCGCTTGTAAGATAGCTTTGAGCGAGGGACGAACCAGGCTTGATCTGGATCTCATCTGGCTGCAACGGGCGCATAAGCTTGGCCGCCTGCTCCTCGGTCGTCTCGATCTCCCCGAGGCCCTTCCACGTCGTCGTCCAGTCAACGCCATCCTGCCTTCCTCCGTTCCACACCAGCGCCGGGTTAGGCTCGCCCGAGAGCGCATAGCTCGGCGCAAAGACGGGCTTGCCGTACGACGGGAGATTGGGGCGGAAGGGGGATACGCCGGACGCGCTCGTGGGCGCGACGTCGCCTGACGACGCGGGGGAAGCCGATGCAGAGGGTCGGGCGGCGGACGACCCTCTTCCGCCGATGCTGCTCGCGGCAGATGATTGTGCGACGCGGGGAGCGGCAGTTGCGGGTTCTGGAGAGTCGAACGGGTCAAAGTCAGGCCCGAAGGAGGCGCGGGCGGACGAGGTCAAGGTGGCGGTGTGAGCGGGAGAGGGGCGCGAGAATAACGCCGCGCGGGCATTGCCAGTCGCAAGAATGGTGAGCTTGCGAGTGATGGAAGAGCTCATCGTCGCAGAATGAGCGGAGCGAGTGGCGAGAGAGCGAGCGGCGGAGTGAGGCACGCGCAATGTCAATTTGCGACTACAAAAAATATTACAACACGAGTCTGCTCGTGTTGTATTCACTGATTACAATTCTCGCCCTATCCCAACTGATTACACGGACTTCATCGCTTCATCACCAACCCTCCTCGCTCATCCACGCGCTGATTATCCATGCCGCTCAAGGCTAGCGACATATCGAAGGTGCGCAACAAGGATGTGCGGTCGCAGCTCGTCCAGAAGCGCAAGAAGGAGCTTCGCCAGGCAAAGCTCAAGCGCCGCATCGAGCGCAAGGAGGCAGAGGCGCGCGGAGAGCAAGTCGAGAAGGGTGCGTGTAGTTCTTACAAGCTCTGAAAAGCGGCGCCCAGCCCGCACGAGGCGGATGAGGCGACCTCACTCGACTCGAATTGACATCCCTCGTCTCGCAGGGATTCCTCGGACGATCGAGAACACGCGCGAGTGGTTGGGCGAAGACGACGAGTACGAGGATGCCCGGACACGGCCCGCGCCCGTCAGGGTGAATGACGAGACAGGCGACGTGACGGTCGACATGGGCACTCTCTCGAACCTCTTCCCGACTGCCGCTTCTCTCGAAGCTTCAACGTCCGGCCTCCCTTCGCCTCCTGAACTCAAGGTGCTCATCACAACGAGTCCGGGGAAGCCGCCTGCGCCGTTCACGAAAGGCTTCCTCGAGGATTTGCAGGCTCTCCTTGGCGGAAAGAAGCGGGCGGACGTCGTCCCGCGTAAGAGCCCCAAGTTTGAGCTGTCGAGGGTTGCGCGGTGGGCGAGGAAGAGAGGCTACGGTGCGATCATGGTCGTCGGAGAGGACCACGCCAAGCCAAGTGCGTTCAGACGCTCCCCCAGTCTTGTTCCTCGGGCTGATATCCTGTCTCATTCCCCCTCAGCCACCTTGACCGTCTCCCTTCTTCCTTACGGCCCGACGGCGTGCTTCCGCTTGACCGGCATCACGCTCTGCAAGGACATTCCCGTGCGTCCAGCTTACCCTCCATCCTCTCATCCCAGTCTAACCGTCTCGCGAATCGCAGGGCCACGCCAAACCGACATCGCACCCTCCCGAGCTCGTGTTAAACCACTTCGCCACTCCTCTCGGTCTCTCACTCGCCACGCTTCTCTCTCAACTCTTCCTCCCACCCTCACATGCCGAGATCCTCCAACGACAAGGCTTTCAAGGTCGCCAAGTCGTCCTCGCGCAAAATTCGCGCGACTTTGTCTTTATCCGTCGGTACCGCTACATGTTTGCGCTCAAATCTCACCGTCTCGGAAAGACCAAAAAGCGAGTCGACGTCGCGCCGATGACGAATGGCGATCCTGAGGGCGAGGCGGACGATACGATCAAGACGAGGTTTCAGGAGATTGGGCCGCAGTTTACGCTCAAGATGAGGTGGATCCGGAGGGGACCGTTGGGAGAGACGGGGGATGAGCGGAGCGCGAGGGAGAAGTATGAGGCAGAGACGGGCGAGCAGGCGGACGAGTTTGGTGCGCAGCCGGAGGGCGACGACGACGAGGTGTTTGACGGAGACGGAGAGGGGATGGATGTCGAGGGTGAGGGTGACGAGGGGCAGGATGCGGCGGACGAGGACGCGGCGAAGCGCGAGATCGGGCTCGACGTCGCAGATCAAGCCGGCCAGCCCAACTTCCCCTCCGCCTCCTCCTCGACCGACACCAACGCCGATACATCCACCTCGTCCGCCGCACAACCACCGGCCAACCCGAAGAAGCGAGCCCGCGAGAACCGCGTTCGCAAGAAGCCTTTCCACCCGCTCAACAACCCGCCGCCCGACTCAGAGTCGTCGCCCGAGCCCGAGGAGGTCCCCTTGCCCACGATCGGCAAGAAGAAGAACAAGGAGCTGCAGAGTGCGCTCAGTACGGTCGGCGACAGTTGGCATGCTGGCAAGGGCGAGGGAGGCGTGCGCGAGGGCGCGAAGAAGCGTGAGTGGGAGTGGCATGTGAGTCGTTTCGTCTTTAAAGGAACGTCTGTCGTGTCGCTGACATTGCTGGGCTCGACAGGCCCGCATGCAAGTCTCGCGCCGCAAGTTCTTCCTTTGAGCACGAATCGAGGTTGAACTTTGCCCTCCTTTCTCCCTCTTCCATCTTCCTCTTCTTTCGCCCGCCGTCTTTGTCACTCGCTCATTGTTGTAATCTCTGTCGTCCTCGCATCTGCATCGGGCTACCTGTCGTTCTTCTCCTCTGGCGCCTGCCGAAGCCAGTTTTACTGCTCTCCTCATGGCGCTTCTGCTTTCCACTAGGCGATTCTGTATAGATGATGGACCTCTTGCCACGCCAGAGAGCGCACACAGCGAGAGAAGACCTCGAAAGCCTCGCGACTCGCTCTTCTCCTCCTCACCATCATACCAACTCGCCCAACATGATCGGCGCGCTTACCAACCTCCCTAACCGGATTCACGAGCGGCAGAAGGCCTTCCAGGTGCGTCCCGCGTCCCACCGCCAGCCGCCGCGGTCAATCCGCATTGGCCCGCCGACCGTCGGGCGTCAAGCGAGCGCGTGCTGACCGTTCTCTCGCTCGCGGGACATAGATGGACCACCGCATGGTCTACCAGAAAACTCCTCGTGCGCGTTTGTACATGAGTGAGTCGCTCGGTCGCCTCGTTACGAGCGAAGAGCCTCTTGCGATGGGACAGGAAGGAGGACATGGAGAAGGTGCTGACGCTCGTTTGGCGGCTCGCGCACAGCTGCGTTCATGAGCCTTTTCACCGTCGGAATGCTCGGCATCACCCACGGCGTGTACAAGATGGCCATCGTGCGTCGAGGTTGTCGCCCGCCTAGTCCGCACCCCGCTGACCCCGATCCATTCTTTCTCTTCCTCCCTGGCGTTCGTTGCCCTGCTCTCATATGCCAACGCCTGCCACTCTCTTTCTCTATGCGCTTTCGACGTCCGCAGGGCCAGAAGAACTAAGGTGGTCTCGGATGAGGAGGGAAGGAGGGGAGGAGGCATCGGCAGTATTCCCGTGCGGCGGTCGCAATGGTGCAGGCGTCGTTTCTCTTTGACGCAGGTTGATGGGAAGGTAGGGGAAATAGGAACAGGACCGCGATCAAGACACGCTCGTTTGCGCAGGCTTAGCTGAGCTGCTTGGACGCTGTCGACGATTTGGGTCGACGAGGTCGCGCTGTTTCACTGCTGTCGAGTCGTGCGGGCGGAGCCGGAGGTTTGTGGGACGGTGAGACTCGTGCTTCCTCAGGCTTGCGCTCTGTTCGCTACGAGGCAGTCAGTTCTTCCTTGGCTTCGCTTCCGCCTGTTCTTCCGCTCAAGCTGCTTCGCCAGCGATAGACGAGCTTCTCTCTGACCCAGACGAAGATATCAGAGATGGGCGTCAACGCACTTTTGCAGACGAGGAGGAACGGGGGGACTATGCACGGCTAACAAGGACAAGGAAGAGGAGTCGCGGGAACGAGTCCGACGCTCGAGAAGGAGATGAAGGGGTATCGTGGCGCAGCCAGGGAATAATAGGCGAGTTAGGGAGCGGATGGTTAAAGCTACAAATGAAGAAACGAAAGGGGCAATGCTATGCGAGAGACTGGAGCGTTCTTAGACGACGAAGACGGGCTCGTCGACGCAGCAGACGGAGCGAGTAAAGTCGAGCTTCGACAACCTGCCGGCCTTGGGAGTCGGCTGTTCTTCCGGTCGAATCGAGCGGAGGCGGTGCTGGTTTTGGTGCTGCAGCTGGGCGGGTGTGCCGTGGATGGGGCCGCTCGAAGAGATGTAGACGTCCTCTTCGCGACCTTCGGGCTCGTCCTCCTCGGCGATAAGCGGCCCGGCACTCATGGGCGGCGGCGGCGGCCTGTTGACCTTTGACGAGGCGGTAGCTGGAAATTCAGCGTGCGCTGGTGCCGTCGACGACGTCGAGGATGCAGGCGACCAGCCGGTAACCGAGCCGACGAGTGCGCCGAACGAGTATCGTGACTTGGTGGGCGAAGGGTCGGAGAGCGCCGATGACGGCTGTGACAAGCCCGAGCCCTGCTGCTGGTGCTGGAGTGCGACCGACACCATGGCGGACGGCGAAGGAGGAGGCGGGCGGTGCTGGCCAGAGAGACGGCGGGTGTGCGGGTTGACGCGGTCGAGCGGGCGAGGCGAAGAAGGGCGACGGATGTGCGCGGTCTCGATCGTGCCCTCGACGGCCGGCGGCATGACAAGGGCGACGTGGTTCTCGTCGATGTCAAGTGTTGACGAGAGGAAGGGCGGGAGAATGTGATCGCCAATGGGAAGAGGCGGCAGCGAGTCGTGCTTGTTGTAGCCGAAGAAGGTCTGGTCGTCCCCCTCGAACGAGTTGCGGGTCGAACTGATGCTTCCTTTCGGGAACTGCACAAGCGGGAGGGAAGCGTGAGCGAGTGAACGGCTAGGAGAGGAAGAACGGAACGCACGCTCCAGTTGCGAACGAACGAGTACGAGCGGTGGTGGTGCTCGGACGACGACTTGTCGGGCGTGCGCGGCATCACATCACTGCTAGTCGAGGTTGAGTCAAAGCTGGTCCTCGGGCGCGAGCCGTCGACAAGCGGTGTCGCCTGCGAGAGCTCGCCGTGCGCCGCCTCCTCGTCCTCCTCTTCCTCCTCGGCGAGTGTGTCGAGCTGGCCAAGGGCGACAGCGACGACGTCCGAGTCGCGAGTGCGGGAAGCGAGCGGAGGGAATGGACCACTGCCGAAGGACGAATGAATCGACGTCGGCGAATGCACCTTGGACGAGTACGAATCGTCCATATCCGTCAAAACCGATGTGTCCTCGGTGAGGTTGCCAGTGTACGACCTGCCGAAGGACGAGAGCGAGGAGAGCATGCTGCCCTCCGAAGTCGACTTGGAGTAGTGGCGAGTTCCGCCGAGTCGCGACGGTTCGCGCTGGTCGCCTCCCTCGTCCTGTTCAACCTCTGCCTCGTCCTCGACCTCCTCCATGATGAGCGCAAGATCGTCCGGGCGCGGCTGTTTGAGCGTCGCCGGCGTGCCGGAGAGGGACGAGATGTGCTGGCGCTCGCGAAAGGCGGCGGAAGGCGGCGGAGGGGGGACCCGAGACGCAGACGAGGCATCCGAGGCGATGGACGACGCCTGCTTGTGGTGCTGGACGTCGGCTGCTGCCTCGCGCACCCGATCCTCGAGAATCCGCTCGACCTCCCTGCGAGTCTCGGCGTGCTCGTTGCGCTCGCGCTCGAGAGCGGCGACGAGGGTGTAGATCTGGTCCCTCATCTCGCCGATGAGCTTGGCCTGCGCCTGGGCGAGCGCATCGTCCTCCTTCTCTTTCTTGACCTGCGCCTCGAGAGCGCTGCACCGCGTCCGCCAGCCGTCGACATCCTCGCGCAACGAGTCGCGCTCGTCCGTCAAGTCCTGAATAGCCTCCTTGGCCATGTCCGTCTCGCGCTGCAACCCCTCGGTCTCGAACCGCCTCGCCACCCGCTCCTCCTCGAGCTGCAACTCGAGTTCGGCAATGCGTGAACGCATCTCGCCAGCCACGTCCGACGCCTTCTTCTCGAACTCGGCGATCTCGAGTGCATGTGTCGAGAAGAGCTGCGAATTGCGGAGCTCGAGCTCTTCCACCTTGGCCCGCAGCGAAGCGAGCTCATCTTCCGCCGCAGCGCGGGCGGAAGGAGCATCGGCTGTCGAGCTCAAGCGAGAGTGCGCAGGCGAGCTAAGACCCGACACGGATGACGGCGCGCCGGTGCGGTCGCCGTCGTCTTCGACCTCGAGATCGCCGAATCCGCCCGTCACGCCGAAGGGAAAGCTCGAGTAGTGCCTCGTCGAGACAGCTGGGCTAATCACGCTCGGCGACGGCGTCTGCTGGTGGAGGAGCGACGACCGCCATGCCCGCTTCTGGCCTTCTGGGGTCGAGGCTGCGATCGAAGCGGGCGACTCGGTACTAGTGCGGTACGAGATGGACGAGCGCTTGTTGGTCGGTGCGGGCGAGACCTTGCGAGTCGGAGTGCCGATAGTGCTGGCAGGCGACACTTGCAAGCTTGCAGGACGACCGGAAAAGCGCCGCTCGTTCAAGCCGATCGTGGGCGAAGTCGAGACGCCGCTGCCGATGGAGAGGGACCGGAGGCCGCCGCGCTGCTGAGCTGACGGCGGAGGCGTCGACATGGCGAGCGCAGACTGCGTCGCAATGGTCGACGCCGGCAGGTCGGGCGCGAGTCCCATGGCGGCAGCGGTGTGGAACATGGAGATGTGCCGCTTCTCCCCGATCGGCGAGGGTGCACGAGCGTCAGGCGGCGAAGAGGGCGCATGAAGCTGGGTCGGCGAGTGTGCAGTCGAAGGCGGCGCAGCGGGAGACGACGTGCTCGAGGCGGAGAGCGAGAGAGGACGGATCTTGGACGGCCGCTTGGAGGGCGAAGGAGAGGGCGAAGATTGCTGAACGGCCTCCTCGGACGCCGCTTCAAGGACCGACTCGAGATTGACGGCGTGTCGCGAGTCGATGTACAGGCTGCTGGGTCGGGACTTGCGCGGGCTAGGCGACCCAGCGACGCTCTTGCCCGTCACCGAGCCTCGCGGACTCGTGACAGACGGCGGGCTCCTGACACTGCCGCGACTGCTCGTCCTCCTCCGCCGAGGCGAGCCAAACGAGCCAGCCTCGCTCATCCCGTCTTCCTCCTCGTCCTCTTCCGCGATCTCGCCAAGTTCGAGCACTCCCTGCGCTCCGACGTGCGCGACATGGCCCATCGCGTTTCCCCAACTGTTGCGCTTGCTGGGTGGGATGACGTTGCCCGAGGCGGTTGTGCCAGAGACGCCAAGTCCAATCATCGGGCTCGCCAAGCCGACCGACGACGGTGCAGACGACCCAGCAGGTGCAGTCGAGACGTATCCCGGGCTGCGAGGCGCGACGAGCAACTCGCCCGGCGCCTCGTCGCCGAGCGAGATCATCTCGCTAGGTGCCGCAAGTCGTCCTTCGAGCGCCTCGAGTGCAGACTGCCGCGTCTCTTCCGGACTGCGCGAGCCATCCTCGGTTTCTCGTCGACCTCGCTCCTTCAGCGCTGCCAGAACCTGATGAGGGTCGTTCGACCAGCTGGAGGAGGCAGAGACAGACGCTGAGGGGAAGGGGCTGGAGTGAGGCGAGGCGTTGGACGCTTCAGCAAAGGACGAGATGGCGGGTCGAAGAAGGGATGCGTCGTTGAGCGTGCCATTCGAGACGATGTCGAGCGACTCGCGGAAGTTGGAGACGGACGAATGGCGGGCGTGCCGCGAGCCTCGACGCGCGTGTTGAGGTGGCGGACCGGGTGCAGGTGCTGGAGGGAGAGGCGAAGTCGGGCGGGCGATGGACGAGGAGGAAGCGCAGGCGTTCGTGGAGAAGGATGGAGGGCGTGCAAACTCGGGCGAGGTGGGGAACGAGCCGGATCCGCCTTGCAGCCAGCTAGAAGGCGTCGTGAGAGCCGCTGGTCGGTCGCCCGCCGACGAACGAGGTGTTGGCGAAGTGGGCCGGTCCGTCGAGCCGCTCGCCTGGACTGCAAGAGTTGGCGCAGGTCCGGAGAATGACATCGAGATGCTCGCCCTCGAACGAGTGTGGCCGTGTCCCGCCTTCTTCAGGCTAACCGAGCTCCTCGACATACGCGATTTCGACGCTCTCCGTACGTGCCCGGCCCCGCCTACGCCTCCTATCAGCGCATCACCGCCCATCGCCGCGAGCAAGCCGCTCTTCGACTGACTCCGCCGGTGCGCGTGCTTGGCGCTGAAGTCCGTGGCAGACGAGATTGACGATGTCAGGCCAGACTGTCTTCGTGTCGCCTTGACTGGGGACGAGGAGGGAGTGGTGGACGAGCCGCTGAGGGTCGAGGAGGCGGAACTGCGCTGGTTCGTCCGTTGCCGATAGAGCTTGAGCTGCAAGAGTGTCAGACCCTACGTCAGTCTCTGCGGCCCTCTGAACGCCCACGTCTCGCTAAAGATGGCTCAACACGCCGCACTGACCTTCTTTTTGGCCGCGAGGAGACGGTCCTCCCTCTCCTTGGCTGCCGCATCCTTGCCCGTGTACGAGTACCCTGACGTGCTCGCTAATGCCGACATCCTTCCGATTCGCCAGTCGTAGCTGCAGGGTGTGGCGGAGAGACGGGGAGCGTGACGGAAGCGGACTGGGTCGTGTCGTGAAAGTGGCGCGCGAGTGTGAGCGCTTGAGAGTCAGGGTCGTTCGCTGGCTAGGGGAGAAGTGCCGAGTCGGTCGTGAAGCTTTGCGAGCAAAAAGACCAGCTTTCGCTCTTTGGGAGAGAGGCAGCGCGAGCGTCGGAGAGATGGCAGGAGGTTGTGATGGCGGGTCAGTCGAGGTCTGGACCCCACACAAGGGGTGAACAAGGGTCAGCGTTTGCTGGGGAACCGCTGAACAAACACCCCGCCGTACTCACCGTGTCTTTTTATCGCCGGGAACACCTGTCCTCCACAGTGAGCGAGCGAGAGACGCGTCGGAGAGGTGAGCGGGCGGGGATCCGGTAGTGGAGGGTGAATGCCTCGAGCACAAGCCTCGGACGGCTCGCTCGTCCGTCCGTGGGTCTACGAGAGTGTCCTGAGGACGCCTAGTCCAAACGTTGTCCTACTCCGCGCCGTAGTCGAGAACGAGAGTGTGTGGGAACAGCGGAGGGAAGGGGACGAATCGGGCTGGCTAGGACGCGTACGGACGGTGCTCGAGTCGACTGGACAGCGGGATCTAGCGTACACAGGCAGCAGGAAGCGCCGCAGCGAGCGAGCGGCGAATTTGGAGCGGCACAAAGAGGAGGAGGTGTCGCGACGAGACTGCATACAGTCAGTCGACTCGGAATGGCTGCGAGACGGGGTTTGCATTGCGAGTGGGCGAGAGGGAGAAGGACGAGGGAGAGGCGCTTGTATACGGGGAGGGGTAAGCGCAAGGGGGACATGTACGCAGGCAGGCGGGCAAAAAGGCGAGGAAGATGGAAATGGAGTGAAAGCAAGCCGACGATGAGAGGAAAGACATGTTAAGCGAAAGCGTGGAACCAGATGCGAAACGAGGGGCGGGCGGGCAAGTTGCGAGAGCGGGAGGGGGGGATCAGGTTTTTGGTGTTGCGGGTACGGTCGAGCTTTGCGAGACCTTGGGCGTGACGGACGGTGTTGTTGACGAGCTGTTCGGCGCAGAGGAGTCGTTTGCCGACGCGCTCGTCCCGTGCGAGACGGATGAGGGCGCGGACGAGCCAGACGACGTCTTTGCCACCGGCGGTTTGCTCGCTGGCGAACTCTTCGACTCTGGCTCCATCAAAGCGAGGAAGGGCTCCGTTCTGCATGACCACCGAGTCAGCAAGTCGCATAGTCGGCGAGGAGAAGGAGCGACTCACCGGATGAAGCGGGGCACCTGGTCTGTCGCGAGTAGGCGGAAGATGTGCTCCTGTATCCGCTCGTACTGCCGTAGGAGCGTCTGGACCTGCGTCGCTCTCAGTGGGGGTATAGGCTGGTCCGTCGCCTCGCTCGCGCCTCCCGCGCTGCCGCTCGACGACGTCATGCTCGTCGAGCCTAGGACTCCCGGAATCCCACTGCTCGCCGGGGCCGCCATCGCGGCCGTTGCGTCCGCTCCGGGGTTCTTGGCGCCGACTTCTGCAAGCGAGCGGTTGACGTAGTTGACGACGTCGGCCCGGAGGTTGTGGTCGATGTTGAGCTCGTTGGGCGAGAGCGGCGCGAGGTACGTATTGTAGATATGCAGGGCGGCGGCGACGAGGTTCTGCTGGTGCGACTCCATCGCGTTGAGGACGGCGGCCTGCTTGCGCTTCGTGCCGGACCCGACCGCCGACGACGTCGTCGAGAACCGCCGCCGAAAGTCGTTGACCTCGAGCCAGAACCCGAGGTTCTCATCGCAGTAGTTGGCGCGGAGGAAGTCGCGGAAGAGCGCTCGCAGCGCCGGCTCCTCGAGGATCGCCCGCAGCCGCGCCGTCGTCGAGTGCGAGTCCTTGCCGAACGCAGGTGCCGCGCCCGATTCGCTCAAGTTTGACTTAAACAGGTCGGCCATGCCCTTCCGGCCACCGACAAGCGAGCCTTCGATGTTGCTCAGCCCCGTGCCGCCGACAAACGACCGCTCCGTCGGCGCCTTGTCAAAGCTCCGAATCGAGCTCGCGTCTTCGTCCGCCGTGTTGCTTCCCGACATACGCGACACCGCGGGGGCGTTACTATTCGCCGCGGCCGATGCCGCCGCCGCCGCGTCCTGCCCCTTGAGTTCCGCCGACGCCGCCTTGCCGCCAACGAACCCGACCGCGGCATCCGCCGTCGCGCCGCCCTGCGCGACCCGCCTCCCTTCCTCCGTGATCCGGTACAGCACCCGCGGTCCGAAACGGTACTCGGCCGTCTGCCCCGTCGACCCCTGCACCTCGATGACCGTGACGCGGTCTCCTGTCCGCGAGCGGTCGGCGTACAGGACGATGAGGCCGTACCGGACCATGTGTGCGAGGAGCTCGCCCGCCTCTTCTCGACAACAGCAGGTGGAAAAGTCGAGCAACCAGTCTACGGCGGCGGACGCGGCAAAGACCTGCTTGACGACGACGACCTGACCCGCTTTCGACTTTTCCGTCACGTCCTGCAACTCGACGCCATTCCCTCGGTCAAACGAATCGGGTAACCGTACGTTCTCGAGGAACGGTTTCGCGAGAGCCGGTCCTCGACCGTCGTGAGGCTCGGCGACGTAGTTAGGATGCCGCGCGCCGGCAAAGCGGCGAAAGACGACGTCGATGACGGACCGCGAGATGTGGATCTCGTCGTCCGACTGCCGTCGTTCGAGGTGGAGGAGCTTCATGCAGATGGGCTGGGTCGTAAAGACGGGGATGAGGTGGTCGGCCGAGATGCCATTCTTGGTGATGAACCGCTCGAGGATGTGCAGGCCCTTGGGCGTGATCTGGTAAATCCCCCGGTCCTTGAACGTCATCGACGACGGGTCCGCCGCGTTCTCGATCAGCCGCGCGTCCATGAAATGCTGGCAGATGCCCTTCGCAATGTCGCGCGACATGGAGAACGTCGTCGTCGTCGTCGTCGTCACGATTCGCTGCGGGTCGTTTGGGTCCGACGTCCGGTTCGACTGGGAGAAGCGCAGAGAGGCGAGGTTGGCGGCGGCGTCGTCGGTCGTGAACGCGTTCGGGTACGTGCGGAAGAACCGTGTCCGGTCCGACAAGTCCAGCGAGACCATGAGCGTCGCAAACAAGTCGTGCGTGTCCTGCGAGCATTTTCGTGCGGGGTACAGTACGGTTTGATGGAAGGTGGAGGACAAAAGGCGCAGGGGGAGGCAAGTCAGTCCCGGTGGAGCACACGCCTCGGTCAATCGCGAAAAGGACGCACCTTGCAGAACGGATTCCCTCTCCGACCCGTTTTGAGCCTTTCGGAACGCAAAGCAAACGAGTCAGCTCGGGAAAGAAGCGGTCGTCGGGCGACGAGGTGGGACTCCGCATCCGCCGGAGAGAAGGCTGGCGGCGAAGTCGCCTAGGGGTTGCAGACGCGAGGGGGGGACGCACATGTGGCTGCTCTGCTGCTGTCGGGTCCTGCCATCCCCCGAGCGGGTCTGCGCCGACATGGCTGGCGCCGCGCGCGAGTCGAGCGTGAGACGGGGAGCGAGCGAGATGCCAGGGCGAGGCGAGGAGGCGAGAAGACGGGGCCGGCTCGCGCTGGCTAGGACTCAGAGAGGGCTGGCGGAGGCTTGGGCGTGCACTGCCAGGCTGTTTGGGTGTAACGAGGCAGAGAGCGAGCCCGCTGGGGGCGTTGCGGATGCGGTACGAGGGCGCGAGAGTCGACGAGGCGTGAGCGGGTCAGGGTGGACGGAGGCGCGGGCCGGGGCTGGTTTGAGCGGGCGCGGGTGAATGCGAAGCTGTGGACTGAGCGAGTGTGCGGGTGCACGTTCCGTCGGATCGAGGTGAGCGAGTGTGGGTTGGATGGGGGGCGTCCTTCGAGCGCACGAGAGCGAGAGGACCGGGTCGAGCGGAGTGCGAGGCTGGCGAGGTCGTCTCGCGTGTGAGTGTCGAGGTCGGCAGCGTGTACACCCGCGCTGGTGCTGCCGTTGCCTCTGGCAATGCTCTCGACGAAAGGGAGCGGCCTGTCGCGTGGCGAAGAGAGCGTTCCTTTCGCTTTCCTTTTCCCTCGCGCTCTCCTCTCGCGGCGAACAGCAACCTCCTGTTCAGGACGCTTAGGCCCACCACAGCACATGGCCGCACGAGACCCTCCCCTCCTCTCCGAGGTCCCTCTCGCACGCACGCAGGTTCAACCTTGGCTTCCTCGACCCCTGCCACCAGCCCCGCAGCTTCCGCGCTTGCTTGCTTGCTCCTTCTCCGAGAACTCCAACTGCCCGGCGAACCGGCCACTCTCCAACTGCATTGCTTCCGCAGTCCAACCTCGTCGATCAGCAGCCAGCTCACTCGCTCTCTTTTCCCTCTGTATCGCTGCTCGTCCATGCACTCGTTGCTCCGACGACCTCCTTCTCGCTCGCCACGCTCTCACGCTCATCCATCGCCTCACCGACGATCGTTTCCCACACGCCCAATGCTACCCGACCCGGACTGCACATCGTATCTGAGACGACGCTAAGAAGCTGTCTTGAACTCTCTCTTGTCAAGTTCCCGGCGGAACCACGGACCATCATGGGAGAGGTCTGGCTGGATCTTGAGGAGACGGAAGAACGAGCTTCGGGTCGCTCGCTGGCGGTCGCTTCCAGCTTCTGTGATTGACACTCGAGCTCAGTGCGCTTCAGTCCCGGCGAGCGACCAGCTCAGCACGACTGTGGCTTCTCTCGACACCTGCTGGGTCCGCTCCATCCTTCAGTTGCTCGTGCTTTTGTTGGTCATGGCTGCTCACGACCTTGTCTCGACTCCCCGTTGAAAAGCTCTTAGGGTAGTCTCGACGGAGGAATGCGTAGCCCTCGGCTTTGAAGAGGCGACGACGAGGAGGGAGAGGAGGAGGACCATCCTGCAACGCTGACTCCCCCTCACTTTTTCTGGACTGGCAGTTGCTTCGATGCGGCTGAGCCTCGTTGCAGGAGGCGACACATTGTGCGAAACTGAGTCAGGAGAGCGAGGCGGCGTGACCTGAGCGGAGGCTGGAGGGTTGTCGAGGAGGTCAGCGTCGCTCGAGGGCGCGCAAGACGTCGCACTCTCCCGCAACGCGTCTTCAACGACACTTCCCCGACGTTGCAGCCCGTCAGAGACGACGATGATGAGCTCAAAGCGAACGAAGCGTGTCGGAGTTGGTAAGCCGTCTCGAGTTGAGAAGGCTTGGAGACGGCGAGGTCGACGACCGCTCGTTCGCCTGCGCTTGCTCCGTCTCCTGTGGCTCGTGTGCGTGGCAAAGGACAAGCCGGCGCGCCTGCTCGCGCCATGAAAAGGCGACCTCGTCGATTGGCCGCGAGAGGTCGCCGGGGCCCCCGTCGTACGGCTGTGCGGGCTTCCCTCTTCTCCTCGCTCTCCACCGCTCCCTCACCAACACGGCTAGGTTCTAAACGATGGGCTTGCTGCGACGTGGATCTCGCGCGAGCACGTCCTCGGCAGCAGCCAGCGACGCTTCGTCCGTCTCTGTCTCGGACGCCTCGTCGTCTGCAACCACCGCCTCAAAGTGCGGCACCCCTCGCCCCGCTCCAGCGCTGGTCCAAAGTCCCGCACTGACACGCACGGATACGCAGAGCATCGTCCAGCAGCAAAGTCAAGGCATCCGACCTCCGTTTCCCCATCAACAGCGCCTCGCCCAACTCGCGCATCCTCTCGATCCCAACCGACGGCAACGGCTTCACGCCCGCCGCCAACAGCGCCTCGTCTCCTCGTTCGTCGTCCAAGGGCCCGAATGGCGGTCTTGCGCGCAGGCCGAGTCTGAGCAGGACGAGCAGTACCGGCTCGGTGGGGAGGTCAGAGGACGAAGATGCCGACGAGTCCTCCTCGCCTGAGCGCCCGGCGCCCGTTCGTCGCTCGTCGTCTTCGAATGGCGTTGCGCGCGGCGCGGATGCAGGCGGCGCAGTCGCTGCCGCTGCCGCTGCCACAGCTGCTGCCGGCAACAAGTCCAAGACCGCCAACACGGACGCCGACACGAGTTCAGACGAGTTCGACGAGGCCGCTTCGCTCGACGATGCCGACACGTCCGAAGATTCAGAGCCGGAGGACGAGTCGCGCAAGCCACAGGTCAAGCTTGCTCCGCGCCCTACCAAAGTCGGCACCGAAGCTCGCGCGCCAACGCCCCGGGCTGGGAAGAGCAAGGCGGCGAAGATTGCGATCGCCAAGATGGAGGAGGACATTCAGCTTCGTGGCAAGTTGGGAAAGCCGTTGTCGCAGCTCACGGCGCAGGATGTCGCCCTCACGCCCGAAGACATCAAGGAGGACATCTCGGTCGTCTGGAAGGCCATGTGCGTCGACCGCTCTCTGCTCCTAGACTCGTCTGGGGGCGTCACTGACGTGCCTTTGGACGCAGGCACCTGTTCATGTCGTCGCGCATGATCGAGGCCGAAGATATTTGCCTCGCGGCGTGCGACCACCGCCTGTATTACTCGGTCGGCTATTCGCTCATCCAGGCCATCAAGTCTCTCGCGACGTTTGAGCCGGAAGACCTTGAAGCCGCGATCCAGTGCTGCAAGGATTCGATCCACATCACTCAGCTCCTGCGCAAGAAGGACCACGGCCTCTTCGAGCGCGTGGGCAGTATCGCCAAGGGCTCGACATCGGTCAACAGCATCAAAGCAATGACGCTCGTCCAGCGACACGCCGAGCTCGTCTTTGCCGAATGCACGCTCCTCAAGGCCGTCTTGGGCATCATCTACTCGGGAGACTTTGTCGCGTTCCTCAAGGAGGCGCTCAACATGCGCAACGCGTACGCCATCTACCGTACGCTCGCCAAGTACGTCGAGCTTGTCGACTCGGAGTACCACGGGCAGGGCGACGAGGACCCCTCCGTCGACCAGGACTTCCGCTCGGGCGTCCGCCTCGGAAACGGCATGATCAGTCTCATCCTCTCTCTCCTTCCCTCGACGGTTCTCAAGATCATGGAGGTGTTCGGTTTCACGGGCGACCGCGACTGGGCGCTCGCGACGCTTATGAAGGCTGGCGGTTGGAAGGCTCGCACGGCAGAGCCTGGCATGGACCCGGAGAAGGAGGGTATCCGGCGGCCGAGTGTGTTCCTCTCGCATGTCTGTAGTTGTACGACGAGGCATTAACCCGCTTGCATCGACAGTCTGCGACATGGTTCTCCTCATGCACCACCTTGTCATCGCCAACTACCTGCCGTGGGTCCATCGCCATGCAGTCCGCCCCAGACCGACATCTGACGTTTACTCACTCGCAGCGTCGGCGGTGTCGACGTCCCTACCGCCGCGCACATCCTCCACTACAATCTCGACCGCTACCCAGGCGGGTGCGTTCACCTCGCGCGCTTCTTCTCCTCCGCTCGTACTCATTCAATTTTGTTCGCAGTATCTTCTTCTTGTACTTTGCTGGCCGCCTCCACTCGACCGAGACGATGCTCGATGATGCCATCAAGTCGTTCCGCCTCGCCATCCAGGCGCAGCGCGAGTACATCCAGCTCGGTCACATCTGCTACTGGTTCGTCCCGGTCCTTCCCGGTAAATGCATGAGACTGACGAGTCGAGACTGCAGGGATCTCGGACTCGTCTCGCTCGCTCAGGGCAACTGGATGAAGGGATACGAGTGCTTCAACATCCTCGACAAGGAGTCCAACTGGTCCAAGGTGCATCGCTTTCAGCCAAGTCATTCGAAATCAACAGCTAATCCTCGATTGTTGCAGGCCATTTACGCCTACGCCAAGGCGACCACACTGTACGAAGAGGGTGTCGAGACGTCCAAGGTCAACTCGACGATGGCGCAAGTTCCCGACCTGATGCAGCGCATCGCGGGCAAGTCGATCCCTCTCGAAAAGTTCGTCGCCCGCCGCGCACGCAAGTTTGTCCAGCAAGGGAACCGCCTCGTCCTTCCCGGCATCGAGCTCGCCTACGTCCTTAACTGCCTCGGCCTCAGTCCGCGCTTTGTCCTCTTCGAGCAGCACCTCGACCAGGTCTCGCACGTCCTTGCCGAGCTACACAAGGTTCGCGAGCCGAGCGAGTACGGCAAGACTGGAGAGGAGTTCTGGGATGGTGCGTCGGTGCTCCAGTTCTTTCATCGCGACTTCGCTGATTCTTGTCTCTGCCGTGTAGACTACTGCCTCGCCCACCTTCTTCGCGGCATCATCCTCCGCTTCATCACCCACCCCGAGCCACATGTCGTTCCTCGGCCCAAGCAGTCGCAGATTCCGGTTCAAGAGGCCGACGAGCAGGCGCTCATCTCGTTCAAGTGTGTTCCTCGCCTGCGTCTAGACACTCGATGCGGTTGCTGACGATCCGCGACCCGCAGCAACGTCATCAAGCATGGCAAAGACATCGTTCACGACCACCACCTCGTCTGGTTCACCCGTGCGTCTGCTCTGTCCTTTGCAACGTGCTTCAGCGTGCTTCAGTACTGACAGTGTGTGACTCGCAGACTACGAGCTCGGTCGCCTCTTCCACTCGCGCGGTGAGTACGACAAGGCGAGGGAGCAGTACGAGCTAGTCATGGGCGGCAAGCACCTCGAGGTCAGCCCAAAGAAGGGCAAGGGCAAGGTCTCGCTCCAGAACATGGCCGTCTTGCGCTCGAATGCCGGTCTCCAGCTCTTGAAGGAGAAGGGTCACTAGGCGGCGCCGACACCTCTTTATTGCTTCACATCACGTCCCCCTCTTGACGATCTTGGGTTCTTCTCCTCAATTCGCCGTGCCCTTCCTCTCATGCCACACTTATCTTGTCCGTATACTGGTGTCCCTCGCTGCTTGTAGCGCTCCCTCTGCAATATCCCGTCTCTCCTCGCTCAAGTTCCGCTTGCGTTCTTGATAACTCAATCTCTTGAGCGACTGTCCACGCTCGCAAACCCCTACGGTTGCCGGTGGACTCGACGTTTCGGCACGACGACCTACTCGACGACCCTCCTCCAACTTGAATCGTTCACCCTCGCTGTCACTCGGCTTCTCGGCGCTCAATCCGACTCTCGCTACGCTGCGTCGCTCTTTCGCTTTGCTAACACGACATCGGTTGCCCCGCATGTCGCCGACTCCGCCTTCCACATCCTCATCAGCTCCTCCAGAATCGCCCGCTCAACTTGCCAAACAACAGCCAGCAGCGACCGAAACGCACGGTCAACCGGACGGCACACGTTCTCGAGCTGAAGCGGATCGCAAAAGGGCGTATCGAGCGCAGCAGAAGGAGGAGCAGAAGGCCCGGAAGGAGAATCGGAAGGCATTCGCTCTTGAGACGGGACTGGACCCGGCGTTGCTTCCTAGGGCGATTGCAGGCGAGCTGGACTTGTCGAAGAACGGGAAGGTCAGGCCCAAGGGGTTCGAGCCGCGAGAATGGGTGGAAGTGCCTCGTCCAGATGGGACGACGGCGTGTGCGGAGGGCAAGAAGGTGTCAATTCTCTCCTGGAACGTGCGTGCATCCATCAGAGGTTGCCTGTCGAGCTGTCGAGCTAACCTGCCTGACCTCGACGCAGATGCTCGCGCAGGCTCTCGTCCGTACGCCTCAAACCTGAAAACCTTCTGCCCCTCCTGCGTTCGCTTATCATCACAATCTCCACCAGGTCGTGAGCTGTTCCCGGGTAGTGACTTTCTGAAGGTGAGTGCTTCCGCTGTCGTCGACGGCCGTGGGCTGACGTCTCTCGCTTGCAGGGCAAAGACCGCTTGCCGGCATTGATGGAGGAGTGCGTCATCCGAGTCGCCGATACGGCAGATCTGACCGGGGACCACACACAGGGTCCTCTACTACGCGCCCGACATAGCCGTCCTGCAAGAAGTCGACCGCCTTTCGGAACACCTCCCCTCGCTCACTCTTGCCTATGGCTACTCCTCCTTTGTCGGCTACCGCCAGAAGTCTCACGGCCTTCTCATCGCGCACCGAAGTACAGTCTTCGAGAAAGTTGGCGAACGGGGCATTCGGCTGGACGACCTGCCGATTGACGACTCGCAGCCGCTGTCGGAGACAGCGCCCGAGTCTGGGACGCAGACGCCAGTCTTGACGGAGGACGGCTCGATTGAAGAAGGAGCTGAAGAGCCGAAGGCGGAGGAGAAGCTCACCGAGAAGGAGAAGGAGATTCGCGCCCGTCCGCCTGATGCTGCGAGCTCGACCGGCAAGGCGTCGCGACAGGCGGCGGGGCTCTCTCGCACGACTCGAAACGGTGCGCATCCGCCCCGCTCCACGGACGTTGTAGTGGGAGCTAACCATTGCTCGAGCAGTCGCTCTCTTTGTTGCTCTCGCCTTCAAGGATGACTCCTCGAGGGGCATCATCATCGGCACTTCGCACACCTTCTGGCACCCTTCGCACATCTACGAGCGCGTCAGGCAGACGGCTTTGATCGCGCGCGAGTTGGCCAAGTTCCGCAAGGAAGGCGGAGAGGGAAAGTGGCGGGACTGGCCGCTGTTTCTCGCAGGAGGTGCGTTTCGCATCCCTTGGCGTCTCGGAGAAGCTGTCATTCATTTACAGGAGCCTCACATCTTCTCGCAGATCTCAACACCCAGCCGCGCGAGATGACCTATCGACTCCTCACCGGTGCGCCTCTCACCGACGACCTTCTCGCCGACTTTGAGCGATCCCGCGTCGTACACCAATCCGTCGACAAGCTCTACGATCCGAGTTACGAGCCGCCTGCGCCACCAGAACTCGAAGCAAAGGAGGGCGAGAACGTCGCTTCGGACGATTTGTCGCAACATCCGGACCGGGTCATCAAGAACACGCGCGAGGCGACTCCTGAGGACGGGCTTGCGACGCTCGAGCATCTCCAAGCGATGTTCCGCCAGGCGGGCGCTTCGGTCGTTCGCAGTGCGTACGGCGAGGCGTACGGACTGGTTGAGACCGAGCGGTCGAAGTGGTACTGCGACAGGAAGCCCGAGGTGCAGATGGGGAATGGACGGAAGGTGCAGGAAGAAGAGGAGGAGAAGGCGGAGAGGCAGCGAGGATCCTGGGACGAGCGGGTGAGGCGTGGAGACTTTGAGCCCAAGTACACGAACTTCACGCCGCTGTGGCGCTGTACCCTCGAGTGCGTCACGATCCATTAAATCGGCGGTCCTCAGCTGACTTCCCGCCTCCATCTCGCAGCTACATTTTCCTCTTCCCGCCTCTGCCCGAATCGCCATTATCGCCGGCTCCGCAGTGGCGCTCGTTGCTGTCGATGCACGACTTCGAGCAGCGCTGCGAGCCGGGCTTGCCGAGGAAGGGCATCGAGCCTTCGGACCACGTTCGTTCCATGTTCCTTCGTAGTCCGTCTGCGACTAACGCCTGGACTCCCCTACAGGTTGCCGTCGGAGCCGTCGTAGAGCTCTTTTGACACAGCTAGGGACTGTGCATCAATCTGAACCACGAAGCTTAGGAGCGAGAGCGGAAGCTTGAGCAGTCCTACGACGCTTTCCTCCAACTAGTCTGGCAGTTCGACGGGCCACGCCGTCGCACCGGAGTCGAAAGTCAGACGGGTCCCATTACTGCCGGTTTCCGCCTCACAAGCCCATCTCCTCCTCGCTCCTCCTCTACTTGGGGTGAAGGTCGTCGGCGGTCGTGGTCGAAGGGGTGACCCGGAAGCCCTCCCACTGTCCTGGTGCTGGCGCCTCCTCGAGGTCCTCCCACCTGTGCGAGATGACCGGGTTAGCGGGATGAGCCAGAGAGGCGAGGAGGAGAAAGAGGTCGACGACAACGCACGGCTTGTACTCGAGCATCTTGGACGCGAGCTTGAGCTCGTCCTCGGCCTGCTGGATCAGCTCCTCGGCAATCCCTGCGTCCAGCTTGCTCTCGACCTGCTCGATCTGCGCCTCCGTGTTGCCCTCGCCAGCCTGCTCGACGACGGCGAGTCGCTCGCGCGTGATGGCCTCAGCAGATTGGCGATAAACTGCTGATGCGGGGACCTGCTCTAGGACCTTGAGCGTCGAGGTGTAGGTCGTCCGAAGTGCGTGAAGCGGGTCAGGGTGGACGGCGAGCCCCGTGATGCCGGTGCTCAGCTTTGTCCGGTGGGTCGTGGCGGCCTTGTTGACGGCTTGTGCGGCAGCGAGCACTCGGCGGGTCGCTCGGAACATGGTTGACGGGTGAGGAGGTCGAGTTGAAGCCTTGCGAGCGAGCGATGAGGAGATTGGCTTTGGTCCACTCACTGCCACCGCCTGCTGGGACAATGTGGTGTGCCACGAAGCTCACAGACCTTCCTGTCATCCGCTCCAGCGTTTCCCGCACCGCCCCATGCCCGCTACGAGGTTGGCGGACCTCCTTGCTCTTCGACCAATTCTAACAAAGCCGGGCAGCGAATGAATTCCGGAGCATGACGATCCAGGGGCGAAGCAATCGCTAGGAGGACCGCACGCGATGCACAAGGACGGATTCTGAGCTTTCGCTGCCCGCCGCAAGGTTGTCAAGGTGGACTTGGCCTCTCTATCTCGGCTTGCTTTCGGTTGGACCCGTAGATTGCATGGATAGCATGCAAGGCGTGCATCAGAGCACGCGGACAATCTCGACCAGCGAGAGAGCGAAAGCGCTTCTTCGTCCCAGAAACCGCGAAGTGGCTTTCCTCACCGTCACCCGCGCAATGTCGCTCCTGACAGCAACACGACGGGCATTAAGGGTGCGCAGAGCACTTGAAGGATGCTAGCGACCGGTACTGACCCGCTCGCATGCCTCTACAGCCCACCGCCTTGGCCTCCTCCTCCCGTGCTCTCGCGACCCACGTTGAGTCGGCGGCGCCGCCCGCAGCCGCGCCAGTACCACGGACAGCTGCAGTGACTTCCATTCCGAGGCCCAAAACCGTCACCTTGCCGCCTGCGCCGACAAAGACGCGTGTGTACCGCCGACTTATCCTTCTCGAGCGATGAAGCTGACCCTCGCCCGAGCAATCACGCAGCGAAGCCGAGCGTGTTCGACGAACATGTGCACGTTCCTTTGCAGACTTTCTACCCGAAAGGCGCCTCCATTCAAGTTCGCGACGAGCCCCTGATTGTCCCCCTCCCTGCTACCGTCTTCAACACCGCTTCCCGTCCCACTGTCCTCCACAAAATCATTGTCGCCCACCTCTCCTCCCTCCGACAAGGCACGGCTTCGACCAAAAACCGCTCCGAGGTCAACTACTCGAGCAAGAAGATCCGGCCACAGAAGGGTACCGGTCGCGCTCGTCTTGGCAGCCGTGGGTCGCCCATGCTTGTCGGCGGTGGTCGCGCATTCGGTCCGCGACCCAAGGGTCCGAACGGCTGGAAGCTCAAGGTCAACCACAAGGAGAGGCAGTTGGGCACGAGGGTCGCGCTGAGTGAGAAGTGGAGGGCGGGCAAGCTGGTGGTAATTGACAAGGCCGGTCTCGAGGTGCCCAAGACGCGCTTGCTGCACGAGCAGCTCGTCCAGCGGGAATGGGAGGAGGCGCTTTTCATCGCGACGGCCGGCGAGTCGGACGAAGCTCGCCGGGCCTTCGTGCTAGCGGCGCAGAACATCCCGGGCGTCAACGTCATTACCGACATCAACAAGCTTTCTGTCTACGACATCGTCAAGGGCAAGCGAGTCATCATGGAGCTCGACTCGGTTGACGACGTGATCGCTCGGGCGGACCCGCTCAACCCATTGCTGGAGCAGGACGAGCTCGAGGAAGGAGAGTACGACGAGATAAGTCAGGAGGAGCTCGAGGCGTTCATGTCGGAGAACGGAGACATCCTAGAGCAGCTGCAGCAGGGCGCGCTGCCCGGCCAGCTCTCGGCATAGCATGTAATGGCAGCAGCAGCAGAATTCGTTCGCAATAAGCCTGTCCGAGAGGACGCCGGTGCACTACTCTTTGACGAGGCCTTTTCTCGCCAGTACCCGCTCAACCGCCCGCTCAATCATCTGCTCAAGCGCTCCGCCCGGCTCTCCTCCACCCTCGAGCACATTCCGCACGACACTCTCGACACCCTTGCCGACCACATCGCACTCGACGTTGACTGTCTCGCCGACCGGCTTCATCGCGACGACTGTCCGGCTCTGCGTGTGCTTGACAAGCATGACGCCGAACAATCCCTTCGGCGCGCCTGGCTCAAAGAGCTCGTCGCCTTCTTTGGGAACGGAGAGGTGTGTGAGGGTGAGGGAGGTGCCGTCGAGAGCGATGTAGCCTTTGGGGATGAGCGGAGTGTAAAATTCGAGCGGAAGTGAGAAGAGGAGCCGGACCGAGTCGCCGTCGGGAGTGACGGATACGATCTTGGCGGTCGTGTCGACGTGACCCTGAGTAACAGAAACGACTGTCAGCCGGGAAGGCGGAACCGGACGAGATCCAGCAAGTCGCACTTGGACAAAGTGTCCCCCGAATCGTCCGTGTCCCGCCATCGCTCGCTCAAGGTTCACCTTGCTGCCGACTCCAAGCTTGCCTACATATACATGCTGTGTCAACAGGAAAGGCCAGAGTCCCAAAAAGCGAGAGCAAGCGCACCCAGGTTGGTTCGGGAGAGCGTCTCGTTCGCCAATCCCACTTCGAACCATCCCTCCTTCGCATCAAATCGGGTAACAGTCAGGCAAACGCCATTGACGGCAATCGAGTCGCCGATGGCGCAGTCGCCCAGGATCTCGCCAGCGTCGCCGATCACGAACGAATAGCCTGCGAATTCGGTCGTCGGGTGGATAGACTTGATCACGCCAAGGTGCTGCAGATGGACGGTGAAGATCAGTCGAGTCTCGTCGTGACGTACGGCGCAAAGCGCACCTCGACAAGTCCCGTGAACACTGCCGCCGAAAAGGAAACGATCGGTCAGCGAAGTTCGGGAGGAGACGCGGCACCGGCACAAAGACGGGGGATTGCGAGGGCGGTTTCAGCGCAGAATACGCACTCTTTGAGGAACGTTGGCGGGTCTACCGAAGCGAACGAGCAATGTAGCGTGGGTGGACTTGGAGCGACCTACGAAGTGGGTCCGCTTCCACCACATTCGCTCACTCCCCTTGATTGCTTCTTTGGCTTGAGTGACGGGCTGTGAACCTGTTTCTCAGCCTTCTGGACTAGTGAAAGAGGCGCGGCCGGCGGTCGCGATGGATTCCTCGACTTCATCGCAGTTCTCCCCCACCACCTCTTCACTACCGTCCACAAAGGCTGCGAGGACGTCGTCGGCCTTCGCGAGACTCGCAAACATCGCTTTGTCCGGAACCAGCTCGACAACCGGCCAAACACCGTCTTCCTCCGCCTCTGCAGCCGTCCCGGCGACAGCTCCGACTTCTTCGCGACGAGGCGGCGCACTTGATGCACTCGAGACGATTGCGAACGCAGATCAGGGCAGAGTGAGGCATAGCAGTGCGGATGCGGCAGGCCCAAGGTCAGGTTCGTGTCGACCAGAGAGGCGGAGGTTCGGTTCGACGAGCGGGAGGAGCTGGCAGATGCGCGATTTGAGCGGGTCGAGGTCGCGAGATCGACTCGACGGCAGTCTGGAGCGCCCTTCGATGCGGATAACAGGCGCGAGCGACAGCAGCGGCGCCTACATAGACTCTCCCGCCACCATATCGCTTCGCAACGAGTCAGCCTATTGGGGCACAGAGAACCTTCCGCCGAACGCCTCTCTCAGCGCATACTCGTCGTTCGCCGGCGGCAGTGCGATTTCAGGAGCGGGAGAGAACAACTTTTTCCCTACGGGCGCCTCCGGCTTCTCCTTCGAAGGTCCAGCCTCCTCGTCTATGTGGGACGCCTCGTACCGCTCTTCGCTTGCCGGCTCTCCCTCCCTCTTTGACGACACTCGTCCATCGCCCGGTCTCCGCCAATCAACCAACGACTCTTCCCCTCTCAATCCGCAAACGTATTCCTCCGAAGGATCCGGCTCCCGCTCCCGCAACGCCTCGGCAGTCCACCTCTGGGACTTGCCCAACTCGGCATCGACGTCAAAATCCAATGGCAGTTCAGCATTCCGCACATCAAGTCCAGTCGGAGGCGGTCGCAAGGCGAAGGAAGCGAGTCGCGGCTTGCGATACAGCGTCACAGGCATTCCGCGGGACAAAGGGCTCGTCGGCCTTGCCAAACCGCCAAGAGAGGCGGAACAAGGACGGGTAGCGGTCACGGGCAAGACGACGCTTAAAATTCTGAAGGTCCCGCATGGCGAGTCGCGGCAGAATTCGTCCACCCCCGTCACCGCTGCGCCTACTCCTTCGTCTTCGTACCGCTCGTCATCGATCGCCGCGCGCCGAAGCAGGTCGAGGGGCTCGCCTGCGCCTGGTGCGATTCGGGACGAGTTTATTGGGCCGGAGGACGTTTCTGCGGATGAGAAGGAGGAGATCAGCGAGCTGCTTGACGTGCGGCATGGAAGTCGGCTCGGTCCCGCATATCTCTTCAGCGATGTTCGATGGGGATATGGAGGTGCGTTGCGCTGTCGTTTCTTCCGCATTTGGAGTGGCTCGAGATTGATCCCCCGCTTCCTGCAGCAACGGCGAACAAGCTTGCAACCGCTTTTGGCAATGGTGCAGTCGTGCTGTGGGATCTCGCAAAGGAGGGCTCGCGAATAGGTAAGGTCCCTTACCGCCTTTTCCTTGCGATCGCTGACTCGTCCCCGTCTCGCAGACCAGCTCAAGTACGAGCACGACCGAGCCGTCAACCGCGTCGTCTTTGGCGGCCAGACGGGCAATTGGCTGCTGAGCGGAGGACAGGATGGCCAGATGAAGCTTTGGGTGCGGGCAACTTTCGCCTGCCGCGGCTAGCACGGCATACTCACTGCGTTTCGTACAGGATATACGGGAGTCTCGACCGGCGAGCATGGTTCTTAAGGCGTCTTCGCCCGTCCGCCAGCTCTCCTTCTCGCCTTCGCCTTCTCAACCCTTCACTCTGGTCGCAGCCTGCGCATCTGGCACCCTCATCCGCTACGACGTTCGCTTCGTAGCTCGACATAATGGTGGTGCGACGGACAGGGTCGCGGGTCATATCGGTTCCTGCCTCGCCATGGATTGGCGAGACGGGTTCAGCTGTGAGCGGTCGCCGAACTCGGCTGGTGGACCAGGCGTGACGAACGAGACGGCCGGCGGCGGAAGAGAAGGCGGCTGGGTTGTCACCGGCGGAGTCGACCGTACGATCAAGATCTGGGACTTCAGCCTCCCAACTCTCTCGACTAAACCCGTCCGCACCCTCTACGCCTCGCAGCCCATCCACACCATCGCCTGGCATCCAACTCGCGCGACTGAGCTCGCCTCCAGCCCGATGCCTAGCCTCGGCTTGGGTGCTACGGGTGAAGGCAGCTCGAGCAGTCTCGGCGAAGACTCGCCTATGCCTGTCACCGTACAGGATTCCGCTCTCACCCCTGCCAGCAAGGGTGAAACGCTGCGCGTCAGGTCTGCCCTTGACGGCAACGCCTGGAAGAACGAGATAGAAGTCTGGGACGTCCGGCGGCCGTACTTTCCCAAGGTCGCGATCAAGACGGACAAACCGACGGCCGGTGAGCCGCGCGTCCGCTTCTTACCACCCATGTTCTCACCCTTCTTCGCGCAGCGCTCATCTACAACGACGATGAGACGATTTGGGCGGCCTCCAGAGCGGCGCCAACGTTCCTCCAGCACGACGTCGGCAGTGACTCGTACTCGATCCTCGACGGGGTCGACCGCACCGTCACGACTTGGGATGCTGCTGGCGAACTCGCTTTCGTCGAAGACGGTCGCAGGTTGAATGACGTCCCGTTCGAACGACCGTGAGTTCCAGCAGTCGCTCTTCCTGCTACAGCGAGCTGACAAACTTGATACAGCTCGCGCTTCATGCCACCCGTCGACGCACCGAAACATCGCCCTGACGCATTCGTCAGCACCGTCGCCGACGTCGACACGGACTTTTCGATCGAGTCCTTTGTCTACCTCGCCGAAAACTGGCGACTTTCGGGCAAGTTCTCCGACGTCTGCGAGCACAATGCGCGAGTCAGCCTCTACGCTGGACGACCCGATGCCGGCCATGTCTGGGCGACGTTGCGAACATGGTTCGATGACGAGCCTTTCTTCCGGTCCGAGGAAACTTCGCCGACCGCAACGCCGCCGCCAGAAACGATGCCGCTTCCACCGGTAGTCGACAAGCCCGCCTCAGAGTGGTTCACCTCGCCCAAGGCGATCTCGGTGCCCAAGATCTCGAGCCATTCCCGCCGAGGATCTCGCTCAGGCCGACCGTCCTTCTCTTCCGGCCGCACGTCACGACGGTCGTCGCTCGACGGAGGCCAGGGTGCACATGGTGATTCGACAAGCAAGCCTCGCCTTGACGCTTTCTCGGAGGAGTCGACCGCGAGCGAGACGGATCCTGTCGAGGGGAAGAAGCTCGATCCGGACCTGAGCTCGACGTCGTCGGATTCCGAGCACGAGATCATTGGTCGACGAAAAGTCCTGCATGCGGTCAACCCCAAGCGTCTCGCCGCTTCCCTTGGCGCCCTGCGCTCGCCCAGTCGAGACGGCCGAAGATCGCGCTCGTCGACGAACGGCTCGCAAGCCATTGACGACGACGACGACGACGACAACGTTCGCCTCTCCAACCTCGATTCGCGCGTCATCTCCGGACGCAACTCGTTGTCGAGCTCGAGTAGCGACGCTGATCTCGACGACGACGACGAGACCGGACGGACCGGACGCCCTCGTCTATCGCGCTCCGCACGACTCGCATCCATGCACGCTTCCTTCATTGCCAACCGCTCGAGGCGGCCCAGCGCGAATGCGAACGGCAACAGCAACGACCGTCGAGGCATCCGCTCGAGAGAAAGCACGCTTCCTCGCAACGCTTCCGGGCGTCAACAGTCTCTCGAGGTCACAAGCAAAGGGCGCAGGCGCTCGAACGATCAGTCCGGTACCACAAGTCGACGAGGTTCAGCAGACAACGGCTCGGCGGTACGCGGCGACTCTCGACGGGGCTCAAAGGACGCCGGAGCGGGACCGACTAGCCGAGAACTTGCTCGCTTAGCAAGCTTGCAGCACGCCTCCGACGCCCATGAGATCGTCCGCCGGCAGCTGAAAGCGACCCTTCACGACTATGCCGACAGGGTGAACTGCGCATCCTTCGTCTCTTCCGGGGCTTGCGCTTACTCGCACAAGCATACAGGGAGACTCTCAACTGTGTGCCGTCGTCTGCTGCGTGCTGCAGGACAAGGCCTTCGACTTTGGCCGGCTCTGGCTCGCTCGGGTTACAAAGACCTACCTCGGTTCGTCATGGTCGTCCGGCCCGGCTGTGCTTCGTCGCTGACGGCGCTCGCACATGCAGACCACCTTCGCCGGCTCGACTTGCACATTCCCGCCGCCGCGCTCAACAAGTTTTGCGATGTCGCCGCCTTGAAGGCGCTAACGCAAGTACGGGGAGACTTCGACGCTACGCTCGACATGGCGCTTGCCTGGCTGACGCGCCTCGAACCGTCCAGAACACGGTCGTCTTTCACACGGCGTGCGGTGCGTGTGGGAAGCCGGTTGACCAGCCGCCTTTCGACTTTTGCATCCGCTGCCGGAGGAGGATCGCCACCTGCTGCATCTGGTTCGTGCCGTTCTTCAGGCGATTCCCCCGCACTCCTTCTCGAAGACTGAGAGTTCATCTCATCTCAAATGCAGCCACCTCGCCGTCGACTCGCTCTACACGCTGTGCGCAGGATGCGGACATGGCGCTCACGTCGAATGCCTCGAAGCCTTTGCCTCGACCATTGCCGACACCCTCACCGCCTCGCTTCCTCAGACACCGCTCGACCACTCGCACCCCTCGACGCCGGGCATTGCCACGCCATTGCGCGCCTGGCTTTGGGGTGAGGACGACGACGATCCGGCCTGGTCGACAGCAGCGGCTACCGAAAGCGGTGCCTACCTCGCTGCGAAGCAGCTGAAGAACGTGTTGTCCGGCTGTCCTGCAGCGTGTGGACACTCGCCGTGCTCCCTCATGCCGTCCGCGTAGACGCTGTTGTTGTCGTACTCTTGCATCGCGCTGAGCCTCACAAAAGAGCTAGCGATGGGCGAACCCTTCTGCTCTTGCTGATGCGTCAACGTTGCAGCCTCAGACTCTGTCTCGCTTTTGGTTCGACCGCGCGGTTGCGGGCCACACGAGCGGGAATGATCTGCGCGCGAGGGTGTTCTCTTCTCCGCCAACATCCGCAGTGCCCGGACGCTTGCACAGTCACCTTCCTTGCTGCCACATGCTGCCGAGCTCGAGGACTCTCGCTCATCGCCATGCGCCTGAACGGCGAGTTTCGACGGTATTGCGCGAAGAGCTGCTGGCGCTCGCAAGGTTCGTGCGATCGTCTTGCGACCTGTCCTGCTCTCTGCTTCGCTTTCCCCTGCGTTGCTGGGCACTGCAGCGTAAAAGAAAGCGTCGCTTGAGTGCACGGCGAACACCGGCAATTGAAGAGCGTCGAAGTTTGCAATCAATCTACACTCCCCCGCGTTCTTTTCGTATTCGGTGGGGCAACGGTTGTCTCGGGTCGACGGGTCGACGAGGATGCCCGTTGCTGCTCAAGCGAGGTAATATCCTGAACGGGGTGCGGTAGCGTACGTAGCCAGCACGCGGGTCGTGCATAACACGAGAGGAGGCGAGCGAAAGCGGACCAACGCCCGGCGCACAAGTGCGGGTCCGAAACTGCGGAGCAGAGCAATCGACGCTAGTGAAGCCCACCTCGCCGTTCAGAGCCCTCGCACTGAGACAAGGCGATGCGGTGCTTGCCCGAGTTCCAGGGCGTCGACGAGAACGCTCCCTCTTCGGCCAGCAGACAGCTGGCTGCTTCTTCTTGGTCCTGCTCCCCCTCCTGACCCTGCTCGACAACCTGCGGCCATGTACGACCAGCGAGCAACTTACGATGTCGCCGATCGCCCCGTCGCAGGTCCCTCCTCGCTGCTGAGGACGGCGCCCCCCGCTCGAACGGTTCGTTGATCTCGCTGCCGGTCTCTGCGCCGTTTCGAAGCTGACACAGCTCACTTGGCCCGTCCAAACAGATCTCCAAGTACAGCAGTGCGTGCAGCAGCTCCCTCGAGACCGCCCGCTAGCCGTTTGCTGAACTTGTTGTGTCCCACTTTCTTCAGGTCTTCTGCCGACAGAAGCCTTTGCTGCCCCTCGCGCGCAGTCGTACTATGTGCCGGCACAGGGTGCGCCCGTTCTTCCGTCGACGACGGGATCTTATCTCACGAAGACCCTCTTTCCTGCGCAGACGTTTCGTACGAGGCCGCTCCCTCGTGCGACTGCCCGAACTGCTGCTCCGGCTCTGCTCCTCGCGCCTACGACCAAGTCCAACAGCAGCACCTCGGGTACGCCGCTTTTTACCCGGCGTCCCCCTCGACGTCGACGCCCTTCTCCGGCCCAGCGTACCAGACGCAACTCGCCCCTCCCTTCGTCGAGCAACCCTACTATCGCCCGGCACCTCGCAACGTCGAGCAATACGCCTACACGTACCAGTCGCCGCAGCTGCCTTCGCCACCGATCGAAGACCAGCTGCCTCACCTTGGAGAATTGCCGACGTACCAACCAGCCTGGCAACCCGTCCAGTCTCGTCCAGGCTCGTCGTCGATCCCTACGCCACCTGAAGGCCTCAAGCAGTACGAGCAACCGCACGGACAGTGGGCCGTCGCGTACTCGCCCGCGACGAGCCAGTCGCCCTTCCTTCAGACGCCCGTCTCGGTCAAGTCGATGGACCGGCGCAGGAGCAGCGGCGCCTCGTCGGCGCTTGCACCTGGTGTCACTCGCCGCACCTCGGAGCTCAGCATGAACGGCCTCGACAGCCCATTCGGAAGCGAGTACAGCTTCAACGGCGGCGAGGAAAACGTTCCTTCCCGCTACGACCGCACGGTTGACTCGCCCACTCCTTTCGTCACAAAAGTGAGTGCGTTCTGTCCACGCGCCTGTCGCGCGCCCTGACGCTGTTGTCGGCAGCTCAACCACCTCCTCAACACGCCCGAGTTCGCCGCTGTTGTCCGCTGGTCGAGTGATGGACAGTCAATCTTATTCGCGTACGACGATCCACGGTTCGCCGATGCCTTGCGCAAAGTCTTTCGCCACGACAAGCACATGTCTTTCGTCCGCCAGCTGAATATCTGTGCGTATTTTCCCTGCTCGCCGCTACTTCGTCTCTCTGACCATCACACGCTCCCGTAGACGATTTCAAGCGCCTCACGCCTCTCGACCTTCACTCGGCAGTCCAAACGTCGCCACACCCGGACGCACCCACCAACTCGAGCGAGTATGCCGCCTTCACGCACCCGAATTTCTTCCGCGAGACGAACGGCGTCGGCCCCGACCTCTCGTCGATCAAACCCAAGAACAGCAAGAAGGTTCTCCGCCAGGCGCTCGCGTCGGGCTCATCGACACCGACCAAGACCCACAACCTGCGTTCGAGCGGACGCGTCGGCGGCGGCATCGGCGACCGCAAGTTCGAGTGACCCTCCTCGTCTCCAACACTTATCTCTCGCATGTTGATATCCACCCCCCGCGCTTATACCCTCGCACGCTTCTCACGGACCGGACACTGGCATACCCTCGAGCGCACTGGTTGCCCCTCGTTTCGCATTGACGTTTCTCACGAATACGACGCATCCTCCCAGTAAATCTTGTCGTCACCTGCTCTTGCGCACGTAGACCGTTCTAGCAGGAGCAATATTTTCACGTTATCAACTTGTGACGGACGCGACGAGATCTCAACTCGCATCGAACTGCGCCGGGAAGGCTTGCTGCTGCTACTGGGACCTTATCTGAATCGCTAGTCTCGCTCGCGCGCCCTGGCCGCGCCTCTTTTAATCCAACTTCCCGACCACTGCATCCGCGCTCCCACCGCCAGAACATGCCTCGCCGTGCGAAGAAGGTAGCCAAGGCAGCCGTTCGTGCCTCTACGGACGACGTTGACATGCCAGCTGCGAATGATGCGTCGTTCGAGCCTGCCGCCGAGGACTCCCGCGAAGAAGCCGAAGAACCGATATGCGCTGAGCAAGGTCAAGGGCAAGAAGCGTGCCATGGCGGTCTTCAATGCGCTGCCGATCGACCTCATCTTTGACGTGCGCTTGCCAACCTCTGTCCTCCTCCGAGACCTGATCCCCTGCCCGCAGATCGCGTCGCATCTTGACCCACGCGACCTCTACGTCCTCAGCCGCGCCTGCAAGGTCTTCCGCTCGGTCCTCACCGGCACAAACAGCCGGGCGCTTTGGCAAGAAGCGCGCGCCCGCGTCGGTCTTCCCGAGCTCGAGCTCCCCATGACGGATCTCCAGTACGCGCACCCGCTGTTTTAGCAAGGGCTGCCACGTTTTGCGATCGCAAGAACGCAGGCAAGCCTGAGCCGTACTTCCGCGCTCGCACCTGCACTGCTTGCCTGAAGGACAAGTGCGTGCTGCCTCACGCTCTCGCACCTCCACCCGAGACTGACTGGAGGCTCGTCACGCACCAGGTTTGCCGACACGTACACGTCTGGGGGCAACAGCGTCGTGCGCGACGCCGCCAGCAACGACTTGCACCCGATTACCTTGTTCTGCACCATCGGCACCTCCCACGCCTCCCGCTATGGCACGCAATACCGCCTCGCCGACGTCACTAGGGTCAATGCCGACCTCAAGAGTCGCTTCCTGATTACTGGCGAGAGCTACGCCGACCGCAACTGGATCGCCGCGAGGCGCGATGCCCAGACCTACGGAGGCGAAACCGCGAGCGCGCCGACGACGCCGGCGCAGAAGTGGTACGTCGAGTATATGGAGCCAAAGTCTATCGCCCGCCGCCAAGATGGAGACAAACTTCGCCTGTGGCTCGACGCCCAGGAGAGAGTGAAAGCGCTGTCGAAGGACGAGATCCGCACGATTCGTCGTGAGGACCTCGAGCGTCGCTTCAAGGAGCATGGCTTCACCGGTGACGAGTTCAACTGGGAGTGGCGCAAGGAAGCGCTCGTCAAGAAGCCCGAACTGCTTACCGAGCGGATGTGGGCGAACAACGAGCCAATACTCGAAGCTAAGCTGCTCGACATCCGCCGACGCCGTTGACAAACCGTCTTCTCCTCCTGCCTCGCACACGCCAAGTTGAATCGCCCGTTCCAAGTCATCCACCCCGAGATCGACATGGCCCTAAAGTTTCCCGTCCTCGCCGGCTTGTGCAGCGACCTCGAGAATCGCAAGTCTCCCGAAGCGCTCTTTGCCGAGCACAAGGAGGCCATCCTCGCCGACATCGACGGCGCCCTCCGCGAGCGCCTCCGCGACATGATTCGCTCGATCGGCAAGGCGTACGTCGAGCTTCGCCAGGATCAGCAGGACGAGGCCAAGTGGAGGGACGACTACATCACAAGAACCTCACGGTTGCCTCCGTCACGCTTCCACGCCTCCCGCCCTGGATCCTGCGCGACAACTCGACTCCGATAACCGCAACCGACGAGCAGGTCGTCGCGTTCCTCGAGTCACACGACCTCGCCTTGTTCACCTGCAAGAAGTGCGAGGCTACGGCAGACGGTATCAGCGTTGTTCAGCACTCAACGCGGCGGTACGTGTGCGACAAAGACTATTCGACGGCGGGAGGACGCGTGCTCCCGGCTCTCGACGATTGGGCTCGCTGCGGCCGCCCGAACGCCAGATTTGACACCGACAAGAAGCTTCTCCTCCGCGCACTCTACATCAAGCAGCGGCTCGACTCGGCCCAGAGGAAATGCCCGGACACCTCGCTGCTCGAAGAGGCCGCCAAACACGATGTCGAGACGGACGAGAACAAGATCTACAGGGTCGAGGCCGTCTGCAAATGCGAGCCTGCGACCCCGTGGTACAACGGTGCACGTAAGACGAAAGTTGCGGATATGGTGCGTCCTTCGCTTCCATCGGGTCACGCATACTCATTGTCGATTCGCCCGCCCGCAGCTCAGTCACTTCCACAAGCATGTTCACCCGGACACGGGCAAGGTCGCGAAGAACTCGATCCGCGTTGACGTCGACTACAGCGAGTCCTTCCGCTGCGCCGTCTCGTCGGCTCGCGTGCGTGCGGGAGTGCCAGGCGCCGGTCTCTTCGGCGATCCGTTCGACTCCTTCGAAGTCGTTGGCCGCTACGACAGCGGTGTCTACGACAGCTACGACGGGTACGATGACGACGACGAAGGGCGCGAGGAGTGCAGCATCATGTAAAGAGGTGGAGAGAACGCTTGAGGGGCTCTCGGCAGCGGCGACGCTTGTTCTCAGTCGTGTGGTACCTATCGTGCACGTGAAACTGCGTTTCGGAGTACGTTCAGCTCGTCTCGTTGGTCGTCCATCCATGAAGCGGACGAGTGAACGGGGCTGCCTGGTGGCGCCTCGCTGTGGTACTTGCTACCTTTTCAACGATCACATTCAAGCTCCTCACCCGCAGAAAAACGAGGTTCGCGACGAATGTTTCGATCCTGTCGCGCGCCGCTCGCCCTTCCTGGTCTTCACCTCGTCGTCCGCCCGCCATGGTCAGTTTGTGCTCGCTTGCTACTGCTCAGAGAACGTCCAGCATGTACAACCAGCCCGCCCTATGTTACACACGCCCGCCAGCGCCAGCGCGAGCAGTCAGGGTCGAGCGCGAGGGAACGAAATTTGAGCGGGCGAGGGAGGGCACGCGCGGATCGTTGGACGGCGCAGCGGTGTGCCGTCAGGGTGCAGTAGGGCTGGATTGGCGGTCTGACACGGACGCAAGGTCGCTGCGTGCGCTGGGACGGCTGTGACGGGACTCGCGAGGAGGACGCAGCCGGCACGAGCTGGAGGGAGATGTCGCTCGCTCGCGGGGCGCGGGGAAGACTATTGGAGCTACTGAGGGGCAGCAGTACGTGGCTTGTTCGTTCTGAGCACTAGAACTGACCTTCGTTCGGCTGTCGTCCGCCCTTCACGCCTCCGTCAGTCCGTCGCCGCCAAGGTCCGTCTCTCCTCACCTCGCTCGCTCGACCGCCCTGCTGACCAGTCTTGCACTCTTCACAGATCTTCAGGACTGCCAACGCGCCGCGCACTGCTCCGGACGCCACGGAGACGTTGGTCGCCCAGGCCCTCCTCGACCTCGAGAACAACGTCCCGGACCTCAAGGCCGAGCTCCGCCCCCTCCAGATCTCGGCAGCTCGCGAGGTTGACGTCAAGGGTGGCAAGAAGGCCATCGTCGTCTTCGTCCCGGTTCCCCAGCTCAAGGCGTTCCACAAGATCCAGGGCCGCCTCACCCGCGAGGTTTGTCCAGTACATCCCCAGTCGATGACGCGTCCCTTTGGCTGACTGGGTGTGTTCGCGCAGTTGGAGAAGAAGTTCTCGGACCGCCACGTCGTCTTCATCGCGCAGCGCCGCATGATGCGCAAGCCCACCCGTGGCTCGCGCCAGAAGCAGCAGCGCCCTCGCTCGCGCACCCTCAAGGCCGTCCACGACGCCATCCTCGAGGACCTCGTGTTCCCGACCGTACGTCCCACCTCTTCCACTCGGTTCCCTGACCTCGTCTCTTCCCCTGCGTCCGCCCGTCCCTCCCTTCCTCTCTCTCCCCTCTTTCGTCTCCCCGTTGTTCTCCTCGTCGTCGTACACGCGCACGCCTGCTTCCGTCTTGTCCAGTCTGAGCACTGCGAGGCGGTCAGGATCCGTTGGCGTCGTGCGGGGTTGAAGAGGCTCGGCGGATGAAAGGCTTGAGCAAGTGATGGGATACCTTTGTGTTGATTGCGGCTCGCCCCCTCTCTCCCCTTCGTCTTCGCCAACCCTTGTAGGAGATCACTGGCAAGCGCACGCGCCAGGCCGTCGACGGATCCAAGACGATCAAGGTCTTCCTCGACCAGAAGGACGCGACCAACCTCGAGTACAAGCTCGACTCGTTCTCCTCGGTCTACCAGAAGCTCACTGGCAAGGTTCGTTAGCGGCCCAGCCTTCCCCTCGCGTCTCGCTATGACGGTTGCTGATGAGTGAGTCGCGCGAACAGAACGTCCACTTCCAGTTCTCGGAGTAAAGTCGCTTCCCCCCCCCCCTTGGCCTAGTGTTGCAACTATAGGGCCTGGCTCTGGCGGTTGACGGACAATACCGGCGACTCGAGCGCGAGAGCGAGATGTGCTGCAATGAGCGTGCGACGGCAAGGCTTCTTGCTGAGTCGAAGCTGCAGTCGCCCCTACGTCGGGCCCTAACTTATACAGGTCGCACTCAGAGCGGAGGAGGCCTGGCAGCAGACGAGCGTTCGCAAGGCAGCAAGTTCTGCGTCCGCTCAATCTTGCCGACAGCGATTCCGCATGTTGAAAATTCGTCGTGTTGGGCGTGGAGCGGGTAGAGCGGTGACACGGGCTGGAAGCGCAGTGGCGTCGCGACGTTTTGGATCGCGGAGACGGAGGCGGCAAAGGCGGGCGTCGAGAGAGCTGCTTCGCAAAGGTCGCCAAAAGAACGTAGCAATTGAAGTGAAGAGCACTGCCATAATAGAAGCGGGAGGCTCTGTAAGACTCGGCCTCGAGATGTGGCGCGAGTAGGCGGTCGAGCGGGAGATAGAGACGGAGCAACGAGGCGAGCGCCGAGCGAAGGAACCCGACGAGGTGCTGTGGCCACGGAGGCAAGGGCGCAAGCGAGGGAGGGCAGGCACGAGGAGCGGGTCGGCGAGTTGTCCCGCGTACCGCGCAAAGTCGCAAAGTGGCAAGCCGGTCTCGAAAGAGTGCGGCTCGCGCTCGTCTTGCGCTTCCTCCCCTTCTTCACCTCGTCCTTCCCAGTCTTCCCTTTGTTGGTGAGCTTACAAACTCTCACACACACTTTCTCTCACATAACGACACCCCAGCTCACACCCAGCCTCACATCCGCACAGTCTCGAACTCCCTCACGCCATGTTCGCCCGCTCCGCCATTCGCCCGGCCACGCGTGTCGCCGCCCAGCGCCGCGCTGCCTCTTCTTCTGCCTCGGCACCGCACGCCCCCAAGTCGTGCGTGCACGCTCCTGGCCCTCGCAAGTGACCGGCGCAGCTGACGCCTTCGCTTTTCGCTTCGCCCGCCTTGTCCCGGGCACTCGCACACTTCTTTTCCAATCCTTCCCAGCCTTTGGCAGACGTGGTACGAGCCCGCCGCCATCCCGATCTGGGTCGTCGTCGGAACCGGTGAGTCGACCTTGCACCCATCCGCGACGCGTAGCCGCCGGGATCCGAACGCATCACCTTGTCGGGCGAGACGGGGCCTCGGATCCCGAGGGCTTCTCTGCGCGCGGCGAGGCGCTTCGAGGGATACATGGATCTGACCTGGCATCTGTTTGATCGCGCGACGCAGCTTGCTTCGGCGCTGGCTGGTGTGAGTCTTGCTTCGGCGCCGCTCTCCGCCTCGCTCAAGTTGACCTTTCCCTCTTTCCACAGACCTCACCCGCCTCGCCCGCCACCAGGACGTCATCTGGGACCGCCACGGCAACCCCGAGGTGCGTACCGCTCGTTTGCCGACTACGACGAAATGACGCGCTGACCTTGCGGGCTTCCTTTCCACAGCCCTGGAACAACGTCCAGCCCGGCACCCTCTCGAAGCTTTACACCCACCACCCGGAGAAGTTTGAGCGCGTCTACTCTCGCGACCGCTTGTAAGCGACCCGAACCTCGGGACCTCGACCTCCCCGCCTACATCTCTTCCCTTCCTTTCGCCTCGCTCGCTTCGTCCTCAGTACCCCCATCCGTCCTCGCCCTCAAAGACTAGGATCTTGCCACGCCAGCTAGAGGGTTCCATACGTCTGGCGGTGCGCAAACTTGTTGTGTAGACTTTCCACTTTCTCTACCTCACACTCACTCTGGCGCCATAGAGGTTCGATACGCGTATATCCCTTGGTCGCATACAATGCCATGTCATGCTTCTCTCGCCATACATCCTTCGCGTCGACGGTTCGAAGCGAGTTGCGTCCGTCCTCCTCGCTTGCACACTCCCTTCGCTCCGTCACCTTGTCAGGCTCCGCTTGATCGCCTCAGCTGCCGCTCATACAGATTTTGCGCTCGCCTGCGCAGCCCTTCAGGCCTTTTCTCCCTCCCGCAGCCCGTCCTCCTCGCATGCACCGCCTTCCCCTCCTCAATCCCGACTGTCGCTCATGACGAACCCCTTGCGCGCTCAGCTGGCTGCAGCGTTGCTCAGTCCGTCACGTCGTTCCCTCTTGACTCGCTGGTCTAGAGCTGACGCGTCGTGAAGGGACACAGGCCACGAGTTGGACGAGCGAGGAGCGGGAGGAGAGGGGAGGAGGGTGGAGAGTTCGGCTGTTTTGCAGCCTTGGAGACAACTCTTTGAACTTTCGAAGCGGACGGGAAAGGAAGGAGGAGAGGATGGGGACAGGTTTGAGCGAGTCGGGATAGGCGACGAGGCGCGAACAGGGATGGGTTCGCGTGGGCTTCCGATGTGCGAAGCCGACGCAGCTCGCACGTCCTCCCTCACGATCGCCGACCGCGAAACCAGTTTCCGAACCTCCTCACTCGGCGGCCTCGACTCCCCTCCGACACCCCATCCTCGATTCGACCTCTCGATGGAAGAAGAGCAACGACTGACGGACGAGTGGGGGTTGTCGGAAGTCTTGTCGAACGCTGCGGAGTCGGAGTATCTGCGGAGGACTGGAAGAGGGCTGGCGAGGTGTCCGAGCACGACGAGGAGCGAGGCTGGGATTGTCGGTCGCGTCGATGGGCGAGGCGAGGCGGAGGATCGTGGTGGAGAGGCAGACGAGAACGTCGAGGTACTCGAGACCAAGTCGACGCCGGACCTGGACCGGCCACGCACCGTTTCTTTCGCCGACGCAGTCCTCGAAGGACTCGAGCAGCGTCTCCGCCACGCTCCTCCCCCTCGAGCTCTCTCCACGAGGAGCAACGATGACTCGTCTTCGACCGGCACGCGGATCAAGATCCTCGAGCGGACGGCGACGCAGCGCCTGAGAGCGCGGACGCAGAGTCTCGGTCCGTCACAAGCAGGGATGGCGTCGCTCCCGAGCTTGTCGAATCTCTCGGGTGACGGGTCGGTTGGGGATTTGTCGAGCGGACGAGGCGGGATCGCCGCGCGCGACTCGCTCTTCCAGCGTCCGACGTCGGTTTATACGACTCGCACTAGGTCGATTGGTGCGCCTGACGCTACGTCGGCCGCTCGTCCCTCAATGGACGGCCTGTCTGTCGTCACCTCGCGCCTCTCGCTCGCCCTTCCCCCAGACTCAGCTGACCCCGCTCGCCCACCCACTCCGTCCGCAACTGACGCCCTCTCCGCTCCTCGCCCCTCTAACTCCCTCTCAACCTACACCTCCCGCTTCGATCCGCTCGTAATCGCCGCCCACCGCACCGAACTCGCGAAAGACCGTCCGAGGTTTGCGAATCCCGACGCGGGGAGACCGCCCAAGGTGGTATTGATGCCTGCGCCGTTGGCGGGGAGGGAGGAGAGTTTGTCCAGGAGGGAGTGGAGGGAGGGATCTGATTCGGCGAGTGAGGGCGAGGCGGTGGAAGGAGGAAGAGAAGCGGAGAGAGAGGAGGAGGACGAAGAGGAAGAAGCGGAGGAGGTTCCGGAGGGCTTGAAGGAGCCTCTCCATCCTGCCGGCGCGCTCTACGGCCGCTCGTTGATGGACGTCATCGCCGAGCGCAAAGCGATCCTCAAGGCTCAGCAGCGGGCGTACGTGCCAGGCTCGGACGGGCGCAAAAGCATGTTCGAGTGGAACGACTCGGCTGCGGGTAAGGATGCGTTCCAACGGCTCGGTCCGGCGGGACGAGACGAGGAGGAGAACCTCCCGCTTGCGCTTGTGCCGGGCGGCCAGGCAGCCCTGGCAGCGAAGAAGGCTCGCGCGGCGAAAGTCAAGTCGACAATGTCGATTTTTGGACCGGACCTCGTCTATCAGCGCGAGATAGCGCAGATGCGCGAGCTGGAGGAGGTCGAGCGTGCGGAGAGGGAGGAGAGGGAGAAGCAAGAGGAGGAGAGGCGGGTTAGCGAGGAGGCGCGGCGGAGGAAGGGCAAGTTGCGGAAGGGCGGCAGGAGGAAGAAGGGCCACGGAGGTGGGACGGGGGAGGCCGCACCTCGTGTGCAGGAAGCTGTTGAGTGGCAGCCGGAAACGGTCGTTGTGGCAGAGGAGGAACCAGTCGAGTCTGCATCTCGTGCGTAAGATCTCTCGCAGCCCGCTCACGAGCCGGTACTAATGCTCCCCTACGTGATATCAGCGGCAGAAGCTCCTCTTCACGTCGACGCGCCGCCCGCCGATCCCCATCCTTCCCGCCGCACCATTGCGCCCTCCATCTCATTGTCTTTCGGTGTCTCGCAGGCCGCCAGCACCTCCGACTGGTTCGAAGAAGTCCTAGCCGCCCCGTCAGCGACGATGGACGCCGACGACGCACTGTCCGACGGGGAAGACGGGGATCTTCACAGGCCTCGCACGGTCAGCTCGCTCGCCTTATACCACCGGCCGAGCAGCGCAGCAGCGTTTGACACCGGTCACAACGTCTTCCTCTCCTCCGACTCGTCCTCGTCCGATGCAGAGTCGGAAGACCTTGACGAACTCACCCTTCCCGTCAACCCGAGCCCTTCCGGCGCGCACAGCGACACGCGCCATCTTCCTTTCCCTGGCGAACCCAGCTCCAACGGACACGAGACTGCCTCGCTAGCCGAAACGCAGGATGACGTCCCGCTCGCCGTGCGGTACTCGCGGCACGCGGTGGCTTTGCCTCCGATCGAGTCGACTGGTCTCGGTGACTTGGTGCGGCTGGTACCGCAGGACCAGCGCCAGGAAGGAGCGGACGAGGTGGAGGACGAGGACGACGCACCTCTCGGCGCTCGTTTCTCCCGGATGATGCCTTCAACGGACGATGGCGACGAAATCCCGCTCGCACTGCGACGCGTCGTTCTCGCGCCGTCAGCCTTTGCAGCGCCAGCTCCGCAGCATGCCTTCACCAGTGTCCGTCCAATCGGCGACGACGGCAGGACAATCGCTAGCGACAATTCGGACGACCTGCCGCTTGGCCTCAAGACGGCTGCGACCGCTCCGTTCTCCCAGTATCCGCGCGTAACTTACCCCTTTCCTCTCGCCATGCCGTATCCAGCGCCAGGCGCGCCGTTCCCTTGCTCGACCTCGCAATTCTTCCCACAGCCCATCGTCCCGCCCTTCATGCCGGTCACCACCTCGCCTCTTCCGCCGCACCCACACGCGCAGCTCGCTCTCGCACAGATGCAGATGCAGGCAGCGATGCAGCAACAGGCGGCTCTTGCAGGGGAAGACTCGATTGACCGTTGGAGGCGAGGGATCTCGGGTTGAGGAGAATTGATCCGACGCAGACACTGGTTGACGCATCCGTCTTTGTTGTGTAGCTACTACGCTCGTCGTCCTGCATCACTTTCGTTCCTTTCCCTTCGAGACTGATAACGGGTTGACACCGCGCGGAGAGGACAACCGACAACCCCGCGTGAGTTGTTCGCTCCCGCTTCTCTCCCTCACCTACCTGAGCGATGGTCCGCCTGACGAGCTCATTGAGTCTACTGGCACTCGCTGCAGCACCCGCTGTCCAAGCCGGCCCGCTTGCGCTCCTCCAGCGGGCGTCTGACGGCGCCGTCCGCTTTGGCTTGGGACGCGTTCTCCGGCTCAACGAGACCCAGATTGAGCGCCTGCTGAACCGAGACGGCAACCCTCTCGAGCCTCATCCCCATGCATGTGCGTCGCCTCCTCTCCTGAGCGAGCCGAGCGAGATATGCTGACCAGACCTGGGTGGGGGAAACCGACAGTTGACCTCACGGACGACAATTGGCAGACGGTGCTGGGCACGGCGACGTACAACAACCCGTACGCGGCGCCTGTGGGTCAAGAAGACGTCTGGGTCGTCACGGTGCACGGCAACGACCCGTTCGTCCCTTCGAATGCCCTCTGTGAGGGTCCTCGCTGACTGTTTGCCTCGCAGAGCATCGAAGGTGTTTGTTGAAGCGATGGACGAGGTTGCGGCGCACAACTCGAGTGGTGCCGGAGGGACGCTGCCGGCCAACATGCGGTTCGCAAGGCTCAGCTATGCTCGCGAGACGGTCCCGACGACGAAGTGGTGGATCTGGAAGCGCGTCTGCTTTCCGTGTCCCTCGTCGACGCCGCGCTGACCAGCTTGTCGCCCCCGGCAGGACGCCCGTCATCGTGATTGGTACGAACAACATGCGCGAGCTGCGATTCATCGAGCAGGGCCAGGTCCGACCGAACGCCGCCACCCTGAGCCAGCTGCTGAGTCGACGGGACGTCTGGGAGACACTGCCTGTCTGGAAGGGAATGCTGGCACCGGGAGGGCGATTGTGCGTTATCTACCTCCTACCTTCTTGCGCCGTCAACGGATACTAAGTTTAGTACACGCAGCGAGGACCGCCTGCTACGCTTCGCCAAGCTGTGGGCCAAGGTGCACACCGGCTCATCAAAGATTCCCAACTTTGTCCTCCTCGCATTGTCTGGCTTCATCATGAACTTTGTCGTTAACTGGGTGAGCCTCTAAAGACAGATGTGAGCACTAAGCGCGGCTAACCCTTGGTCATGCTCGCAGTTCCACAAGGACGATGCCAAGCTGCAGGCAGACTTCCGGGCAAGGACGGCGAAGGAACAAGCGGGGGAGTCGGAACAGAATGAGTTCGTTCCGCTCGCAATTTATCCCTGCCACTGTGTCATGCTCACCTGGCCGTCTGCAGGTCCGGTGCTTCATCTGCACCGAAGACTGCTGTCGCGACGGCTGTTCCAAAGCGAACGACGAGGGCGAGCAAGCGGAAATGAGGCGGTTCCTCCAGGGCGCGGTTCGGGGTCATTGTGGGATCATTATCACTGCATTTCAATACGTCTTGGCTACCGCATTACCGTCCAACGAGACTTTGACCGACCGACCCTTCGGTTCCCTCGCCGCTCCTCTACCTCTCTCACGCTCAATTCGCCAGCTGCTCACAACTGCCATTCCCAGCTTCTAGCCGTGCTGTGCACCGCTTCTTGGTCTTTACTGAGCCTTCCGCCGGCTCCTCCCCGCCGCCGCACGCCTCTGGTCGTCACCCGGCGCTCGAAGAAGTGATGCAGTGGGCGAGGAAGGTTAGTCGCCGTCCCAGCGCTTTAGCTCGCTCGTGCTGACCGTAGGCCCTCGCAGGCTGTCAACTACTACTCGTCCATCAACCCGGCGACGCTCACGGGCGCCATCGACGTGATTGTCGTCGAGCGCCCCACCGAGTCCGGCGATGTCGAGTTGGCGTGTTCTCCCTTCCACGTCCGCTTTGGAAAGCTGAGCGTGCTGCGACCGGTCGACAAGAAGGTGAGTCCTCGCTCTGTCGACCCGTGGCTCGCTGAGAGGTATTGGCGGAGTCAACGTGCGACTCGTCTCATGACACTCCTCTCGTGCTGCAAACAGGTCCGCATCCATGTCAACGACAGGCGAGTGCCGTTCTACATGAAGGTTGGCGAGACAGGAGAAGCCTTCTTCGTGTTCGAGACGGAGGCGGACGTTCCTGCCGACATGCAGACTAGTCCCCTCAGCGGGCCAGTTTCGGACGATGGCAGGAGCGACAACGGCGATGGAGTACGTGCCCGTGTTATTTCGTTCGGACACGACTCTGACGCCCCACTTCGCAGGAAATCGAAGCACTGGACCTCGATGCTCCCGCCACGGAGCAGGATACAGAGGAACCTCGAGAAGCGGACGAGGACCGTGAGTTGCAGTCCTCCCCTCTCTTACCTTCTATGCTGACTGTTTCTCAGAACCGTTGACGCCGACTCCCTCGAACCCCTCCTCGCCTAATTCTTCCCGCTACGTCTCCCTCGCCGGCACACAAGCCAACTCACCAACCGTACCCTTCCGATCCTTCCCTTCCACGCCTTTCTTGCCGACCAACTCCCATTCGCGATCAGCCTCCATCGACCACGTCACGGCCCAACCTTTGACGGATTCGCCTGGGGACGAGGTCGACGACCCGCACGAGACTGCAAGGAAGAAGGCAACGCATGTTCCTTCGCCAGTGGCGCGAGCTGCCGAGAAAGCCGCAGGAATCGGCGCAGCGGCTTTCAACCGACCTGCGCAGGAGCTCCGCGATGCGAGTCTTCGTCGGCAGGTCAAGGAGGAGGCAGGCGGGAAGACGGGTCGAAGACGGTCGGCGCGAGACGAGTACGACCTGAAGGGCGAGCCTGCGGAAGTCGGACAGCCGGACGACCGGTTGCAGGCCGGCTTGAACGGCTTGAGTCTCGATGACCATCGAGAGGGCCAGAAGCCGACGGACACAAGCGAAGAGACTGGTGACGCTGTCATTCGCGCGGCGCGTCACCGCAATGCCGACGTTCGTGCGCTCCTCGGCGGCAAGGACGGCCTTGGCGATGCTATCGACGGAACAGGCGATCGACGGCCCAGCTTCTCGACCAAGCGCTTTCCGACGGGCGAGCTCAAGATCGACTCGGATCAGCTCTTGCGTGACGCTCAGGGTCATGAATATGGCGGCGCGCCGGAGGATACCGGCGGGTTGATGCTGGATGTGAGCGGGTACAAGCTGGAGAGTGAGAAGGACGAGGAGAAGGGCAAGCTCAAGGGCGCAGAGCAGGAGTTGCGGGATGTGAACAGGCTGGACCTGGACGAAAGTGTGTTCGACGTCTCGCAGCGATGCGACCTTGGCTGATGAGGCTGTCTCTCGCAGAGAGCGAGAAGGAAGTCATGCTCTTCACCCAGGCGCTGCTTCAGTCGACCGATCCCAGCACCCTCCGCAGTCTCTTTGGAGAGGACGACGCCACGTCACGAGCCAGCTCACCCGTTCCACACCTCGATCTCGACAAGGCAGACGGGGCCGGCGACTCGGCGGATCGAAAAATCGGTCCTCGTCCTCGCGCCAGCTCTCCTCGACCAGTCTCCGTCTCCGACCTCCAGTCCATCCATGCCGAGTCCGACATTGCCTCCTCGCCTGATGACGGCGTCTACCACGCCACGCCGAAGCAGTTCACGCTTAGGACGGGCGGAACAGTCCACGTCTTCGAGCTGAGCCTGTGCGGAACGGACGCCTTTGCTCAGGTCAACAAGGTGCGTCGGTTCTTCCACGCGCGACATGGAACCTATTGACCGTCTGATTGCTGCAGACTGTCGCCGACCGCCTCTTCGCCGAGCACCAGATTACTTTCAATGAGTTCCTCGAGCAGGACTCGATTCCCGACAATCCCGACCTCGTCGTCAAATACGCTGGCCGATACCTGACCTGGGACAATGCCTCGCCGGTTCTCGCATCCCTTGCCGTCTACCGCAAGTCACTTGTCGCTCACCCCGAACATCACCGCCACGCCGACACAACGACTGACGAGCAGGGCAAGACGCATCGGCGAGGCTGGAGTTTGTGGTGGGGGCGAAGCCGGACTACCACGGCGGAAACCGCTTCCACGGCTAGCGCACCAACCGGAGAGAGCTCCCCGCCGACGAGTCCGCCCATCTCTCCTCCCGGGACGCCCAAGTCCCTTCCTGTCTCGGACGCCGTCGATTCGGTCCCTCCGCTTCCTCAACACGACGAGGACGAGTTTTCGCCCGAGGATCATAGCAAGCACTATGCCAAGACGCTTCGCTTGACGTCGGATCAGCTGGCAAGTCGCGCCGACTGCTCACCGGTCGCACAATGCTGACCCTCGCTCCCCCAGAAATCGCTCAAGCTGAAGAAGGGCATGAACAACATCTCCTTCTCGGTTCGCTCGTCGTACTCTGGCATCGCGACCTGCACCTCGCGCATCTTTTTGTGGGAGTCGGACTTCCAGGTCGTCATCTCCGACATCGACGGGACCATCACCAAGTGCGTTTGGCCGTTCTCGCGCTTTGGCGGCGTCGCTAACGCTTCGTGTGCCCAGGTCGGACGCCCTCGGCCACGTCTTCACGATGATCGGCCGCGACTGGACCCACCTCGGTGTTGCCAAGCTGTACACCGACATCAGCCGCAACGGGTACAAGATGATGTACCTTACGTCTCGAGCTATCGGCCAGGCCGACACGACGCGCGAGTACCTCAAGGGCATCAAGCAGAACGGTTTCCAGCTCCCCGACGGACCCGTCATCATGAGTCCCGACAGGTTGATGACCTCGCTCCACCGGTACCCTCGTCTCATAACGCCTTCTGAAGCATTGCTGACGCGATGCTCTTGCGCAGGGAGGTGATCATGCGCAAGCCCGAGGTTTTCAAGATGGCGTGTCTGCGTGACATCCAGCGCCTCTTCGGCGACCGCTCTCCCTTCTACGCCGGCTTTGGCAATCGCATCACGGACGCCCTATCGTACCGCAGCGTCGACATCCCGTCGTCGCGCATTTTCACCATCGATTCCAACGGCGAAGTCAAGATGGAATTGCTCGAGCTCGCAGGCTACAAGTCGTCGTACATCCACATGACGGACCTCGTCGACCAGATGTTCCCCCCAATCAATCGAACAAACGCACCCGAGTACACCGACTTCAACTTCTGGCGGGCGCCGCTGCCTGCCTTCGACATCGACATCCCCGAACTCGCCCCGCCTTCCCCTGCCCTGTCCGCCCGGTCTGACCAATCCACCTCGCGCATCTCCCTCTCGCGTCTCGGCAACCTCGCCAGCTCCCTATCTCGCCGGTCTTCCCGCAACGCCCTCAACGACGCTTCGTCCATCACTTCGGGTGGTACGAACCGTAACGTTCGCGGTGCCACGCCAACAAGCCCGCTCCTACAGGCCACCGTGCCTGAAGAGCACGGAGACGACGAAGCGGAAGTCGGCTACGACGAGAGCTTCCTCGGCAACGGCAGCCGCAGCTCGTCCATGCCCGGCAGCTTCGACGAGAGCGATTTTGACCAGTACCGCGCCATGGCAGGCGACCGCACCGGCGCCAAGTCGACGACGAGCGAGGCCGAGGCATACAAGAAGAAGGTGCAGGGAAGGGAGGACGATGCGGATGAGGAGGAAGAGGAGGATGAAGACGTCCCCGAAGACCTGGACGCCGAGGTCGACGACTTTGGCGACCAGCTCGATTTCTCTAGCGTGCCTGTGCGTGCTCTCTGTTTCTCCTGCAAGCTTGTCTGCTGGCTGACTCGCCCGTTCTCCGCCAGTACCTCTGAGCGCTTCGACAGACAGACACTCTCTGCCCTTTTTTCCCTCCACCTTAGTTCGCAGTTCTGCTTCGTTAGGTCTCTGTTGTACTCGATGTTTCTTCTCGCAATGCAAAGGTCACGCTGGAACGCGGTTGTACGAGGGATTCGAGCGAGTTGCCCGTCTTCACGCCGTTCTTCCTCCGCCATCAACTCGCTTCTCTCGATGCGCACCGCTTCGCTCGTCCAGCCTGCTATCTGGCTTCTAGCCTGGTCTGTCTACTCATCGCCAGCTTGTGCAGAGCCATCACCGGCTCGCAGCGGTCCTCTTGACGTCGGGCCACTCTCGCTACAACCCCCCCTTCACCGCGACGACGTGCAGCTGCTGCTGGATCAGGCAAGGCAGTCGGTAAAGGAGGCAGCGGACGATGAGGAGGGGGGACTTGGTAGCGTCAAGGTGGTCAGGGAGACTTTTGTCGTTCCGGTCGGTTTGAAAGTGGGGAGGAGGACAGGCGGAGATGCAGGGACAGGCGCGCGGGCTGGCGTAGCGCCGACAAAGCCACAAGAGTCAGCAGACATCCTGAAGACGGTCGGAAAGCTGAAAGGTGCGTCTTCGTCTCGTCCTCCCCCGCGACTCCCTGCTCACGACTCTTTTCTGTACGCGACAGCCCTTCGTCCTCTCTTCACCTGGGCAATCCACCACCCTCTCCGCTTTCTATATCACTACATCCTCGTTCCCATCGCCAAGCTCCTCCTCCTCGCCATCACCGCTCTCCTTCGCCTCCTACTCGCGCTCATCCTTGCCGCAGCCTCGCCCGTCCGGTCCCTCGCCTCCCTCATCACCACGCCTCTCATCAATGCATGGAGCGCCTTTGCCGCCCTCGCGCCGCTCTGGTGGGCTCTCGGAGGCGCCTTGACCTTCGGCGCAGGACTGGGCTTCGTAGCAGGACTCGTTGCAGGCCGCACGACGCGCGAGATCATCGACGACACGATCGCCCGGACGACAAGGACGTTGAGGTGGCTCGGCGTGCTGGAGAAGAAGCGTGAGGCTGGACTGGGCGGGTTTGGGCAGGGCGCGAGACTTGAGAAGGTGCCGTCTGGGCCGGCGAGGAGGATGAGCGGCAAGGCCAGGGGCAAGCAGCGCTCGAACTCGAACGAGTCTGTCAGTCGCTCGAGCTCCGAAGCGTTCGACATCACACACGCCTCGACCATCAGCACCTCGCCTCGACTCAACCCGCTCCTTCAGCGCTTCAAGCGCGAGGCGACGGCCTACTCGAGTGCGCGGAACGAGGGTCTGGCGTACGTCGACTACTCGCGACAGGGATGGGAAGCGATTTCTGCGGAGAAGGAGGAGGAGGAGAACGGGAGCGGCAGCAGGTGGAGGAGGCGTGAACTCGACTTTTGAGATGGCTTCGTTGTGCGTGTAAACGCGCTGCTTCGCTCTCTTGAACTGCCTCGCGCAGACTGAGGCCGGAGGCGATGAAAGGTATTATGATGCAGCGAGCGCGAGAGAGACGGGCCAGACGACGAAGCGGAGAAACTATGCGCGGGCGATGAGGGGGAAATGAGATGAACAAACGGGCAAGGGAGAGAAAGAGAGAGAGGGTGCACATGCGTGGGAAGGATGTGTGAGAAAAGGGTATGGGCTTATGAACTATGAGGAGAGTGTGATAGACGATTGAGCAAAGCGAAACGAGGGGCAACAAACAGGTGGGATAGAACGAGGGCGAGCTGATGGGATGCGAGGGGTGCGACTGGGTGGGTATCCGGAAATGAGGAGATAAAGTGTACGCGGTGGGCACGGGTGAACGGACGATGGAGACTTTGGTACAAGCAGAAAGGAGAACGAGAGGAATCGCGGGATCAGCCGTCGAAGCCGAAGGGGGAGAACGAGCCGCCGTAGTGCGACGACGGCGCTGCTGCGGGAGGCGGAGGCGCTGCGGCGTAGGTCGGACCGCCGCCGAGAGGCGAGAGATGCGGCATGGCGGGCGACCGGGCGATGCCGCCGAGGGTAGTGCCGTACGACGACTCGCCGTAGATGGGATCGGGAGGGCGACGATGCGGGTCGTAGGGAGCCGAGTCGTAAGGGCCGACGCCGGTGGACGAGGCAGGGTGCAAAGGTGCGCCGCCGTACGAGCTCGAGGGCGCTAAGTCGAGCGGGTTCGACATTGGCGGCTGGAGAGGCGGAGGGTTGCCGGAGGGAAGACCGTTCGAGCGGACGCCGAGGGGGTTCTTCGAGTAGCTCAAGCGAATGCCGCCTTTGACGAGCCCGCCGAGCGTATGGCCGTACAGCTCCTGCATCGCGCGCGTTGCGTGCGCCGTATCGACGAACTCGACAAAGACGATCGGGCCATTCGACTTGTTCCGGAACTGGAGGCGCTTGAAGCCCGGGCAGCGGGAGAAGGCGTTGCGGAGGCCTGAAGACCCGAGCGGCGTGGTGTGAGTGCTGCTGATCCCGGATCACAAGAACGCGAGGCGACTCACTGTCCTCAAGGTGCGACGCGCTGAACGGGCCGGTGAGCGAAGGAAGAACGGCAGGCAGTCCCCCAACGTAGAGCGTGCTGCGCGAACGAACCAAGTCAGCCTCGATCGACGAGCCTCGGCACTCAAGGTCGGCTGCTCACTTCTTCGGCGCGTTCATGTCAGCCGGGTTCTGCGTCCTCGGAATCGACGCGAGTGCGCTAGGATACCTAAGGGGCGGACTCGCAAGCAGGTTCTGCAACGCCGCCTGCCTCGGCGTCTGCGGGACCTGTTCGCTCCTGCCATTCGTCGGCGCGTTCGAGGGGACGTAGGGCGTGTAGCTGGTGTAGGACGACTCGCGCGTGTGCAGGCCGCTCCCTCCACCGCCATAGACGACCTGACCGCCGCGCAGCGGGTCGTCCATCAAGCCCTCGTCGAGCTGCTGAAGCATGCTCTTTCCCCCGAGCGCCGCCGCCGCAAGAGCCGATGGGGCGGCATAGACCTGCGGAGGCGAGGCGGAAGACGTGGATGACGACGGACCAGGCGGATAACCCGTCTGGGGCGACGAAGCCGGGTTGTCGTACAACTCGCTCACGGGCGGACGAGTCGAGCCAAGCCCGGTCGTCGGTGGCGCAGGAACCGAATGGAATGCGTCGTACGCCGAGTCGGACCTGCTGTGACTCTGCGACCCGCCTCCGCCGCCGGCAGCGAGCAGTTTCTGCCGTGCAATCTCGGCGAGAACAGCAGGGTTGAGGTTGCCCGCGTTCGCGAGTCGAGCGAGCGTTCCTGCGTCGAGAGCGGAGAGTGGGATCGACGGTCCTCCGCCGCCTGGGCCGGCGATGGCGCTCGCGGCGGACGTTGCGGCGGCTGCGACGGGTGCGGCGGCTTCGACTGCAGTCGGAGGCATCGGCTGCTGTTGGTGTTGCGGCAGAGGAAGAGTGGTCGGCGTTCCCATCCCGAGACGCGACGGCGGTCCTTGTCCCTCGAGCACGACACTTGACGAAACGCTCTTCCTCGTATGGAGGTTCTTCTTGGCCATCTCGGCCTTGAGGATACTCGGGCGTTCCGGGTCAATCTTCCGTCCGGAGAGAACCTCGACCGCTTCGGCAGCTTGCCTCCGCGTGCGGAACTTGGCGAACCCGATGATCTGCCTCTTCTGCTGGATCTGCCCTGGCTGACCATTCATCGACGACGGCGTCCCGGCTCCTTCGCGCGCCAGAGGGACAGACGACAACGTCGACTGGAGGTGCGGCGGCAGTCCCGGCATGGCCGGGACAGGCGCGAGCAATCCCATCGCTTCTTCCTCGCGCTCCTTGTGTTCCTGCGCCGCGAGTTCCAACGCCGAGAGGGGCGCGGGAACCTTGAGCGTCGCAGCCTCGAACCCTTCGGCAAAGGCAAACATGTTTTGAAACTCGCGCTCGGTCGTGTCGTCTGGGAACCCGACCACAAAGATGGTCGTGACGGCTTCGGACGCCTCGCCCGCTCCGAGTGACTCGGTCCCCGATGCGCTGCCAGAAGCGTTGTTGTGCGAGGTGTGGGCGGCAGCGACGCCCGCTTGAGCGAGGAACGCGCCCAGGGGAGTCGTACCTGGCGGAGGAGCAGAACGAAGGTATCCGCCTTTATCGACCAGGCCTGCGACGCGCGAGTCGCGCGACCCTGACTCGCTCATGGGATGCGAGGACGGGGGATACGAGGGCGAGTCGATTTGGTGAGAAGGTTGCTGAAGAAGCGGGGAGGAGAAACCTGAGGAGGAGTGCGCGACGTTGGCGGTTGGCGAGAGGTGCGATGCGCCGGGCAACCCGGGAAAGAACGAGGTCGAGGAGGGGGTCGCAAGGTGGCGATGCAAGTGAGAGTGGGTCGAGGCGGCGGAGGAGGCGAAACCTGAGGCGGTCGAGTTCCAGCTGGCCTGGTGGTGCTCGTCCACCGCGTCAGCTTTCGCCACTTCTCGATGGGAAACGTGGGAACGCACCTCTCGCACCCTGGCAGTCGCATCCCTCGCACCCCCTCCCGCCACCGTCGCCGCCACACTCGTCGCCCAAGGACTCGACCCCGTCCCCTGCATGACCCTCCCACCCAGCGTCGCGCCCGAAGGCGCAAAGGGCGCGACGAGCGGACTCAGTGGGCTGGCCGAGACCGCTGCCGTCGTCGTGGTCGTGGTTGAGGCGCTGTTTGAGGTGCGTTGGGAGGAAAAAGAGAGGGGCGTGGCGGAGGGGGGTGAGAAGCTGGCTGAATGAGGCTCGGTGGTGGCGGGCGAGTCGAGACGCAAGGTGCGGAGTTGCGTCCACCGTTCTTCGTCTGCGTCTGCCACCTCGCCTCGGTCGAGTCCTCCACCTGCGTCGCGCAACTTTGGACTCGCGACAAACCCCAAACCCGTCAACCTACTCTCCCTCCTCTCTCCCTCCTCGGCTCCTCGCAGCGCGGGACGCGGTCCAAGCAACTCGTCGTAATCGAACGCGGTCGCGGAGGTGAAGCTGCTGCTCGCGTATGAAGGGGGTTGAGGCGGCTGAGATCGCGGGGAGGAGAGGGATGTGTAGGGATGGGAGCGGGACGAGGCGGAGTTTGAGGAGAGAGCGCTGGGAGGGCGGTGGTGCGAGGAGGAAGGAGGCGAAGTTGTTGTTGGCGAGAGGTGCGACGAGTTGTGCGGTGAGAGGAGGGCGTCGGGGTCTCGATCAGGAGACGAGACGGGCGAAGCGAGCGACGGTCGGACACTGTTCCCTCCATGCGAGGCCTGATCGCTCGGCACCCCACCTCGCTGCTGCTGCTCCCTCACGACCTCCCACCTCGCATCCTGTTCCGTTTCCCACCTCCCTTCCCTCCCAGCTCCTTCCCGAGGCCGCTCACGCCCGTCCTGGCCGAGCATAGAAGCACCGAAACGAGGTGGCGGTCTCGAGGGGTCGGGCGGGTCCACGTGCGGGTGAGGCGCGTGGTGGGGTATTAGATGGGGCGTATGTGCGAGTGAGGAGGCCATAGAGTTGATTGGAAGGGTAGCGAGCGGCGAGAACGCGGACGGGAGGGGGATGGCGGGGCCGAAAGACAAGGTGAGAGGGAAGGAGGGGGGGGGTGTGCGGCCGGGGTTCGAGCGGGGCGAGTCGGTACTAGGCGTGTCCGCTCAGTCGGTTATGCGGTCGTCTTTGTAGCACACACGTGACAGCCCAGTCAAGCGAGAGAGGGAGCGCGGCGAGTCGAGCGAGAAAAGAACGGGCGCGATGTAAAGCGGGGGCCCAAACAGGCAGGTCGTCTGTCGTCGCCGCTTCCTTGCACGCCGTGCCGCTGGTCGTGCCCGCCCTGTGCGCGCTGTGTGTCCTCCTGAAACCCAGCAGACACTGTCCGACGGCCGTGCGAATGTGCGAGCGAACGAGGCGTGACTTGGATGTTGACGCGCGGCGGTGCGGCGACGAGGGCGTGACTTGGGGCGCGGTCGACGGTGGTTGCGTGAGTCTGTGGCTGGAGAGCGAGTGCCGGTACAGCCAAAGCAGCCCAGTCAGGCGACGGCGGGTTGACGGTGTGAGTGCATGCGAGAACGACGAGCGCGACTCGGCGACACGGGGACGGGAGGTGGTCCTCTGCTCGCGGCATGAGCGGGCGAGGCCATGGCCGGTGCAGCAGTGCAACCCTGCACACACAGCGTCAGGTTCGAGCTTCTTCCGAGTCCCCCCGTCCGTCGAGTCGAAGTGCAGCGAGGACGAGAAAGACGTGCGTTGCTCCCGGATGCAACGCAACCCCGCGACAACCCCTGCGAGCACGCGCGCTAACGACTCGAACCAGCCCACAACGTCGACACGCAAAGGTCCGCTCTCGTTCTGCGTCCCTCCCACTCGCTCCAAGCCTCGAGAGAGGTCGACAAAAATCCCGTTGCATCTCGTCGACGCGGGCCAACACACTACCCAAAGAACCTGCCAAACGCACTCGACGCAATCCCACTGACGAGACTGCCCCCAATCCCGCCCATCTGTCCGAGCATGCCTTGCGCCGCCATCCCCGTCGCCCACCGGCGCTTGGCGTCGCGGTCCTGCAAGCGCAAGCGCAGCGAGGTCAGCATCACTCTCTCGCGCGCGAGTCCGATGGTGGGGGAGGAGGGGGCAAAGCCGAGCGAAGAAGAGCGACGTACGGCTGTGTGGTCGAGGCAAGAAAAGAGGAGCGAGAGTCCGAAGAAAAGGTTTCGTCCTCGTCAGCCTCTTTCTACAGTCCTGCACGAGAGAACGAGATATGCCAACGCACCATACGTATACCCGACCGTGTTCGTCACGTTAAACACCAGCGCGAGCATGACGATCGGCAAGAACGACAAGTTGAACTTGAGGATCCCGACGAAGAGGAGGAGGATCCAAGCAGCTGGGAAGGCGTACATCGCGACCCAGAACATTTTCGAGTCGACGGCGTTGGAGGGTTGGGAGGGCTGCGGCGTGCGGGTTAGGTCGGGGACGGAGGAGAAAGGAAGGGACGGGGGAGGTGAAGACGCACGCTCCGGCTCTCAAAGACCCAGAACGACGTCCCGTCGTCGTCGACTTGGTTCCAGAACCGCAATCCGACGAGCACGCGTCCCGAGACGTTCCTGACCGTCCAAAAGTCGAGCGAGAGGAGAACCACGACGAGGACCGTCTGTCGCGCGCTCTCGTCAACCGTCAGCTCGGTCTTCACAGAACGGAAGAGAGATGCGGGACGCACGGAAAAGACGTAGGACGAGCTGAAGAATCCGCAGAGGAGATACGTCGCTATCGCTGCGCAGCGGAAGAAGAACAGAAAGAACAGCGCGACCGGGTGTGCCGACTGGGTAAAGATGCTGCCCTCTCCATCCGTGCTTCCGGACCCCTGCACCGGGACGCTCCTCTGCGATGACGGCGGTGGTTGGAGGTGTGAGGACGCGGGAGAGCGACCTCCGGCGCGTCCCTCTTCGGCTGCGGACTCGTCGTCGGCTGTGATTTGGCCGTCGAGTGTGCCGAGGAGGTTCGAAGGGGACGAGTGCGGGTTGTAAGACATGCTTTGGGTGCGGCAGGGAAAGCGAGAGTGGGGAGTGGAACGCGTCGAGGAAGCGAGGTGAGGGTGCAAGTTGCGCGGGTGGGCGAGCGTGTGGCTCGAAGGAGAGCGAGCAGCACTGTCTGGCAGTCTCTAGCGAGCGTAAAACGCAGCAGTCGAGGGTGAGTGAATCTGGTCAACCTCGTCCTCCATCCCTCTCCACCACCGGCAGCGGCAGTCACGTCTCGCGCCCTCCCTCTGCGACGATGCACGCACCCAGGACTCGCATGCAACCACTTCTAGTCTCTCCTTGGCTTGCCCCGCCTTTCCCACGCCGCGCCACCTCCCTCGCCTCCTCCTCCCTCCTCGGCGCTCGGTCCTACGCCTCCGAACGCTCATCCTCCCAATGGGTCGGCGAACCCGTCCGATTCGCACCACACCTCTTCAAACGCGAAGAGTGGGGCGAGCGCAGGCCCCGCCGGACACCAGAGGAGAAGAGGGAGTTGGTCCGCAGGTCGATCGAGAATAATAGGCCACCGACGGAGGAAGAGCTTGAGGAACGGCACAAGAGAAGGGTTCACAGGGCTGAAAGGCTGGAGAGGATGGATCTGACAATGCAGATGCGTGAGACGAAGACGTGTGCGTTCCGACCTGCTCCTCCTCGATTCGGTTTTACGAAAGTCCTCTCACGCTCTCGCACGAACAGACATGGGAGGGTTCACGCAACCACGGCACCTCAAGTTCCTCCAGGCGCTCGACCCGAGCCCGAAAAAGCTCAAAGACTCGTGGGACGTCCGCATCGGTCCTGACCGCATCCGCCCGGACGCCGAAGCCTACACGCCTCACACCGTCTACCTCGCCGTCACGCGCTACCCCGTGCGATGGGGCCACGGCCGAGCGACGCGGAGAGAGGTCGTCAGCGGGTTCTGCAGGGAGGTCGACTTGCCTGAGCGGTTCAAGAACCTCAATTGGGGAGAGTGGAAGGACGAGTACATCAACGAGGTCAAGGAGGAGTGGGGTCAGCCCAAGGTCAAGTACACGATCCCGGCGGCGTACCACTGTCACCGTGACAGCAAGGAGTATCTCGAGTTGGCCGTCTTTCCCGGCTCGCCCGAGGAACGCTCGCTCAAGAACCAGAACGTGTACAAGACGCTCACCTGCGTCCGCAACGACCGGAAGCGCACCGAGCAACTCCTCGCCGAGAACCCGAATGCCGAGCTCGCGCCTGGAACGTCGGTCGAGGAGCTCGACGCGTACGAGAAGGAGCTTCTTGAGCGAGTGATTCCTCCTTCCGAGGACGAGTTCGTCCGCCCCGAACCGCCCTATACCGACCCGCCTCTCGTCGTCCCCTTCCTGACCGTCACCCTTCCCACCCGCCCACTTGCCGCCACCGTCGCCCGACTGTGCAAAGGCTTCGAGCGCGGCCTCCCCTTCATGGCCTCGATTCCGAACGAAGACCGCCGCGACGGACCCGCTCTCTTCCGTCGCCTCCTCCGCCTCCGCGCGAACCGCCTCCAGGAACTCATTCGGATCCTCGTCGACCGCCTGAACGGCGGAACGGGCGGTCTCCTCCACCTGCGTTTGTCGGCCGAAGACCGCGGACGTGGCTACGAGGGCGAGTACCTCGACGAGGGTGTCAAGCCGCCCAACGCGCGAGGGTGGGCCGAGTACAGCTTCCTCGACGTCAACAGCCCGGTCTGGGAGGGAATCAACCAGGAGACGTGGCTCGAAAGTTGGGCCGACATGCCCGAGGCGTCGCGCGGGCCTGATCGGAAGGAGACGACCGAGTGGGCGACGCCGCACCCGCACGCCGAGGCGATCGCCGAACACAACCAGCTCAAGGTGCCGGAGAACCCAGGTCGCGACATCATCATGGAGAAGGAGCGGACTAGGGCCAACTGGGTGCTCAGCGAAAAGAAGCAGGAGGAGAGCTTTATGAGCCAGCTCACGTACGGAGGCGGCTTCGACGACGAGTTGACGGGCACGCACCGCTTCGTCCCGCGCGACCAGCCAGACGCCGTTTTCCCCTCGTCTCCCCCGGCAGCCTTCCCTCACGCGTCGGCACCTCACCTGGACCGCGACCGCAACGCCGAGCGGCCATCGCCGTCCTGGACGTCCTCGCGCACCCGCGAACGCTCGCTCGACCGCACTCCCTTTCCGACCCGACCTCAGCCCTTCAGCCGAGACCGCACATACCAGTGATCTCTCAGCAGCAACACCAGCACCTCTCATACCGCTCTTGTCGTACGCATCGTCGCATTCGTGTGTTGTACTCATCTCGAGTCGTCGGTTGTCTGTAGATTCGCAGGAAACCTCGCGTCCCTCCTCCCTTCGCACTATCTCCCTCGCAACCCGCATGTTCGCTCTTTTACGCTTAATGTCTGTGGTTTCGTAGACGAGCGCGAACAAAGGTAGGCATCCGACGGCAGCACGCGGTTTGACATTTGACTTTCTTTCGCCGACCGCCGACTCGCTTGATTCTGCTCCTCACGCGCTCTCGATGGGACTGACGACACCGCCGAGTCCGGCCAGCAAAGTGCGGCTACAGGACACTCCGCTGAGCGCCTCCTCGGCAGCACCCGCCGCCTTTGCACCTCGTCGCGAGTCGGAACGGCCACCCCCCACTTCTCGATGGGACACTGCGATCAACGACAGCGAGGACGATGGGGAGGACAACGAGGTTACGCTCGCTGGAAGGACGAAGGCCTCGGAAGGACACCGCTCGAGGCGGTCGACGTCGCGCTTGCTTGACGAGGATTCGCGAGCAGACGAGACGACTTTCTCGCCCGACACGCTGAGACGGCAGAGACAGCTGCGCTCGTACGCCGACGACGAAAGCTTTGACGTTGGGGCGTATGTCCCTGCGGGAGTGTCGCGGTTTGGGTGGGCGGCGCGGACTGTCGTCCGGAAGAATGAAGGAGAGTTGCGCTTTTTCTCCTCCCCGCTGGTCGCTTCGGTTCGCTGACCGTCCTACTCTTTGCAGGTCTTCTCCTCATTGTTGCGAGTCAGGTCGGCTTCGCCATCATCAACACCTGCGTTAAGCTGCTCGAGGAGGACGTCGCAGTCCCGGTGTACGAACTCATCGTCATCCGCATGCTGATCACGTTCGCGGGCTGTTACGCTTGTGAGTGCAGGTCCCTCGCACAACCCAGGACTCGAGCTGACCTCGTCTCGGACGGCAGACCTTCGCTGGTGGGCGAGAGATCCGCATCCTTTCCTCGGACCTCCAGGCGTGCGGTTGCTCCTCTGTCTGCGAGGTTTCGTCGGTTTCTTCGGGTGCGTTGCAGCATGGAGTTCCGCGAAATCGGAGTGACGCGAGTCGCACTGACAACGCGATCGCTCCTTTGCCATACCCTCACGCATCTTCGCCGGTACTGCATCATTCCCTATTGCCCTCCTCTCCCTTCCCACGCCTCGACCCAGACTCTACACGAACTACGCCGCTCTCCAATACCTCTCTCTCGCCGACGCCTCGACCCTTTGGTTCGTCTCGCCCGTCCTCGTCGGCCTCCAAGGCTGGCTCATTCTCGGCGAACCCTACACCCGTCTCGAAGCCCTCGTCGGTATCGCCAGTTTTTCCGGCACCATCTTCATCGCCAAGCCCTCCTTCCTTTTCCCTTCTTCCGCCGTCGCCACGTCTCTCAAGGCTGCAACCGACTCGAGCCCAGATCAGCGCATGAAAGGCGTCTCCATCATCCTTTTCGGAGTGGTCGCGAGCTCGTCTGTCTCGATTATCATTCGCTTCATCGGCACCCGAGCAAGCGCGCTCCACAGCATCTCGTACTTCTCCCTGTACAGCGTGCGCCAACTTCCGCTTCCTTCAGCTACTCACCTCGGTCTGACAAAGTACTGATGCGTCTCGGTTGCCGATGACACAGGTCCTCGTCTCGTCCCTGTATCCCCTCGTCTTCGACTCTCCTCCCGTCTTCCGCCTCACGACCCGCTTCTTCGTCCTCCTTTGCCCGATTGGTGTCCTCGGCTTCGTTTCCCAGGCTCTGATGACGATGGGCTTGATCAAGGAGAAGGCGGGTCGAGGAGCGCTCGCAACCTGTGCATACAAGCCCTCTCACCTCGGCAGTTTCTCTGCGCGCGGCCTGGCTGACACTGCTGCATTGCGCAGATACCAACCTCCTCTTCACGATGATCATGGAACGACTTGTGTTTGGCAAATTGCCCGACGTCTGGTCGCTCATCGGCGCGGCCATCATCGTTGGAGGCGCAGTTCGAGTCGCACTGGAGCACAAGTCGCACACTCCGCCTTCCGGTTCAGCCATCGATGGAGTAGACGAGATTGGGGTTGCATCAGCTCCAGGACCGGCGATGGAAGGGTACGACCCGCTTGTGATGGCGGAAGAGGGAAGCGGGAGAAGGGAGAAGAGTGCGACTGGCTAGACGTCCACACACCGTATCTTATGCTCGAGAGCAACTGTATATACTTGTTCATGACTATGAATGTAGCTATAAACGGTCCTGCAACATGCTGGATGAATCCATCTCGCGCCGCGACAGTGTCCAGCGGCAACACCTCCTCACCTCGTCAAGAGCAGCAGACAGTCGGCGTGCCAAGGAGTGCGTTGCAGGTTGCGTGAGTGACGGTACACGGTACGGATGCGCAGGGGTATATACACAACTTCTTTAGGAACCGAGAAGGAAACGAACGAGAAAATCCCTCTACCGCCAGCGCTGCGGAGTAATCGCCGAATCCGTCGCATAGTGCCGCTCCAGCAGCTGAGGGAACCTGCCCTCCCAGAAGATCGCCGAGCCGATCATGTCGGTGAGGACGCGGGTAAAGTTGGCGTCGCTCTGGAGGCTGCGGACATCGCGCATGTCGACACGCATGCTCCACGGCTCGGTATCGCAGATCCAGTCGACCGTTCCCGGCGCCCAATGCGTCGCGATCAGGTAGCCTCTGCGAAGGCGCGAGGAGTCGGTCAGCTCGGGGTGGCGGAATTCAGGGTGACCTGCGACGTCTGCCGTCATAATCAATCTGGAACATCGAAGCTTACCGGTCCTTCACGCGCTTCTCCTGCGGAGACAGGGAAGCGGGTTAGCAAGACCTGGCGCTGGAGGAAGTGAAGTCGGCTCACCTGGAAGAGCGATCCGTTCCACCAAAGCGGCCGACCCTCTGGGGACGCGAGGACTCCGGGTGAGCAAATCACTCAACGCTTTCGACCTCGGGATGAATGCAAGGACACGCGCGACGCACTGTGATCGAGGTGGAAGAGGTGGTCGCTCTGGATGAAGGTGTCGATCGAGTGCGACTTGGTGTCGGTGTGCGTGAGCTGGCCGATAATGCCGGCGTACTCGCGGTCGAGGTGATAAGGCAAGCCGCAAAGCTCGAACGCCTGAACGAGCATGGTTCTGTTAGCCTAAATGAACGAGGGGAGGACGAGCGCGAAGGGAGCAGGAGGCGAACCATCCAGAACGACTCCTTGTCGCCTGCGGCGGATCAAGCGTCAGCTCCAGCGGATATAGGCGAGAGAACGGAGCGCGCACCGTAGGTGTTCTTGTACGTGACTTCCTCCCGCACGACCCGTGTATTCAGCCATCCCGCATACAGCAGCCCGTACACCACGCTCGTTCTCCGCTTGTCGAACACGACAACTCCACTCTCCATCTCCTCCCTCGACGCCATGTCAGTCCACCATCTCGACGAAGCCAGCTGCGCCGACGGCTCACGACCCTTCATCACGCCGTGGAACCACTCGTGCACCTGCCCGTCGCCCGGAAAAATCTCCCTGTCGCGGAAGAAGAGCGTGCCGGTTGCGTTGTATCCCGGGTCGTCAAACATGACTTCGGGGTTCTGGAGAAAGACCGCGTCTGCGTCTGCGATGATGACCTCCTGGAACGGGCTCGCGAGGATCGCAAAGACCTTGATTGCCCATCCGCCGCCGTGAATGCCGACGAGCTCCTCGTCAAAATAGTTGAGGATGTCGACGGTGTCGATATTGGGCGAGATTGAGCGGAGAGCCGCCCGCTTTTCGGGAACGAGATCGTCGTTGCCGGCATAGACGACGTGTATAGGGAAGTTGACGCCATGGGTGTGAACAATGGTCGCGAGGAGGTGGACGGCGTAAATGAATTGGTCGTTTCCGACAGGCACAATGATTCCTCGAGGAACAGTGTATCTCGCGCGAAGGCCGGAAAGGGTTCGAGGCATTTGCGGGTTCTTGTTGATGTAGGGGTAGAGGCTCTGTAGTAGTTGCTGGTGGTGGTGGTAGACTGAGCGAGAGTAGAGCGCTTTCGTCGAGGCGTTCAGTCGAGGGTAGGTCTCGTTGAGCTGGGAGCCGAACTCGTCCAGCTCCTGCAGGGTTCGCCTGGGTCAGCAAGCAATTTCTGTGTCTGGGAAGCCTAGCAACGCACCATCAGGACCTTTGCACGATCTGCGAACGCCGCAAGGTCCTCGAGCGGAGTCTCCTGCTGAATGGCCTCCTTCGTCCTGACCAACACCTTCAGTAACTGCTGATCCGCCGCCTCAAGATCCGCCGCACCCGCAGCCGCCTCCTTCGTGTTCGATCGACGCAGGAGAATGGTGAGGGCGAAGCATATAGTCGCGGCGAAGAGAAGGAGGGGGAGTCGGCGGCCGAGTCCTCGTCGTGAGGAGCGTGACGCGCTGGGCAGACCCTCGCGAAAGGACGCCACAGAGGTAACCTCCCGCCTCATCATCCCTGCTGGGCGCTTGCGCGGCGTGGTGGTCCACACCTTGTCCGTCTCCAGAAACGAGCGATGAAGAGCGCGCGCGAGACGCGGCGGGTCAGGCGAGGCTGAGACTGGTGCTGGCGGTGTTGGGAACTGTTGTTGCTCGACTGGCAGCGAAGCAGGCCCGACTGGGCGCGTTGAGCGGTGTGAGCGGGACAAAGACGAGGCCAAGGATCTTTCGCTCGAGGTCGCGGATCAATGTCAAAACCGCTCGCTCGCCGCGCGGGCTTTCCACGCTTTTGTGAGCGGCTGAAGTGACGTTGGATGCTTGACGAAACGTCCCATTGCAGGCGAGGCAATTGCTGAGTCGCAGACCCCCCCCCCCCCCCCGTCTCCCTGTCCACCTCCTCATACCGTCTCTACTCCCTCGCCTGTGACATGCTCACCCTCCTCTGCATTCTCAACACCTCCCTACATTCCATCCCAACCTCTCTTGCTCCCTCGACGCCCTCGTCCTCCCAGCTCCGCAACGCAGGCTCCCAACTTCCCCAAAGACTATCCGCCTTCACCTTCTCGCCTGTCGAGAGCAGCGACCGCAAGAGGATAGGTAGCCCGAGAAGGGCGGGCAGATGAACGAGCGGAGAGAATGGCGGCATGGAGGCGGGCGGTGAAGGGTGAGAGGGCGAGCGTGCGCGCGACTGGGTCGGCGTCGTTGGCGAGTCGGGCGATTCGGGAAGAGCCGCGAGTCTTCGAGTGGAGCGAGGGGTATGGGGAGCGTCTGTGGTGGATCTAGGGGATGTCGGGGCAGACAGTGGCTGTCTGATGATGGACGACGACGCTGTTGTGGGGCCGAGGGAGGCGGAAAGTTGCGCGATCGACTGGAACGAGGATTTGAGCGAGTCGAGGGACGTGTCGAGCGCCTCTGCGCGGCTCTTCATCTGTTTGAGAACGCAGGTCACTTTCGAGGGTCGCGGAACAGAAAAGGAGGACGAGACTTGCCTTGCGAATCGTGTCACTGGCCGAGATCAGCTCGCCATGATGGTTATACACCAGCGACTGCCGCTCGCCGTCTAGCTCTCGGATCTCTGTAAGCGGTCAACGCCGGTGAGCAGGCAAGTCAAATGTGCAGAGCGGAAGTGCGGCGCGACTCGCCGTTGATCAGGTCTGTCTCGCGCTTGAGCAGCTCCGGCAGCGAGGTAGTCGAGGCGAGGCTTTGGAAATAGTTGTTGGCGTCGAAGGAAGCCGGCGAGTCTGTCGACGAGGGCAGTGTAAGCCAGCAACGCAGTCGAGGTGGGGAGGAGAAGCGCACCGAGGTCCAGCCCATCCCCGGGTCGCGGCGCGCTCAACCCGTAGTAGTCCCTTAGCCTCGTCCTCCGCTTTCTCTCCGATCCAGATCCAAGCGAAGGGCTCCCGCTCTGTCCCCCTCCTCCGAGAGATGAAGCGGTCGAGATGCGGCGAGAGAAGGAGGGCGAGGGTGAGCCGAGTTCTGGGACAGCAGAGGGTCTTCGGGGAGTTGCGTAAGCCATCCTGACTAGTCAAGCAGGCCGCAAGACGGCAGTGGATGAGCGAGCGAAGGCAGGAAGGGCGAGTTGGAGCGGACACCTCTTGAAGGAGGACCACCGCTTGCTCACCCCACAAAGGACCATTGAAGCAAGTACATAGCTCACAAATCGGTACTCAGAAGCTGAAAGGTTCGCCACAAAGCGCCGGACTCCGTTCTCCCTCTTCCCGGCCTGCTCCCTCAACCTCATCGCCTTGGAGGACCAGCGACCATTCCAGCCCCCTTCCTGCTCTACAAACGAGTCAAGACGTACATATGCCCGGCATGTTCATGGCCCGATCACCGCGACCTGCCTCGCTCGCCTTCCTCGCTCTCACGCTCCTTCTCACCTTCGCACCGGTCCTCGCCATCCCCTCCCTCTCGTCCGCCTCAACCGGCATGAGCTACTGCAAATGCGTATGCTTCGGTAACGCGACCATCATCCCGCTCTACCGACCCGCGATACCCTCCAACCCTTGTCTGAGCTGTACGAGGCAGTTCTGTCTGGATCAGAAATTGGCGGCGTGTGTTGGAGCGCAGAACCCGGAGGAGGACCCGGATACGGCGACGGGAGAGGGCGGAGACGTCGAAGCGAGGTGTTTCCGTGGGTGGTGCCTGCCTTGAACAGTTCACACTGGCTGTGAAGCTGACCCCTCGACCTGACCGCAGAACGCGACTCGCCCAAGTCGCACTTCATCGTCATTTCCTTCCTCGTCATCACGTCAACACTCCTCGTCCTCGCGGTCTTAAAGCAGTACGGGCTGGATCTGCAGGCGGTGTTTGCGAGGTCAGGGTTGAAAGGGATTGCGTCAGTGAGTCTGGAGTCCCACTGCTCGCCCGATGACCGTTATGAGTGCAGCAGCTACCGTATGCGGTACTCTTGTCAAATGGGAGTTGCGCGAAGCTCAGGCAGAGTCGCTGATCGCTTCGCTCGCAGGAATCGCTCGACTACCTCACCCATCTGGTCAACCGGAGACGAGGGACGACGTCGTATTCGTCGGTATCGGGCTGACGCGCTGGACGCTGCAACGCGACGCGCATGGCTACGGACAGGCGAGCTCGACAAGTAGCGGATCTCGCACGTCCGCAGCAGCGCCACCGCGTCCTCTCCATTCCTCCCTCCCGCCACCGCCGCTCTTCGCCGACGGTAGCTCCCGCGTCAATGACTCGTCTTGCGCTCTTCCGCCCGTCTCGCGGCTCTTCCGGCACCAGTCTTGCGGCTTTTCCGACGAGTGCGGCGGATCTTGCGCCGCCTCTTCCCCTGGGATCGCGCTCATGACCGCTGCTCTTCCTCACTGTGTTGCTGTCGTCGTTGCCCGTGTCCCGCCCCTGCGCGCTCGCTCCTCCTGTCCCACCTCCGGCCATATTTAGCTTGCGCATCGCCCCCTTTCCTCCCGTGCACTCCCTCGCTCCTCTCTCTCCCTCTCACTCCTTCTGCCGCTTCAGTACTCGCAAATATGGTCTCGAACACTGTCTACCCGCCCAACACCGTCCAGCAGTCGCACGAAGGCGCGCAGGAAGGAGTCGTCACTTCTCCTCCACAGCCGCAGAACACCATGACTGGTGCGTTCTCCGGTCCCTGAGCAGCTACGATAGAGGCCACTCCGAATCACGGTAGAAGACCAGCGGCGATCATTCAAGGCGCAGGCTGACACTCCGGTCTCGCGCTCGCAGCCGTCCCGCTCGACTCGACCCCTTACATCTCGCGCCAACCAGAGCGTCAGCCAGCGATGCAGTTGCGCGGCGGAGGATGCGTCAAAGACTGCTGTGCATGTTGCTTGTGTGCGTGCCGAGCGTTCTGTCGCGGAAGGGCAAAGGAGCTGACAAGCGTCGGAGTCTCCGACAGGCTGCTGCGCTCTCGAGGGTGCGTAGCCCGCAACCTGTTCCTGTGCCGAGATATTTCTGACGATTACTGTGCGGCCTGGTACAGAGATCTGCTGCTGCGAGGTCCGGAACCGCTCGCGATAACCCTCCACCGCCGACTGACGCTTTCTCCTGCCCGCAGATCGACGACTTCTGCTGCTAAGCGGGCGCGACGCGACTTTCACCTCAAACCGCCCCCGATGAAGCCGCAAGACTCCGCACTTGACATCGACCACGGACGCTCGGATTCCGCCAATACAAGATCCTTCGACGAGCCTGCCAGTTCGCTTGCAAGCTTGTAACAATACCGAATCGCATTTTCCTCTTCCTCTCTTGCCATGTATGTCCTTGTCCTAGACGCGGAACACGAGACGAGCTAGTCTTGCAAGTCTTCGGACGCGACATAAGCCGGAAAGACGCCTCGAACGCCGTTGAAGCAGATGACGTCCAGGGTTCCTTTCTGCGCGACGCTCAAAAACTCAGCAGTAACTCAGAAGCGAAGCGCGGAGGTTCCGCACCTTTGCCGACTCCCGTAAGTCATCTATCGTCACGAACCCCTCCTCGATCTCTTCCTTCTCCAGCAATTCTGCCCGCATGACGCCCTCAAGCAGTCCACACCCCGTCGCAGGCGTGATGTACGGACCCTTCGCGTCGCCGGATAGTCGGAAGGCGACGTTCGAGATGGTCGTCTCGGTGATTTGGCGGGAGGAGTTGAAGAGCAGTACGTCGAAAGGAGGGTCGGTGGGGTTGGGGGAAGGGTGTAGGGCAGCGCCTACGTACTCAAATGCGTCAGTGCTGGCTGACGAGGGCGAAGCGCTGGACTAGGCGGGCACACCTTGTCGCCGTCGCGCATTATCGTAGACTTCTCTCTGGCTCGTCTTGTAGCGCAGGAAGGGCTCGTCGTATGCCGTGGGTCGGTCATCGAGACCAAGGCGGACGGGAACTGTGACAATCAGACAGGTCAGCGTCGTGAGATGAGCCGTCAAGCGGACGACATCGACGCACAGGAGGGCATGGGATTCAAGGGGAAGACTTCTGCGTGTGGACGTCCGGTGGGCAAGACGGACAGGCGTATCTGTGGCCGGGAGTGACCGTCAGCCCACTTACTCGGGAGCGAGAAGGAAGAAAGCCAGACAAACTCGCAAGTCTCCCTCTTTCCCTCTCGCTATCGCCTCCTGTATCGCCCTCTCCAGCTCAGCCCTCAATACTGCATCATCCGGCATGGTTGTCGATGCACACCAGGAGTCGGGAAGCTCGCGGGCAAAGGCAGCATGGGCATCCCGGAGTCGTGCGAGATGGCGGTTCAGCAGCGAGAAGGGCTCCTTTGGGCGGTCGGGCGAATAAGTCAAGGCGGTCATCAGATTGAACGACCCCGGTTCGCGGGCCATTCGAGGCGATTTGAGCGGATGAGCGTTGTGGAGAGAGCTCATGCCGTCTCCGAGGTTCCGAGGATCCCCTCCGCGAGTTGAGCGATGACTGCTCACGCTCCACAGCTCAAGATGCCCGCCGAGACTGCCGAGTACCTGTTCGACATTTCTCTGATACCCACAGAGCTGCGCCAGTCCCTACCTGCCGGACTCTCGCTCCGCCCGCTCGCTTCATCAGACTACTCGCGCGGACACCTCGACCTCCTCGCACACCTCACCTCTTCGCCCGACGTAGGCCAGCAGACATGGTCCGCACGGTTTGATGAGATGCGAGCTGTCAACGCCGTCCAGATCACGTACTTGCCGGTCGTGATCGTCGAGGACTCGGAGAGGCTTGTGGGGCAGGCGACGGTGGTCGTCGAGCGCAAGTTCCTGCGCGGTGCTGGACTCGTAGGCCACGTCGAAGACGTCGTTGTCGACCCGAAAATGCAGGGCAAGAAGCTCGGGCTGAAGTTACTGGAGGTCGTGACGGCTTTGAGCGAGAAGGTCGGCGCTTACAAGGTCCGCACTGCGCCTGCTCGGTCTCTTCTGACGTTTTACTGACTCTCGAAGAGCTGTAGACGATCCTGGACTGTGACCCGAAGAACGAGGGTGCGTTGGACCCAGTTGCTGCTCGCAAGATGCGCTAACCTCCCTCGTTCACCTGCTACAGCCTTTTATGTCAAGTGCGGGTGCGTGACTTCGATTCTGACGCTCCGAGGAGATAGGCTTGCTCACTCGCGTCCTGCAGATACGAGAACAAGGGTTGCGAGATGGCGAAGTACCGCAAGTAATGGGACTGGTACGAACGAGTGAATGAAAGGCTGCTTCTGCCGGAAGTAGACGCTAACCACGGAGCCCACAGCTGATAGACACTGTCCTTCAACTGTACACTTGCGCAATCGCAATGCGTATCCGTTCTACCTCAGCCAAACCGGCGCCTTCTCAGGCCTCCACTTCCGACAATCCCTCAAAGTAGTTCCCCCCGCCTGCTGACCTCGACAGCTTCTGTGAAAGCTTCGTATGGCTCGAGCTCTTTGCACCCCCAGGTATACGCTGGCCCCCAGTCGTCAAGTCGGTGGAATCGGTGTCGCTCGAGTCGAAGATGCAGAGGTCTCCGATGCGGTGGGCGATGCGTTCGGCGCCTGCGCGCGTGCCGGAGAGGTTGAGGGCGTCTGGGCCGAGCTATCGAGCACGCTCCCATCACGAAGAGCGGCACGTCCTCCCGCTACTGCAAGTCCTTGGTCAAGACGGGCAAGCCGCTGACTGTTTCGACAGGATGCGCAGCGATGGTGGGCTCGAGGAAGTCGATCTCGTCGATGGCGAGCTTGTTACCTGTTAAGCAGACAAGGTAGTTTGACGTCGTTGAGGGTTGTCGCCGTGCTGGAGGTTGAGCCGAGGTCGCCGCTGCATGTCGTGGTCGCCAGCTCCACTGTCCACTTCTCCTGCTTCATATTCAACGCCGCCTTCGTCACCTCCGACAACTTCTTCACGTCCAGCCGCCTGTACTTCGTCCACTTCTGCAACACGCGCGCGAAATGCGGGTTCACGCTTCCTCCGGTCCTCGCCCGCCGAATCATCTCAAACCGCAACGCCGGATCCTCCTCCTGCCAGAAGGCCATCTTTTCGACGTCGGCGTACTTGCTGACCCACGGGAGGTCAAAGTCAAAGTGCTTGGTCTTGATGTGCGAGCGGGAGACGAGCGTGACAAAGGAGACGCCTTGCGAGAGGAGCGGATCAACGATCTGGGCTGAGGTGAGGCTGTACAGTAGGCCTCGTCAGCTCTGCCATCACATCTGCAGTAGACGGCGGGGAGAACGACTCGCCCGCCTCCTACGGCGACCACATGCGTCTTCTCGCTCCTCCTGACCTTCTCGCCCGACTGGCCATCAAGCGGACGACGCTCAGGGACCGTGAAAGCCGAAGAGTGACACCAGCCAGGGCCGCAGAGGTCGTTCGTGCGCCAAGGTGTCGAAGCATACGCAGGGTAGGCGGAAGGAGGCGAAGAAGGTAAGGCGGAGCGAAGCACGGGCGGGATGAACGGCTTGTTGGACGGCCCGATTGCCATGACGACCCCTTCAGCGCCTCGCACTGCGACCGTCCCATCTGGGTTGACCGAGCGGACGACGAAGCCGTCTTGCAGTTCTTCGCCGATGATGTGAATTACGCCGTATGAGAGCGAATTGACGCTTGTGTGGGTGACAAGCGAGGCGATGTTGTAGCGGTTCACGAGGTCGTCTCGGATGAAGGAATGGAAGAGGGAAGTCGAGGGGCGGTAGCAGTCTTGTCTCTCGCGCTCGTTGGCGAGAGCCGCCGTGGCCGATGCGAGTGGGTCTGCGAGGCGGTGCGAGTTAGCTCAACCACTCGAACGGGTGAAGCCGGCCGGATGCACCTCTTCTTGCGTTGGTATTGGCTGAACTCGCGCCTGACGACTCCCTTGATCGGCTCCAGCTCGTCCTCCCTACGCGTCCTTCTCGCATACGCCACGAGTGCATCGACATCCGCCGGACTCGGATGGCACAGCATTGGGCTGTGGAGGTAATTTTGAGGCCGGCGAAGTACGAGTTCCACCGGCGCATCCAGTTGTCGCCCGAAAAGTCGAGGACTTGAATCTTGAGGAGCTGGAGCGAGACTTTTCGATGCCGGCTCGACAAGCTTGCGAGCCTGCCACTGTCCCTTGATGGTTTGTCGGCACCTTGTTGACGAGCTCGTCTCGCGTTGCAGCCAGCTCAAGCGAGCATGCTCGAGTTCGGTGTACAGAGCGGCGGGACGCGGCTCGTTCAGTCTTGCGGCGAGGGCAAGGGCGTAAGGTCCGACACCGATGATGATCAGCGGCGAGATGTGTCCCGTCTCGATGGTGGTGATGGGCGTTTTCGAGTCGGCGGTCGTGCAGCAAGGAGCGCAACAGGTGTCGGAGGACGGGGCCGTCGAGTCTGAGTGGCAGCTGTTGTCGCTGGCGATAAACCGTTCGTCGTCTAACGAGCACGACAGCGGAGAGACGCTTCTGGCGTCCTCCTGTCCTGCGAGGACCGGCTGAATCGGGGTCATGCCCATTGAATAGAGCAGCATCAGCTCTAGCGTGCAGAATGAGCACGAAAGCCTCGTGTAGCGCCCAGGACTCGCAACCAGTGTCTCCTTGACCAGGACCGCGAGGGTCGTCAAACCGTCCCGCGTCTTTTCAACTGGACCTTGGTGTGAGGCCATTGTTAGCCGCTACGTCGCGACTGCCAGTCTAACCCAGATCTAGCCTGGGATGCAGACACCGCGTGTTGAGGCAATGTGCGAACGAGGAAGAGCGAGGCAGCGGGAGCAACTGCGCAGCGGTGGTGGGCGGCTTGCGATTCAGAAGGTGTGCGAAGCAAACTGAACCAGACAAACCAGCCTTTAGCTGAGTCGAGCGAGCTGGTCGAGGTCAAGGATCCACCGGGACGCTCCTTGACCCGCTCACACCCGCTCACCACCTCACTCAGCGACCAATCAAAGTGAGTAGACTTGCGAGGAGGGACTGGACAGCCTACAGCTACGCCCGAGTTGTCCAGAGCGCGCGCCGAGCTGACACCCTCGTCCCAACTCCGCCTTGTCCTCGTCGCACAGATGTCTGCCGAAGAAGCCACCAAGCCGCAGGGAGAGGAGGAGTCGACCGCTGTCTTTGAGCCTGTCGTCAAGCTCGACCAGACCGTCGAGGTCAAGACGCACGAGGAGGATGAGGAGGCTCTCTTCAAGATGTGAGTTCACGCGATGCTCCCGGCGTCAGAGGGGGAGAAGAGGGTATGCGGGGTGCCGTGAATGGCCAGGAGCTCAGGATGTACTCCATAGAGCTGTCTGAGCCGTAACCTGAATCCGCGTGCGCCTCGTGGCCCGCCAACTCGCGCCTCCGCCTCGTCCTTGGTCGACGAGGAGAAACTGATCGATTCATTGCTCGCTCGCAGGCGCGCCAAACTTTTCCGCTTCACTTCCGAGTCTTCCGAGTGGAAGGAGCGCGGCACTGGCGACGTCCGCCTTCTCCAGCACAAGCAGTCGAAAAAGGTCCGCCTCGTCATGCGCCGCGACAAGACCCTGAAGGTCTGCGCCAACCACTACAGTGCGTCACACGGTCTCTATAGCTCGGCGAGACAGCGCTGACGAGCTCGATCTGCCTTGCAGTCACCCCCGAAATGGCCCTCTCGCCCAACATCGGCTCGGACCGTTCGTGGGTCTACAACGTCGCGGCGGACGTTTCGGACGGCGAGCCCAAGGCTGAGACTCTCGCTATCCGTTTCGCCAACTCGGAGAGTGCGTCGTTGTGGTGCCAGTAATGAGGACGAATGGCTGAATGTGTCCACTCGCAGACGCCAACCTGTTCCGCACGGCTTTCCTCTCGGCGCAGGAGACGAACAAGAAGCTCCTGAGCAGCGAGAACGCGGCACCCGAGCCCGTCGCCTCGGACGCACCCGTCGCCGCCGACGCCACTAGCACGACGCAGAGCGGCGTGCCGGTCGAGAAGGGCAAGGAGGCGGCTCCGGCGGAGAACGCGACCGAGGACGCTCCTCCCGCGTACGAGGACGAGGGTGTCGTCCCCCCTCCTGAGAAGGTCGAGGTCGTGCAGGGCGAGGAGGTCAAGGAACCGACTGCCGAGGTGAGTGTCCGAGACTGCGACCCTCTGTCACGAGTCTGACGTCCTTCGTCCCGCAGCGCCCGTCTGAGGAGGACGCTCACGCTGCGACGAAGGAGTCGGGCAAGGCCGACGCCCCTCCCGCGACTGCTTGATTGCGCTTTCCTGACTTCTCCTGCAACGCTGCTCTTTCCCTCACGCATCCCTTTCGCATTCCCGAGTCTATCTCCTCCACGTAGACCCTATCCCCTCTTGACGGAACGGTTCGTTCACTAGCTGCCGCAATTGCCAGCTTGATTACGAGTTGACCTTTGCCGGGAGGAGCGAGATGCCGGCTCGACTTTGTCCGCTCACAATGGCTTCGCAAGCTGGCTCGAGCGCTGCTGAGACTGGCGCCGCAGACCTCGAACGCTTCTGGCAGCCACCGCCCGCATCGCTCGCCAAGCTCCCGCAACTGCGCGCCTCGCTCTCTCGCTTCCCATCGCCCGCACTCCGCATCTCACGAGTCTCGCAGCTCGATGCCTCGCTCCTGGACAACGAGCTCGAAGGGATACTCCATGGACCAGTCAAGACGGCTCTCGACGGCGTCAGGGTGCGTCCTCGTCCATTCTGTCCTCGTCTCGAACAACCGGCTGATTCGGCTACCTCGATGTGGGGTCTTCCGCGCGCGAACAGCCTGCAGGTGGACGGACGTGGGAACCTGAGTTCATGGCGTTGCTGAGGTTGGCGGTACTCAAGCTGTCGCTGTGGGAGAGTGGCGCGACGTACGGCTCCGCCCTGCAAGACCTCAGGTATCGCAACGAGGGACGCCATGCGAAAGGCTGTGGGTGATCCCATCCTGCTGTCGAGGAGCAGGCTAATCCTCGTGCATGCAGTACAATCGACCGCCACCGACTCGAACCTGACGCGGATCCAGAAACTCGCCTACACGCTCCTCGTCGTCCTCCCTCCCTACCTCCATTCCCGCCTGCAAGACCGCATGCTCACCTCCTCCTGGGCCGATGAGCCCCTCTCACGAAGCTGGTTCGCGCTCGTGGACATGCGGCGGTTGATGAAGAGGGGACGGCGACGAGAGGAGGAGCTGATCCAGTGGAAGAGGGAGTGGAAACGGACCGGGTGGGAACTGCTGAATGTTGGAGAACGGTTGTCGGCAGTCTTGGGATTGGTCAATTTCCTCGTCTTCTTGTACAACGGACGGTGAGTTGGCCTTGTGCCGGTTCTTACGCCTCTCCGCTGACGTTCGCTCGAACAGGTATCGCACCTTGATTGACCGTGTTCTAAAGATGCGGCTAGTCTACGCCGAGCGAGCATTTACGCCTAACGTTAGCTTCGAGTTCTTGAATCGCCAGCTCGTCTGGGAAGCTTTCACCGTGAGTTCGCGTTCGCTAGCAGATCGTCTGCCTTTCTGACTCGTTGCTCTCCGCAGGAATTCCTCCTGTTCCTTCTCCCGCTCGTCAACCTCCACAGACTGCGACTACGAATTGTCAAAACCATCTCATCCCGTGCAACCAAGTCCACCACTCTCCGCTCACTCGCAACCGCCCTCCCCGCCCCTCTCGCCGGCACGCTCGGCCTCTCTTCCCTGCGCTCTTCCTCAGCCTCGAAAGCCGATTCGAAAGGCTCGACCAAGCCCGCAGGCCCACTCGCGTTCCTCCCGCCCTACACTTGCCCAATTTGCTACTCCCCCTCGACAACTCCACCAACTCACCTTCCCTCCGCCTCGTTCGCCGACCCGACTCTCCCCTCGGCATCGCTCCTCCATACGTCAGGGCCAGCAGACGGCGGCGATACATCTATCAAGATCCCTTATGTGGCGAATTGCGAGGGCCGATGCCGCTATTGCTATTACTGCGTTGTCGGGGCGCTGGCAAGGGCCGAGGAGGAGGCGGACGATAGCTGGGCGTGTCTAAGATGCGGAGGGGATGTGACCGGCGCGGAGAGGGCGGTGCCGGTTAAGGTTGCGGCTGGAGACGAGGGGACAGAAGGCGAAGCAGCGAAGTCCGGCGAGAAAGCAGAGCTGGGTTACTCTGTGGAGTGACGGTGAAAATGTTGCAGTCATCTATTGTTATTATGGCGACTGTCTACAACTTGACGACCTCCTTCTCGGTGAAGCCCAGCTCCTTCAGCACGCCCCCTACCCGCCCCTGCGAGAAGTTCCGACCACGAGGTCCTGCTACCGCTTCGATCATACTGCTCGTGCACGCAGATCAGCATCTGATATCGATGAGGGAAGAGAGTGCTTGCTCACCCTTCAGGGCCGCAAACGATCACGACTTTCCGCTTGCCTTCCTCCTTCTTGCCCAACAGCTTCTTCAGCGTCTTGCGGTCCGGGAATGCAATCGTCACGTCCTGCTGCGCCGTCATGCTGGACGCGTTCGCATCTAATCGGTCGGCGAGGTAGTGGAGTGAGAGTCGCTCGAGGCCTTGCTGTCGCAAGGCGTCTAGGGAGTCTTTGAGGAGTATGCGGGACGGCGATGGGGAGGCGTAGACAATGGAGACTTTGAGGGTATCGGGAGAAGAGGTGGAGGAGGCGAGCATGTCGTTGATGAATTGGTAGGCGGGCGTGATGCCCGTCCCGCCCACGACCTGCCAGGGAATCGAGTCAGCGACCTGTCACAGAGACTAATCTCTGCCTCAACGCACAAAGGTCACTTCATCCCAGTCCCGGGGGGAATAGTACCAAGTGATGGCCGGTCCTCGCACGGTCAACTCGTCGCCAGGTCGCAGTCGGTGGATGTAGCGCGACAGCTCGCCGTCCGCGTATCGCTTGATAACAAGGTCGAGCTCGGCGGGTCCGGAAGGGTTGAAAGAAGAGGAGGTGAGGGGCTATTGCGAGCAGGAGGGAGGAGCGTTAGCAGAGTTGGTCGCGTCCCAACATGCGATACTCGAAGCACAGTGTACGCCCGCTGGATCTGCAAGTTCGGCTCCTTCACAAAGAGGCTGAGGATCGGCCGCGCTGTCGGGTCGCTGTCAAGTCCAGGCGGGAGAAGCGACTTTGGCACTTCAAGGCGAAACAACGACGTTTCCGGCGTCAGAGGCGTGACTGACTTGATTTTGACGGGCGTCCATCGGTCGTAGCCGAGCAGCGTCGGCTCTTCGCGAGTCAGGTAGAGGTATGCACCGCCACCGAGGAGGACGATTCCGGCCGTTAGAGGGAGGAGGCGGTTTGAAGGGCGTTTCTTCGACGAGGCTGGCGTTGGCGGAGCAGTCGAGTATCTTTTCGTCTGTTCAGACGCACATACGCTCCGCCTGGCGGTCCCTCTCGACGCTCCGTCGTCCTCCATCTCTCTCCGATTCAAACATCCCAAAAGTCCTGCGGCCGCGTGAGAGGGTTTGGCGGTCCGTGCAGTTCGCAGACTTATCGCAGCTGTGTGCAGCGGTGAGCGTGAGAGCATGACCGGCGTCGACAGCAGACGAGAGAGCGTGGTCGAGGTCGAGGAGGCGATGCAGCTCTCGCGACGGGGAACTGATCAAGTCGGAGGAGTTGCGAGAGTCGCTTTCAGCGGGCTCGAGTCACGCAGACAGCTTTATCCGAAGCAAGAGGAAGCTCCCGGAGGACGTGGGACGTAGTCTCCACTGTACTAGCTTACATGGCGAGAGCGAACAACGAGCTCTACCGAATCACCTGCCGTCTCCTCGTCTAGAAACGCACAGCGGCCGACTTCTCGATCATCTCCAGAGGCACCTGTACGATGGAAGGGTGAGCGGGAGCTGGCAGTCGGGAGAAGGGCGAGGACGAACCTTGTGGCCGAGCAAGTCGCGGATGTTGGAAATGCCGTAGCTGCGCGGGGAAGGAAGTGTGAGCAGCCGGTCAGCGACAAGGACAGGACGAACAACACACCGAATCATGGTAGGTCGCTCCAGACTCAGACCGAACCCGAGCACCCGCACGTCGGCCGGCAAGCCCATCGTCTCGAGCATCTCCGGCCGGAACATGCCCGAGTTTCCGATCTCGACCCACTTGCCGAGTCCCTCGTGCCACGAGAAGATCTCAAGGGACGGCTCCGTGTAGGGGTTGTACGCCGGCTTGAAGCGTAGGTTTTTGACGCCCATCTTCGAGAAGAAGACCTCCATGAATCCTGCGCGAGAGATCATCAGTCCCGCTCGGCCACGTCGTGATGAGCTGGAGTGTGCACCAATCAGGTCCGCCAATGTGAGGTTGCGGTCGGCAACGACACCCTCGACCTGGTGAAACTCGGCCAAATGGGTCATGTCGACAGCCTCATTGCGGAAGACACGGTCGATCGAGAACATCTTGGCGGGCTTGAAGCCTCCAGGCTGGTTCGCGAGCTGGTAGAGTTGGGCGGAAGAGACGGAAGTGGTGTGCGTGCGGAGCACGAGGCGCGAGGTCTCCTCTTTCGAGAACGGGTAGCGGTAGCCGGTCGACCCGTAGTCGCCGACCTCGTGCACCCGCTTGACGCGCTCGTAGTAGTCTTTGGGGAAGGTGGTGGACGCGACAGGGTCTGCGGTAGAGACGAGTGAGCTGGAGCGGGAGGAGGCTTGATCAAGCATGCGCACCTTTGACGTAGAAGGTGTCCTGCATTTCTCGTGCGGGGTGCTGCTGAGGAACGTAGAGGGTGTCGAAGTTCCAGAACGATGACTCGACGAAACGGTTTGTGGGCATCTCCGTGAAGCTAGCAAACGCCCGGGTCAGTTAGTGGACTCGCGGAGCGGTGGAAGTGGAGGCACTCACCCCATCTCGAAGAAAATGTTGCGGAACTCCTCGCGGACTTTCATGAGCGGATGCAGCGCGCCGCCGTGTGTTGGTGCGCCCTCCGCCTGGAAATTGTACTTCTTGAAGCTCGCCTGCTCCCATGCTCCCCTATGAGAAAGCACGATTAGTCTCACAATACTTCCTGGAACTAGGAGGGCACGCACGAGCTCAGGAGCTCCACCGTCAAGTCCGTCTCCAGCTTGGCAACCGTTGTCGCGAAACTGGGTCCCTTCTCGACCGAGTAGTAGAACGTCTTCCTGCGGGTCGCGTAGAGCTCGGTCAGCGATTGGGACATGATGGAATTCCCATGCATTACGCACTTCTTCTCAACCAGCTTGCGCTTCCGCAACTCCGCCAGCAGCTTCTCATCCGAGTGTCCGCCGGTGCTCTGGATCGCCAGCAAGTCCTTCTGTGTCACGTCGTCGACCGTAGCAGCCTGTAGAGGAGATGTCATGTCATGCTCCGCCGGAAGGAGCACCGAAGCAAACGCACCGCCTGAAGGAACCCGTCGCCCTTCTTGACCACCCACTTGTTCTTCATCGCCTTGCCCTGACCAACCTTTGCTGTGTCCTTCCCAACCTTCGCCTCGATCTCCTTAGCCGTCAAACCCATCTCGGAACCAGGAGGAGGCAAGGCAGACCAGACGCGGTACTCGTGGGAGCCGGACTGGGCGATTTGGCTGCCTTCGGCGGTCAAGACGTGCTGGTCGACTGTGACCTGACGGAAGGCGACCATCTGCGCGCAAACGGGACCATCAGCGAGTCATTTGAAGCCGCTCCCACCGCCCTGCGTCTTCATCAGAAAGAAACGAGTCGAGACAAAGCGAGGCCAACTCACCTCGCGGGCGGCCAGCGAGTCGAGCACTGCCTTGAGAGCATTCTGGTTGTCCACGCTGGGTCCCACGACGGCCCCCTCTGGTGCGCCGAGCTGAGGAAGCTGTGCCGAAGCGTCGACACCGGCGGGGAGTGCGAGGGCGAGCGAGCGGGTGTCGGGGATAGAGTTGCGCTGGTCGAGCGTATGCAGGATGACCAACTGAAGCGTCTCGGCTGGTGGAAGGACGCTCATGGTGGTATGCAGCGTGAGGTGTTCCGGGCGAACCTCGCTTCCCCTTGACCGCTTGACCCAGAACAGCTCACTCGCAGAACGCGCTGTCACTCGCACGCCTTCGACTAGCAAAGCATCGGCAAGGCCGTAGGCTTCCGTGCTGTACGCTCTGCGTCTTTGCGGATTAATGCTGGCTCTGTTGGTCCGGCGCTCTCGCTCGGCTCTCTCCCTCCTCAAACTGCTCCCCGAGGCCACAGAACCTGCTGCACGACATTGCACAACTCACTGAACGAAGAAAGAGACCCCGAAACACCAGGACGTCAGCCACAACCCGTTTCCACCCGCCTACTTCTCCCACATAACGCCAAAGGCCTCCCTGAGATGCTCGACGAACACGTCGGGCTTCTCGAGTGCGGCAAAGTGCCCTCCCTCAGGCGACTCCTTGATCCACTTGAGGTTGCCGGTGCGTCTGGCGTCACGTTCCGCAGGGGAGTAGATTTCGTGGGGGTAGATCGAGAGGGCAAAGTTGGGCAAGTTATATTTGCTGTCGGTGAGAAAGGTCGAGAAGTGTGGGTTGAGCGAGTAAGGGAGGAAGGAGGTGCCGATTGAGCGGGCTGCGCGCAGAGAGTAGATGGTGAGAGCCAGCTGGCACAGAAAAAGGCGAGCCTGAACGCACTGAACCAGTACAACGAACAGGCGAAGTAGAGCTCGTCACGAGTGAGACTGTACGGCAGATCGTTAGCAAGGGGCCGTAAGAAAGGACAGCTCACGACTTGCGTCGGCTTGGCCTGCTTGCTGGCCTCCACGATCGTCGGCTCGAACTGCGCACTTGCAGGTCAGCTTCAACTTGTATGTATGGAGGAAGTGCATGTACCTTCTCGCCGAGCCAGGCGAGCAAGCCGACGGGACTGTCAGTCAAGCCATATGCAGGCGTGCGAGGCTGTCGGCGCGTTGAAGCGTCAACTTGGATCACGGGGTAGTAGGACCGCTAGGCGCACTGTCAATTGCTGCATAACGTAATAGGCGGAGCTGCGACGAAGGAAGGAGGCCGGACGAGTCGTCAGTAACGTCCGTCAAACCTGCGAGCGAAAGCTGACCACGAACGCACCCCTTCTCGAGGTACGCCAGTCCTCGCTTCATGCGCTCCGCTTGTTTCTCCGGCACGAGGAAGCGCGGAGCCCATGCGAGAAGAGTGTGAGGATTGATGAGCCACATCGGGACGGGCGGGAAGACGGGCAGGAAGTTGAGGTGGACAGCTGCGCATCGGGCAGGGTTCCAAGGGTCAGTCCATCTCGATGTCAGGTTCGAACGCGGACACGGATGTGGAATAGTGCGACGTGAAAGAGACGAACCTTTGCAGTGGTCCTTGTGAAGCGATCCCAGACAGCGGGCGGTGATGCTTCCCCAGTCTCCGCCCTGCGCCAGATATCTGGGAAAGGGAAGACCTTAGCGAAGTCTTCAGAGCGCAAACGTGCGAGGAGACGCACTTCTCATAGCCAAGTCCGGTCATGAGCTTGTCGAAGACCCGCGCGGTATCAGGCCTGGCAACGCGATTCGGTCAGGAGCAGTAAGAGATAGCATCTGAGGGGTAGCAAAGAATGCACATCTGCCACCTGGACGAGGGAGGGGGCGAAGACCAAGCGTAACCCGGCATGGACGGCGCAACGACGTGAAACGCCTGAGCTGCCGGGTCCGACGGCTCCGTCAAGAGCGGGATGACTTTGAGAAACTCGCCAAAATGGCCAGGCCAACCGTGGCACAGAATGACGGGAACGGCATTCGGGCGAGTCGAGCGGTGGTGGAGGAAGTGAATCGAGAGACCTTCGATTTCGACCGTGTAGTGCGCGAAGCTGCAGGATGTCGGAGGCCCATCAGTGACACGACAAGGCGAAAGGAGGCAAGGAGAGGCCGTCGCACGTGTTGAGGTGGTCCTGCGCCCTCGTCCAGTCGAATTCGCGCCAACCTTTTGCCATTTCCTTCATGAGGGGCAGCGTTGGCCCTGCTCCAAGTCCAAAGGCCGTGCTGGCGTCCTGTCCATCTTCTGGGACGATCTCTGTCGCCGGCCAGCGAGCCTTGTCGAGGCGGGAGTGAAGTTCGTCGACCTCCGACTGCGGGATGGTGACGGTGAAGCGGGTGGGAGGCGAGGCAAACTTGTGCGCCGTCATGATCTCGTGCACTGGCTGGGCGAGCGAAAGGAGCGAAGAACCGAATGCAAGGACCTGTGCTGATGATCAACCGGCGACGTCGTCGGTTTCCTTTGCAACGACCGCCTCCCGAGAAGGCGAGCGAGCTGTCGTGACTTCCGAGTCATGACAAGCAAAGCACACCTGGCACACAAGGCGGAAAAGTGTTCGCCCAGGAACGGCTGCCGACGACGAGAGCGACATTTCGAGCGGAGGCCAAACTCACATCTTTCGGATCTCGCGGTGCGCACAGGCTGCTGCCGTGGCTATTTCTCTCTTGCAATACACTCAATCGTGTACGTTCAACGTCGAGGACCGGCTACGATGGCCGGAACGAACGAGTCGCGCCCTGTGCCCGCTCACTTCGAGGAGGAACTTTTCAACAAGTACCTTGGGTGTGCGTACGGCCGCTTTCCTGCGTCTCTGTGTCACAAGCTGACGAGTGTGGGCGTTTCAGACACCCACAACAACGGGTGGGCTGCGCTGGCGACGTTGCGTCGCGCGATGGCTCGACCTTCCCAGCTTGCGCCGACTGACTTTCTCGCTTCCCCTCGTATTTCCTGTCACCTTCGCTGCGACCCGACAGTTGGAAGTAGTGCGTCCCGAATCCCTGCATCAACCAAGACCTTGCGTTGATCCTGGATTGTACTCGACTCCAGCGAATTTTGGGTCCCGAATCACGACCGGATCGTCTACACGTGCGCAAGCGACCTCCTCTTGGGTGTAGCGACCGTATCTGATGCGCTTTCGTCGCGCAGAATCCACGGCGGCCCGATGTCAGGCCGGAGCAAGTACCAGACCGCCGTTCGTCTGATTCGCCTAAACGCCTCGTTCCCTCCTCCCGCTCACTCTCGCCCTCTTCACCCCTCAGTACTACCAACGCATCCGCCCAAATCTCTGGCAAATCAGCTGGCTCGAAGAGACCGGCACAGTCGTGAGCATGGCGCTCGACCTGACGGAACAGCGCGTCACGACGTTCATGTCGTTCTCGTGGGGCCACTGGAACCGCGCCGAGGAGGCGCACGGATACAAGAGGGACAAGTTGGAGAAGTGGAGGGAGTTGGCGAATGAGACGCCGAAGCCGAGGGAGAGACACCAGTTGCCGGAGCAGGCGACGATTGACAAGGTCGGTCCAGGGCCGCTTCGTTTGCTGCGAGAAAGTGTTCTCCCGCTGACACCGACGCTGCCAGATCTACCAAGGCAAGGGCAGCCTGCAGGACATCGAGATGGACTGGCCAACTGTGCGTTCAGCGACCCGTCTCCCGCCCTTGCCGTCGAAGAGACTGACTTTCGTCCACTCCGTAGCTGTAGAGCATCCTGCGAACCTGCAGAACCGAGTCCGGCTACTGATTTGCGTGCGAGACGAATGAAGCGAGTTATACAGGCTCGACAGGCGAGAAAGCGACGCAAGAATCGAAAGGCGACACGGCGACGATACAGAACGGCGAGAAGGTGGGGCGTAGAGCGACGAGAACGACTGCCGTGGGCGCCTACTTGATCCGTCCGAGGTGCTGGGTGGAGCGGACGATCTTGTTGTCGAGCACGTCGGCTTTGTCCGTGATCCTGCCCAACTTCTTGTTCTGCCCATCGACCTCGGTACCCATGGCCTTGGCAAGCAAGCTCAGATTGCCCGTGACGTGCGCAAGGTTGTTCAAGTTGTCATCCATCTCGTCCTCGATCTCGTCGTCGCTCGCCGCCGCCTCAAACTGGTACCTCGTCCGCTCGCTCCCACGCGCCTTGGCACGCGCTTTCGCGCCCGCGGCGTTCTCGGCGTCCCGGTCCATCCGGTTGAAAGCGTTGTCGATCCGCTGCCGCGACTCGTACTGCTCGCGGCGGACTTGCTCGCGCTCGGATTTTTCGGCGTTGTGGCGGTCGAGCAGCCGGCGCTCTTCGCGGTCTCGCTTCGCTTGCTTGTTGAACGTGACTGCGTGGACATGGCCGTGTCAGCAGGGGACAGGCGGACGAGGATGGAGAACGTGACGCACAAGTTGGGCGAAAGATGGAGCGGTTCAAGGCTTCGAGCTCCTTGGTCTCGTCGACGGCGCGGTCGTTGTGCGCTTTGGCGAGGTCGAGGTGACGCTCGGTGTTGGCGATGCGGTCTGTCGTCGCGCACGGGAACCCTCATCAGCTCCGCCAAGTCGACTCGCGAGAACAGGGAGGGCGGGCGAGGAAAGCGCACCCGACTGCTCTCCCAGCCGGTCCAGCGTCGCCCTCGCAGTCTCCTCCGTCTCCCTCGCGATCCTCAACGCGTTCCTCGTACTCGCGAGCGACTCTTGCTTGACGAAGCGCATCTGCTGCTTGATGCCCTCGACCTCTTCGTCTTCCTCGTTCTCGAATTGCTGCGCTTGCTGACCATCTTGACCGTAACCTCCTTGAGCGGGAGAGTAAGGGTCTCCTCCTCCGCCAGGTCCGTATCGCGACGACGAAGCAGGCGGACCCTGCGCGGGCGCACCCTGCAACAACTCGTTCCTCGCCTCCACGTCCTCTCCCTTCTTCTTCCCAAACCAGCTGCCCTTGGCCTTCCCACCCGCCGGCTCAACAGGCGGTCTCTGCTCCCCCTGCCCGAATCCCTGATGAGGTGGGGCCTGCTGGCGATTAAAGTGGCTCGTCTGCGCATACCCTTGCCCTCCCTGGCTCGGGGGTACGTAAGGCGGTGCGGTGCGGTACGAAGGAGGCGGGTTGGCGCTGTAGGATGAGGTGCCGGAGAGGGAGGGTGCGGGTCCCGGGTGGCTGTTGTTGTACGACGAGGGACCGCCGACTTCGGGGATCTTGTCTTTCTTCTTGCCGCCAAAGAGACCCATCGTGACTGAGTAGGTGCGCGTGTGTGTCTCGTAGCTGGTTTTTTGGGGGCACGATGTAAGAGTGGAGAGAAAGGAACGAGACGAGAGAGACGCCGACACAGCCGCGCCAAACAGGGGCACGCACTTCGCTCAAAGGCCTTCTCCTGCGACGCGTGCGATGCAAGAGTGTAGTGTTGCAGCGGGTAAAGCAGGAGACAGATACGAATAAAGTGAGGGTCGAGCGAGGTTGGGCAGAGGATGCGGGTTAGTCGAGTAGTGCTACAACTGGAGAATGGATGCAGCGAGTGGGAGGATGCGAGGATCGACGAGGTGAGAAAAGAGTGTACTAGCTACAGAGGAGAAAAGGGGTGGGAGGGGCGGGAGGCGAAGCGTCTGTGGTGTAGGATGCAGCTGTATGCCGCCGCTTCTCAAGCAAGGAGCGCCACGACGACAGCCGCGACCAGCGCGACCGCCGCGCCTTCCTTCCTGGCACTGCTCGACGCCGCGCTGTTCGTACGACTGCCGGAGGACGAGCCGGAGGACGAGCCGGAGGACGAGCCGGAGGACGAGTTGGACGACGACTCGTTCGAGCCGGAGGAGGCCGACGAGCCGCCTGATCCGAGGGTGGCGAAGCCGACGGAGGCGGGGTTGAAGCGGTAGGCGTTGTAGACGCCCGTGAGGAAGGCGCTGCGCGAAGCGAGTCAGTACGGGAGAGGAAGCGAGAAAGGGGAAAGGCGGGACGCACTCTCCGACGATGAACGAGATGCTGCTCGACTGGGTCTCGAGGGCAAACACGGCTCCAAGGCAGTACTGTCCGCGCGAGTCGACCGCGCCGGCGTTGAACTGGCTCTCCTGGATCGGGTAGCTGACGCCTCCAAACTTGAAGCTGACGTCGACCTTCTGGGTGCACGGGAACGAATAGTACCCCGACTGTCCCTGGAGATTGATCTGCTGCGAGTTGGGGATCTGGGCGTAGATCTGTTGCGCCTGGGCCGTGGGCATCCCGATCAAGGTCGTGCCCGTGTCGATGACGACCTGGTCGTCCGTGATCCCGAGCGACTTGCCACCGACCGTGATGTCCTGCAGCGGGATCGCCCAGTAGCCCGCCGGCTGCGCAATGTCGATCCAGTTGATCGAGCCAGAGTACTTGGCCGTGTCGAGACCGCCGATCGTCAGCTCGCCGCCCGGCGCGGTCGGCGCCGACTGCGTCGTGAAGGTGTGCGTCCTGCGCCCGCAAACTCGTCAGTGACGGTGGTGAAGAGACAGAAAGTAACGTCGCACGCACTGGAAGGCAAAGCCAAAGACGTTCTGCGGGAGCGTTCCGTTCGCAGCAAGCGACTGAACGAGCGGCTCGGCACCGGAGCTCGCGATGCGCTGCCACCCCAAGCCGAGGATGCCGCTGATCGTGCCATCGACGATGTTCTGGAGCGAGTCGCACGCGGCAAAGATTTGGTTCGGCTGCGTGTAGTTGCCGATGCTGACGCTGTCCTTGACGAGTGCTCCGCTTGCGCTGCCCGAACCGTAGGTGATCTGGAACGAGCTTTGCGAGGTCGACGAGGTCGAGGACGAAGAGGGCGAGTAGCCGGGCGTGGCCGAGTTGCACCCTTGGCAGTTGGGCTCGGCGAGGATCAGGTCGGCGGAACCGGTGTCGAGGACGACCGAGAAACCTGACGCGGGGGTGCCGACGTCGATCTCGCCGTACCACTCACTGCGCGTGCGGTTTCAATCGAGCGTGTCGAGGCGCAAGTCGGGGGGGGGGGGGGGGGGAAAGGGAGCGAGCGTCCGGTCAGCGAACGAGGTGCGGTTCGAGCAAGAAACGGAGGGAGGGCTACTGACGAGTCCTGGTAGCTGGTCATCTGGATCGAGTGCTGGCGCTTCTCGCGCTCTGCCTTTGTGGCGTTGACCATGTTGGGCGCGACCCCGCCATACTTTGCCCTGAGCGACTCTGCCTTCCTGCGGAACGATTCCGCGTCGCGCCGTGCGAGCGAGTCGGGGTTGCGTCGACGTATGGGGATGGTGATGTGGGACCTGGAGTGCTGTGAGCGGGTCTCGAGCGCGGATTGCGGGTGGACGAGTGGCGATGCAGCTGCGAGGTGGGATGCGGTTGCGAGGGCGGCGAGCGAGAGCGCGAGGGCGAGTGGTGAGGGCATCGTGGGCAGTTCTCTTATGTCGCTCGCACAGGTCACAGTGAGCGGTGGTGAGAAGCAAACAGACGAGAACGAGGGACTGCGAGCGCATCTCGGCATCAAACCGCAACGGGACTGCGCAACTCGGGCAATCCAACGTCATGGCTGGTCTATTCTATTCTAATCGCATTACCAAACCAGGTTTTGTATTCAAGTCGAATTCATCACACCGACCTCGGACTTTGACAGTCCAACTGTTCGATGCGCAGTCGACGCTCGCGCTGGACACACTCGCGGGTGTTTCCCTTCGACTGTTGATTGAGAGCACTTACGCGAGGGCGCAGAGAGAGAGAGAGAGAAGCTTCTCCACCCTCGACGACTCGCCGCTCGCTCAGCGACTGTGCGTCCTGCCTCGTGTGGGACCTTCCATTGGACTCGCACCTCCCAACCAAGTCACGCGCCAGCCGCAACTCGCGCTCTCTCGCACTCTCTCCTCTCCTCTCCTCTCCTCTCGCCCTCCTCGTCTCATCAGCCTGAAACACGACCCTCCATCCCCCGCCTCGCCATCCTCTCACTCTCGGACCGAGCGCAGCGCAGTGCATGAACCCTTTCCGCCGGAAGAGCGAGTCCAAGCAGCGCAGCAGGCGGCAGTCCAACGACGACGGTCGGAGCGGACGAGGAGCTGGAGCTGGAGCTGGAGCTGGAGCGGCGAGTGGGGAAGCTGCGATGACGGGCGAGGCGCCCCCGAGTCTGGGCAGCGCTGGGTTACCAGAGACAGCAGACTTTCGGACCTCCCTCATCCTGGTGCGTACGCGTCCTTTCTCGCTCGTCGTCAAAGCGGAGGCTGGGTTCTCGAGCCTCCCTGGAAATAGCCTCGGGAGGGGAGAGCGCGGAATGCGCAGCGACCGAGGAACTGACCGACTCGGTTCGAGCAGCCCAACCTGATGAAGCGGTTCTCGCTCTTGAGGGGCGAGGACGGCCAGCTCGTCGACCTCGTAACGATGCAGCACCACCTCGCGTGCGTCGCGCTCTTTCCGCTCGTCCCAACTTCCCACCAGAGCTGATTGTGAACGGTCCATGCAGCGCACAACGCCAAACGGGCCGACTGACGGCATACGAAGTCGACGCCGTGTTGGCGCAGTACCGCCTCCAATCCGCCGCCGAACAGTCGCGCTCGCATCTTCCTCCTCCGGCCGCCTCGTCGTCGGGGTACACGAAGCGCAAGCGGATAGACTGGAGCAAGATCGATTTGGAGGAGTTGACTGGGTCGAGCGCGGACGGGGGGAGCAGCGCCGCCAGCGGAAACGATCCTGCTCGCTCAACAACCGCCGCGACAGCCTCTACTTCCACCGCCACCACAACGCCCCATACCTCACTAGTCCCGCCTCCTCCGCGCTCACCCGCCTCTTCCTCAATCCACTCATTCTCCTCCCCCTCCTCGCCCTCGCAAACATCTCCCCTCGCCTCACCTCCCATGTCACGCGACTCGTCCTCCGGCTCCACGACAGCTTATCCATACCAGTACAGACGCGGCGCGAACAGTCTGTTTGGTGCGCGCGCGTCGGGGGAGGAGAAGAGGAGTGTGAGTGCGGGGATGGCGAGGGGACGGTCGAGGGAGAGTACGGCGAGTGGAGGGGGGAGCGTCAAGGGGAAGGAGAGGGAGAGGGAGGAGAGTGCGAGTCTCAGAACAGAAGAGGGAGAGGGAGAGCGCGAAGCGGACGAGACGCTTCTCGTTCAGTCTGATCCGCTCGCCTCCGACTCGACCTACCCAACGTCCCTCATCCCCTCGCTCCAGATCAACCCCTCGACGCCCACCGACCCGTCCTTTCCCCCTCCGCTCTCGCCCCAACAGCTCCGTCGGATCTCGCGCGCACTGGATGACATTGAGGCCGAGTTGGGGAGGACTTATGAGAAACTGAAGGAGTCGGATTATGCGATGAGTGAAGAGGAGCGTGAGCGCGAGGGTGAGGCGCTGGAAGAAGAACCACACGAGGAGGATGAGCGGGCGGACCGGACGGATCTGCACCACTTGGACGTCAGCCTCGACGGCCTCTCACCCGTCTCGCCTCTCGAAGGCGTACCCGCCTCGCCTACCTCTCCGATCACAGCCGCCGACCTCGCAGGCTTGACAACGTTCAACACCAGCGCCCAAGCAGACGACACCGAACCCGTCGACCCGTTCTACCAGCGCTCTTCGCCCGTCCCGGTCCCACCTACAAGAGCTCCTCCTTCTCCCCCTCGCCCATCGCACGAGATCCTCCGCGACAGCCAGCGGGACTCGGTGGCAGCGAGCCTGTCGCACTCTTCCTCCCTCGACCGACTCGCTTCTTCGACAACTCTCGCGCTTGGTACACGGACGACTTCACCTACTCCCACGCCTTCACTCTCGTCTATCGTCGTGCCCAACCGCGCCTCGCGCGTCCGTGCGTTGAGTCTCGATACGGACGATGATCCGGCTGGTGGACGCACGCCTTCGACTGCCGCCGGTGACGAGGAAGACGAGTCGGAGGAGCTCTCGTCCCGGGCCCAGCGGTTCCCGGTCGTTGAGCGGACGGACAGTGAGCAAACTGAGCGGGCGGAGGCGAAGAGGGTGGGACCTGGAGGTGCTGGTGCCATGGCCGAGGGAGAAGACTTCCTGGAGGTCCCTCCTTCGCATGCGGGTGACGAGGGCGAGGGCGACAAGACGGGATCGGACAGCGGGTCTTTCGATCGCAGTGTCGGCGACGGGACAGCGCCGGCGGAGTCGGACAGTCGGCGCGGATCACGGAGGCGAAGCAGGATGCCTGGCGCGTTCGTGCGCGACCCAGCTGAGCGAAACTCGACTGCTACGCTTGACTCGGTCGGCTCGAGCTTCCATGGTTCGGCGGCGGAACACCGCAGCGACGACGACGTCTTCCCGCCCACCTCGATCGCTGCGCCGGGTTCGCCCGCCTCGCCCGTCCCGACTTCGTATGCCCCCGCACTGTCCCGCCCTCACTCGCTCGCTACGAACGTCGTCGTCTCGTCCAGTCCGGATCTCGCCAAGTCGATAGGAGCAAACGGCTCGCCTTCCCTCCTCCGTCCAACTTCGTTCCCTCTCGACCGACGGCCTTCGAACGAGCTTCTGCAGACCACCTCCGAGGCCTCGCGCAAAGGCGAGGACGGCACTGAACCAGGCGACACCTCGGACTTGATCCTCCAGGACCTCCTCCTCATCCAGGAAAAACTCGTCCAGTCTGCGGCACGACGCGCAGCTCGGTCGGCTAGCAGTCCGAACAGCGCATTGGCGACTCCTTCGAGCGTCGCCAGTCCGGCGGAGGAGCAACTCCTCGCGAGTCCGCTTGTTGCACGATCAGCGTTGGCGAGCGAACGTCAGTCACTCGAGACGTCTCCCAAGGGCGCCACAACCGCTCCGAGGAAGGCTTCGGTCGAGAGTTCGGGCGACGCGACGGATTTAGGTGGCCAGCTTGCCGGACTGGGGTTGTCGTCGCTCATGCCGTTCGACCTTGGCGAGGTGCCCGACTCGCCGCCTCAGCCGCGCGTGTCGACGAACATGCAGAGGCGGGGTACGGGCCGGCGCAGGAGCGAGGGTGCGGGCAGGAGACAGAGCGAGGCGGTTGGCGAGGCGGACGAGGAGGATGACGAGCGCGACAGTACTTTCCTTGGACCGGCGTCGACACACATGACGTTCCAGACGAGTCAGACAAGCTCGACATCGCCCTTTACCAACTCGGTCATCACGCCGTCGTCGACGGAGCATTCGGACGTCTTCGAGTTCAGCAGTCTTGTCGGCTCGCGTAAGTTCCAGCTTCGCTTCTTCCTGAGGGAGGCGAAACGCTAAGCAATACCGCGTCTCGTAGCCGAGAGCGCCGCATGGGAAGACGCGCAGGAGCACATCAAACCAGACTCGTTCGCGTCCGGCTCGATTCGCACAGAGGCTTCGCCCCGCGTCGGCTTGCCCGACTCCCCAAACCCGTCTACCTCGTACAGCGACGACGCGAAGGATGCCCCCGAAGGATCGGCTCGAGTCGAACCTCCGTCCGCGTCGACTTCCCAGTCGTCTTCCCTCGCAGGACCTGCACCCATCGACACCGAGTCCTTCCTGCGCGTCCCCCGCCCTCGTAACAAGCCCATGCGTGACCCTGCCTCGACGCCCTCAATGCTCATCCGCGACGTCCGCAATCAGGCGACTTTGGCGACTATCGCGCTCAAGAAGCAGAATCCGGCGTCGCCTCCGAGCCGCCCGCTCAACAAGAGCCGCTCGATCCGCAAGGGGTCCATCTCGTCGCCGCAGCTCGTTTCGGGACCTGTCGACATCCCCGCCGTGCCTATTCTCAGCCCTCAGCTCGGCGCGCAATCGCCAGGCCGGTCTGCACCCAAGCCGGGAAAGAAATCGCGCAAGGACGATGACGAGGGTCGCAAGTCCAAGGGTTTGGGGTCTCGCTTCAAGATGCTGCTCAAGAAGCCGACTGTGCGGGATCAGCTTGGCCAGCTCAACGGCGACGAAGTCACGCCGTTCGTCACCGCCAACCCCGACAACGCTCCTCGAACTCGCACCGGCGCCATTCCCGTCACTCCGCCGAACCAGTCTCTCGCTCGCTTCGGTTCGCCCGGCTTCGACTCGCCCGACACGGTCAGGACAGCGCAGCGGGACACCTTGCCTGCCGATGCGACTGCTCCTGCATGCGCAGCTGTCAACGAGTCGGCCGACGCGACGACTCGCTCGCCATCGTTGGCTTCCAGCGCGCCGCAGATTGACTCGCCTCCTCGATCTGGCGACTCGCACGGATCCGGCCAGAGTCGCTCGTTAAGTCGGCTCATGTCGCGTATGCGCAGCAACACTGGAGGCGCGGACGAAAAGGCTCCGACGTCGCCGAAGCAGGATGTCAACGAGGTGAGCGGGCCGGCCGCGGACGAGTCTCCGCATGCCGCGCCGTCGAGCAAGTTCCTCGAGGGACTCGGCTTCGGCGACGATGTTGTCCAAAGCAGCCGGACTCCGGCTCAGTACGCCGTCGGTTCGCCAAGGAGTCGTCACAAGGCCGAGTTTGAGACGGTCAACGGCACGCCCATCGCTCCGTTGTCCTTCACGCGCAGACCGGCTGGCGATGAGGCGGAATCTGCCGAACCGTCCCCGTCTACACCCTCCTTCGTCGCGAGTCCTCCTTCGCGCGCCTCGATCGACTCAATGCGCAAGCTCTGGCAGGCTGCCGAGGACCTCGGCTTGCCTAGGGACAAGGTGCAGGAGTTTGTCGAGTCTGCCTATGCGCGCTCGCCGACGACTGCATCGTCGCACGCTCACACCGGCAGTACCGACTCGACCGCCGGTCGGTTCTCTGCCTTTGGCTCGTCGAGCGGCTCGCAACGACGACCATCCGAAGTGCCTACCTCGGCGGATGAACATCGGCGCCGACCGAGCGACTTCTCTGGTCGCGTGCCTTCCGAGGGCCTGGATGGTCCAGGTTCCGCCGACTCAAACGTGCTTGTCGTCCCGCACTCGCCGAGCCTCGGCAGCATCGTCTCTCGTCGCAGCAGCGAGTACGCGAGCTCGTTCCTCGATTACTACGCCAATGACGAGGAGGCTTCACCTCTTCCTCGCTCCGACTCGGCATCGTTCCGCGGCCACGGACGGCTTCCCTCGCTTGCGCCTTCGGTCGACGAGCTGCTTGCTCAGCAGCAAGAGCAGGAACACACGGCGCGCCTCCAGCCTGTCGCCGAGTTCGACGAACATCCCGACCACGGCAACGCCGAGCGTGGCGCCGAACCCTCCTCTCCGACCCGCTTTGAAAACGACGGCGAAGTCGTCTGGCAAGTCCTCGACGACCTGCGCAACAACCGTCTTTCGGTCCTCTCGAAGAACAGCAGCATCAGCTTCGGTTCTCGCGACTCGTCCTTTGCCTTTGACAAGCAGAGTTCGGACGGCGACCAGCCCAACAGTATTGCCAACCTGCTCAGGTGAATTATCGCGTGGCTTATCTTGCGGCTTAAACCCAAACTGACACGCCGCTCGACGCGCAGGCACCGTGACAGGAAGCGCTCGTCCGCCTCCATGCCAGCGGAATGGGACGGCCGCTACCCGTCGATCTACTTCCGCGAGGAGCAGGCGCTGATGAACTTGGCCGAGCAAGGCGGCGTTGCTCCCGAACTCGAGGGCCGCTTCCTCGTCCGCGCGAAGGACCAGCAGCCCGAGGTCCCGCCGCTTCCCGAGCAGTACCGGATGGCCGCTCAGGCGGATCCGTCGCTGTCGCAGGAAAGCGAGGCGCCGTCGGCGATGTGACCTTGACTAGCTGGACTCGGCTCGCTTCTCGACAACCCCTTTCTTGTACACGCAGACACTCTATGCACATACCTTCGCATCGCAATAGCATTCGCATCCTACGCCATCGATCTGCGAAGAGTCTGTCTACTCCTCGGGAAAGATCCGCCTGGCCGTCAAATTCTCCTCGCAAACGTAGACGATCTTCCGCTGCCGCCTTTCCTGCTGCGCCTGCACTGCGCCGGTTCCCACGCGCCCTTGGGCATTTTGCCTCGCTTGACCGCGGTGTCCTGCTCCTGAACTACGAGTTTCGCGATCGACTCGACCGGAACGCATGCGGACGAGCGACATCTCGTGGCAGCAGCTGCATCTCTTTTGTAAATGCGGCAAATGCTGTGTTCGCACCTCGAGTTGTGCGTGATTTCGTCGGTGGCTGTCCGCCGAGCGACAATGGCGAATTGCGAAGGTCGAGATGCGGTGGTGCGAGGGTTGTCGAGCGGCTGATAAGAGTGAGTGTCAGCTAGAGCGCCAGCGGTGCGTAGGAGAGACTAGGCGCACCAGCTTGATATACATCCATCCGACTTCCCGCTACTCGAGATAGATCGTCTTCTTCCCCTTCCCGCCCTCTAGGCTCTTCTCCTCTATCCGCTGCTGACAAGGCGTTAATGCTGCACAGCACGATACCGGAGAGTCGGAAGATGCGTTCGGCGGCTGGTGGGAGCGTCGAGAGAGCGGCGAAGAAATTGTCGACGTCGGAAGAGGGAGAGAGGCTGGCGGGACAGGCGCGCTCGCTACTTTCCTGCGGCGTGAGGATTTCGATGGTGTCTTTGACGATTTGGTGGGTTTCGGAAGTTTGGCGGAGGAGGAGTAGGGGGAGTTTTGGTCGCCTTATCTCGTCGAAGCAGGTCGAGGCGGACCATCGTCGCAGATGACGGAGGGGCGAAATGGTCCCTGTAGAATCCATGCCTCGGACGAGCGAGCGAGGGTGGCCTGCGCATGCCAAAGATGAGCCGCGTCTCGCTAAAGCCGTCAGATATGCCGACAGAGCACCTCGTAAGCTCGTCTATCCAACGCGCATAAGAGCGATTCGGGCCGAAAGCGCTCTCGGTCACTGCCCGAGGACAATCTATCTCAGGATCAATCGAGCACGAGTGAAAGGAACCGGGACGGACAGTGTCGCGACGAAGGTGGCGTGTCCCCAACCGCCGCCCGCATAAAAACTGCTGACGATGCTCTGCTCTCGCGACCACAGCTCGCCGCACCAGGTTCCACTTCTCGCGTGAAGCGTGAAACCTCGTTCCACAGTCGCAACCTGGGAATTCTCAGGGAAGATCGTTGCTTGTCGAGATCGCCTCGAGGGATGGCGGCCGCGGCGTGTCCCCGAGCGCTTCGAATGCATGTGTGAGGTGCTTGCAATACACGAGGAGCTTGGTCTGCGGAGGTGACAGGGCAAGCGCACCGCAAGAGAGGATCTCGCGGCAAGAACACGCACCTGGATCTCCTGGTGGACGGCGCACCACTTCGAATTATTGAAGGCGAGTTGAGCGCAAAGTACCTTGGGCAACGTTGTCGTAGGCCAAGCAGTGACCACAAGAAGACGGGCAGGGAGGAATGTGAAACAGGGGAGCGAGGAAGTTGGCTCGGGCGACTATGTCGGAACACATGAGTTGGACGCACGAGTGCTCGTTGTGCATCGTGGGCGTCCAGTAAGCTAGAGACTGAGCAATCAGGAAGACGTGATCATCGAGAGAGGCGCGAGAGGCGGACCCTCCCGGTCAAGGCCAGGTCACGCGCGCTTCCAACCCTCGCTGGCGCTGTTCTGGCTGGACGGACGTCATCCAAGCACCTCTGAGTAAGCCTGAAAGCAGATCGAAGCCGGCCTAGCAGCGCCTCTCGCCGTGCAAGACTCTCGTCAGTTGGAAAGATCCAGGAGGAGCAGACGACGGGCGGAGACGGTCGAGCAAGACCGGTGCTCGCTCAAACCAAGCAAAAGGCTGTCGTCAGCGTACCAGCGAGCGTTCTCAGCAGCACGACGCGAGATGGTCACGAGAGACTCTCGTCCTCCTCGCGCCCGCTTCTTTCGCTCGCTCTTGCCCTCACTCGTTCGCCGGCCCGGATCTGGACCCACTTCGAGCTCTGTGAGTGATTGTTCGAGCCAGTGCACCAGTCAGCATGCGCCCCGCAAAGCTTGCTCAGCTCAGCCTGTGCCGAGCTACCCGTCTGCGTGCCGCTCATCGTTTCCCGCGCACAAGCGCCTCTCCACTCGCTGGTCTCCCTCGCTTCGCCTGCGTTACGCTGCCGTGATCTTGCTGGGGCCTCGCTTATCATACACTCTCGGGACAAGATGTCCCACGGTCTGCACGGCGCTGCTATCGCTGACCGCGACCTCGAAGCGGCCGAGAACACGGACCGCCGGCATCCTCACGAGCATGCCCACCACGGTCAAGCTCGGCGCGAGGAGGATTTGTCGAGTACAGCGGTAGTGTGGGACCACCGGCTGCAGGAGTGGCGGTCGCAGGATGAGGCTGTCGGCGAGGACGAGGCAGACACCCGCTCGAGTGAAGGAACTGCTGTCGGACCAACGCCGATGGTCTCTGCGGAAGGGGAGAAGGCGACTGAGCGACGGAATATCACTGGCGAGGGACGCGATATCTTCCCGGTGGCTCCCGGGACCGCCGGTACCTTGGGAGAGAAGGAGGGGAAGGAAGTTATCTGGCTGGAATGGGAGAAGGGCGACCCAGAGAATCCGTTCAACGTGCGCACAGCCGATCTATCGACCAGCTAGGAGCGGGACGCGAAGCTGACCGGCTGTCCTTCCCACCTTCGCCTTTTCTCCGCACTCCGCGCCAATCCGTCTCGTCAACCCCGTCCTCCCTTCCTGCTGTGCCCCTTGAAACGCGCGCAGTGGAGCAAACGAAAGAAGTGGCAGACCGCCCTCATCGCATGCCTCTTCACCCTCGTTCGTCGCTGTTGTTTCTCCTGTTTCAACGCGGGATCCTCGCTGATCCTGGACCTGCGCAGCTCGTCGCGTATGCCGGCACAGCATTCGCCATGGGCAGTGCGTCGATGATGCGAGATCTGAACTGCTCACACGAGGTCGCGACGCTGGGACTGTCGATGTGAGTTGGCCAGGATCGCCTGAACTGCTCGCGCCTGACCTTGTTCCCCTTCCAGCTTCCCGCTCGGTTTTGGATTGGGCCCTCTATTTGCAGTGAGTGATATGCAAGCCCATATCCTACGCACCGCAACTGACGCTTGCACTTGCAGGCGCCCCTCAGCGAGTTAGTCCGCGCTTTCTTAGCCGTTCTCCCTCGTCGTCGCTTTCGGCAGAGCTGACGAGTTTGACGCAGAGTGTACGGCCGGTACCCGATGTATGTCATGTCGTCGCTCGTCTACCTAATTTTCTTCATCCCTACCGCGTACGGCCAGAACATCGTGCGTAGAGCTCTCCTTTCGCCCATCATGGGCGTACGCTGACGACTTTGCACTCAAACAGCAAACCGTCATCGTCGCCCGCTTCATCGGCGGCCTCGCAGCCTCGGCCGGCTCAACCCTCGTCGGAGGAACCGTTGCCGACCTCTTCGAGACGCACGAGCGCGGTCTCCCGATGAGCGTCTTCTCCATCTGCGCCTTCGCGGGCACGGGTCTCGGACCTGCCGTGAGCGGTTACATCGAGCTGAAGAAGGGTTGGAGGTGGATCGAATGGGTCCAGGTGCGTCCTCCCCCCTCCCGCTGCTTCTTTCCCAAGATTTCGCTGATCTCCAAACGAGCAGATGATGTGCGCCGGCGTCCTCGTCGTCCTAATATTCCTCTTCACCCGCGAAACCCGCGGATCCGTCATCCTTTCCCGCCGAGCACGCAAGTTGCGCAAACAGACGGGCGACGAGCGGTACCAGTGTCGGAGCGATGCGGAGCGCGCGAGTTTGGCAGTTTTGATGAAGGTTAGCATGACGAGGCCGTTGTGTGAGTTCGACCTTGGCGTTGTGGGGGCAGAGAGAAGCGAGCTGACGAGGAGAGGATGTTTCCAGATCTGCTTGGCACCGAGGCGATCGTGTTTTTCTTCTCTGTGCGTCGACTTCGCTCATTCTTGTCACAACGTCCGCTGACGCACTTCCGTCGCGTAGCTTTGGGTCGGGTACGCCTCGAAGCAGCCGTTCTCTCAAGCGAAGTGCACTCATCACTCGTTCCGCGCAGATTCTCTTGGGGCTGCTTGTACCTCCTAGTCGGTGCGTCGCACTCTGCTCTACTCCCTCTAACCGTTCGCTGACCCGGACCTTCGCAGAGGCCGTCCCGCTCATCTTCAGCAACACCGTGCGCCCGACGTTCCGCCGTTAACTTTGTCGCAACCTTTGCTGACACGCCTGGCTCACTCGCAGTACGGCTTCAACATCGGCGAAGTCGGCCTCACCTTTTACTCCGTCGTGTGAGTCCGACTCTCCGCTGCCGACCTCTGCCATCTTGCTGATACCTCCCCTCGCTCACAGCGTCGCCTCCATCATCGGCTTCGGCACCAACTTCTACCAAGAACGGCTCTACCGCAAACACGTCGCCATCCGTGGCCCCGAAGCGCGCCTCTACGCCTCGCTCGTGGGCGGCCTCGTCTTCCCCGCCGGCGCCTTCATCCTCGCCTTCAGCCAGGGACGCGGACACTGGATGGGACCTGTCGTCGGACTGGTGCTGATATTCTCGGGCGTGTACTCAATTTATCTGGCTGTGTTCAGCTATCTGGCGGATTGCTACACGATCGTGCGTCCCGCCGCTTCTCCTCTTCTCCTTCATTCGGCGTTGCATCACTTCCGCCACTTCACTGACACTCTCATTACGCCGCAGTACGCATCAAGCGCACTGTCGGGACAGTCGCTGTGCCGGAACTTAATGGCCTTCGCGATGCCGCTCTTCACGGCGCAGATGTACAATGGCCTCGGCTACCAGGTTCGTCCTTCCATCGCCTTTCCTCCCGAACGAAGCGCTGATGCGTTCGCTGCGCAGTGGGCGTCGTTCCTCGCTGGCTGTATTGCGCTCGTCCTTGCTGCGACTCCCTGGATTCTCTTCAAGTTCGGCCCGACTATCCGCGCCAAGGTGAGCCTCCGCTTTTGCTCGCAACGTCGACGACGTCTCGCTGATGTTGATCGTGTTGGCAGAGCAAGTTTGCGAAGGAGCTCGCCCGGATGCGCGGTGAAGCGTGACGCGGTGGATCCTCCCTCTCTCCGCCAGATTGTCCTTATTCCAGCCCCCACCTGCGCATCTATCTGTACCTCGCATTCTCGTTCGGAATAGACAGGCATTCTTTTTTATCTCGCTGTGTCCGTGAACTCCGCGGTGTTGCAGCCGGGAAGGGGTCTGGCCCGCCTGCCCGCTCTCCTCGCTGCTCGTCGTCGTCGCCCGCGCACTTTCCGCTCGCGCGCGCTTATCCGGGTCGCCAGCCAGACAAACAGCGAGTGGCAGACCTCGACAGCGACACGAGCACACCCAACGACTCACACCCGCCCGCGCCGCCGCCCAGCCGAGTTTGCTCGTCGCCGTCGGAACACCCGACTCGCTCACACACGGGACCATCGACCAGGGCAGCCATCGTCGAAGCAGGAGAATTTGTCGAGCTCAACGCACACCAGCTTGCACACTCGCAGCAGCCGTTACCGACGACATCTCGACTTGCTTGTTCCCCGGCCAAACCCCACACCTTCTCCGGAGTCGGTCTCCGTTCCCCCTCTCGTGCTCCTGGTGAGTTGCAGGTCATCTCTCGACTACAGGCGAAGGCAACGAGGCAACGAGGCGGCGCTTGCGAAACTTTGTGCACACGGAGCCGAACCGGGGCGTCGGCGAGCACCGGTCGCTGATTTTCACTGCGCGCGATTACAGAAACCCCCCTCAATCGACCCGCGAGGCACGTCTGGCCACGTCGTTGGGCGCTCTCTCCGCATTCGAGCTTCCGCCCGGCGCTCTCGCATTCGCACACAGCTTCGTCTTCGACGCCTCCTGAAGCGGTTTACATGCCGCCTCGCCGAGCCAGCGTCGGCGTAGACGCGGCCGACATGCCCGCTGGCAGATCTACAGCGAGAGGAGGCGGCGGCGGCGGCCGGGCTAGCTTTGGCAGCACTACAACAACGAGGGGTTCGGCCGCGCGCGGCGGTCGCGGTCGAGGGCGGGGCAGAGGGCGTGGAGGGTCAGTGGCAGGCGCAGTGCAGTCTGCCGAGGCGGGCGACTCGGATAGAGACGAGCTAAGCGACGACGAAGGCTTGTCGCCCTCCGCGACGCCGACGGGCGGTGCAGACCGTTCGTCTCGCCTCGTCTCGCCCGAGCTGGGCATGCTGCCCGCGAAAGCAACTCGGACGCAGGCGACTCCAAGGCAGCCACGGTCATCGTCGCTCTCGGCGCTTTCGAGCCACTCGTCCTCGCCAGTTGCCGATGTCGCTCCCGCCTCCCCTTCCGCCCGCCACAAGACTCCACCCTTCCACACCGAGGAACACGACTCGACGCTGGACTCACCCGTTTCAACTGCCACTGCACGTCCAATCGTTAACGGCACGACACTGAACGGAAAGGAATTTACCCCGGAGCCGAAGCCTTCTTCGTTCGACCCGGCTCGCGACGATTCTCTCTCCGAGCTCGAGCCGTCTGCGGATGAGGCAGGAGGACATGACGACGATGCAGGCCAGTCGTCGGAGGACGAGCCGCTCTTATCCCGCTCAGCCACCTCGACTCCCGCTCCTTCGAACCTCGCCTCGCCCTCCCAATCTCCGGCGCCAAAACGTCGTGGCCGACCACCCGGCTCGAAGAACAAGCAGTACCGAATGCCCCTGCCGCGCTCGCAGCGAGCGAGTCTCAAGGCCGCTGCAAGCGCCGTCGAAGACGAGGACAAGCGGTCGCCTGAGCCGTCGGGTTCGAACGGCGGAGGAAGCGGGAGCTCGACGCCTGCGCCTGCGAGGGCGACCAGAGCAAACGTCACGCTTCCCCCGGGGTATATCTGGGGCGTCACGAGCAACCGATGGCCGAAGAAGCGGGAGAAGGACGACGAGGGTGCGTCGTTGCTGTCTCCTACGCCAGCTGAGAGTCGGGCTGGCTCGGTCTCTTCTTCTGTCAATGGAATGATGGAGCATGATGGAATGGAGGAGCAAGCGGAGGAGGAGAAGCCGATCGGAATGGAGCAAGGGGGCAAGGAGCGCGTGAGCGCGGACGTCGCTGAAGACGTCCCGATGAAGGAGGAGACGGTCGAACCAGTCGTGAGCGTGGCGATGTCGCGCGAGACGAGTCTTGACGAAGGGTCTGTGACGCCGGCGCGAATGCCTAAGGGGAAAGGAAAGGGCAAGGGCAAGGGAAAGCGGGGAAAGAAGGAGCTTCCCGAACCTGTCGAGCGAGGTGCGTCTCCGTCTTGCTAGATCTTGGCCGACACTGACGGCGTGCAGTTGCAGCGAAACGACGGAAGCTCGATACCCTCGACGAGGATGCGGCCGAGCGACACGCCGCCCGCGAGTCAGCGCGGCTCACGTTCCTCGACCAACTCGAAGACGAGCTTCGGATGGTTGAGGAACGTACACATCCGCTCCTCGAGTTGACGTACAACCGGTTGCGGGAGGAGAAGGCGCTGAAGCTTGAGCAGCTGAAGCGGTATCATGAGGAGAGGGAGAGGGAGCTTGGCAGGCTGATGGAGGCGCGGCTGACGGCATCGTGGCGGCAGTGGGCGGTGAGTGACTTGGCAGGTCGCATTCTCTTGATCCTTCGCTGACATCTCCGCGTGCAGGATCGGAAGGACCGCTCGCGAATGGATCTCTACCTCGAGAACCACTCGTCACTCAAGAGCCTCATCGCGGAGGAGCGCATTTATCCCTTCTTCCGAGATCACCCACTTTTTCTCAACCAGCACGACCTCCCACCGACTGGCTACTACCGCGGACCGCAACGCGACCCCGCCTTCGTTCCTCGCGAGATCCTCCATGCCGGCCACTACGTTGAGCCGCCTCCGCTCAACCCGGCGCTTGGACACAACGCGTGGAAGCTGTCGGCCGAGGAGATCGAAGCAGACCTCGCGCTCTTCCACGAGATCGAGGATGAACCGCCCTTCCCGCACTCCGCCGCGCTTCAACCGCCTCCGCCCGTCGGCATGTACACTTTTCCTCCTCCCCCGTACTACTACGACACCGGCGCACCTCTCGCACCTCCCCTTCTGCCGCTCGCTGGCCCTTACCTTTCCGCGCCGGGATTCCCGCCGCCGATGGGCGCGATGCCGCCTCCGCACATGGCGCATTACCCTTCCTTCTATCCCGGACCTCCGCCGCCCATGCACCCATCGCAAGCGCTCGCTTCACCCGACGAGAAGGTATTCGCACCACCAACAGCGCACCCCGCACAACCTCCGCCTCATCTGTCGTTCCCCTCGTTTGGCCATCAGCCTGCCGGTCCGCCCAGGGAAGCAGTTCCAGCTTCTTTCGCTCAGCCGTCGCCGCCGGTCAAGGTCATCAAGTCGCCCAAGGTAGTGAAGAGCAAGCCTGGGCAATCAGCGATGAACGGTTTGGCAGCAAACAGTGCTGCGCCAACAAGTTCAGGTCCGCCTGCTGGATCCAGTTTGACGAACGGCGACCTCGAAGGGTCGTTGACGCCGTATAGCCAGACACCGTATGGTTCCAGCATGGCGCTTGCGACCGGTTACGTTGCATCCGCTTCTCAGCCTCCGTCTTTCTCCGCATACTCCGCTCTGCCGAAGTCTCCAAGCCGACCTCCAGCGATGTTGCCGCCATCGGCATACGCCGCTGCGCCAGCCGTCGCAGGTCAAATACCTCCTGCCGACAACCCTCGACCCCCCCATCAGGCAGGCTCACTCGCAGATCCTCCCCGGTTCTCTCCGCCGGACAGCACCTCCTTCGCGCCTACGCCGAGCACATCAGCCAGTGCGCCTCCCGCACTCGCACCATACTCCTTCCCTCCGCCACTCGGCTCCCAGAAGTCCAGCTCGAACACTCCTCTCGTTCCTTTCCGCCAGCCTCTCTTCCCATCGTCTCTTCCGACGTCATCATCGAATGCGGGTTCGACATCGCCCTCCAACGGTTCAAGCCGCATCTCTCCCAACCTCGCCCCGCCCAAGCTTCCCTCCCTCTCGCATCCGCACCGTTCGCCTCCGCGCCAGTCGCCAAGGATGTCTACCGCCCTCCCTCCGCTCTTCCCGCCCGCCTCCGTCCCAGGCGTGACCAAGACGTCGCCTCTGCTCGCTCCGCTTGGCAAGACGGACGTGTCTGTCCCCGTTGGACCGGCAACTGGCTTGCCGCTTCCAAGCTGGCTCAAGCCGCTCAACCCGCCGCAGGGAGGAGGCGGAAGCGGAGCGAACGGCGCAGGTCAGCCGAAGCTGCCACACGAGGCGCGGTCGCAGCACACCGGTAAGGTCACCAGCGCAGGAGTCAAACCGTACTGGGGTTGAGACGTGCATCTTCTAGTTAGTTTACTTAGCAGCATTTCGCAGCATCTGCTCTCACCTTGTCTTTTACGCATCGCATCTTCCATACCCACCGCTTCAAGTTGTAGCAGTGCTCTCCTTAGACCTGGCCGAACCGCAATTGCAGCACTCGTTCCGCAAAGAGCTATAGAAAAGCTTGTTGCGGCCTTTCGTTGCATCTAGTTCGCCTGCTCTACTTTCCCCCGACCTCGCCCTTCACCTGGATCCAGCTCGTCGCGTTTCCCGCCCAGACATCCACAACCTCGCTCGTGCTCCCGTGCTCCTCGCTCGACCATATCCTGCGCGGCTCCCACACGTCCGCAAGGTCTTCGCCCGCCGACTGACCCGACAACCCGAGATTCCCGTGCTCATTCCAGCCCCATCCGTAAACCGCAGCGTGCGTCGCGCATTCATTTTTGATGTTGTGGTGCATCTGAGTTGGTTGCACGAGTGCGAGGACGTGCTCGCTGCCGCAGGCGAGCTCGATATCGAAGGAAGTTGAAGAAGTCGAGGCGGTTGAGGGTGGAAAGGGAAGGCGGATCAGATGAGGGCCAGACAGGATCGGCTGACGGGCTGACAGCGTCGTATCCGTGGCTTGTGGCGAAGTGTCCTCGCAAGTACCGATCTGGCCGTGCGAGTTCAGCCCGAAGGCAATGACGAGAGGCTGGGCTGGCTCTGCGGTCGCGGTGGAAGGAGAGGATAGCCCGTGCGGTCGAGGCGAAAGTACAAGAAAGGTGCTGTTCCATGTACAATCGACAGCCTTGATGTCGTAGAGACTGGTATTCGGGATGATGTGCTCGAAATCGAACAAGGAGAGAAGGTTCTGCGATGGTGTCTGGCGCCGAGGTCGACTTGCCGAGTCGGTAGGAACGTCGCCATCACCGACAGCTGTCGCGCAAGTCGATCCAAGTTGACCATGCTTGTTTGACCCGAGAAGCAGAAGGGACCGCCCTTCGGTAGTGGGCGGCGTTTCTTCGCTTGGCTGCTGGAGTAGGATGACGGTGTGGTCTCGACCAATTGCGAGGTCTATGACGCCCTTGGCTGAAAAGAGGGAAGGAAGGGGGATGGGCCGGGGCGTGTTCGTGGTCTTCGGGAAGGAGCCTGCGGGAGATGCTGCTCCGAGCTGGCCGTGTCGCGAAGCGCCCCAACCGAGGAGACAGCACTCGAGATTGCCAAGCACGTACGTCTCGATGAGCGCAACGACGTGTCGAGGGCCTGCCTTGAGTTTGAGAACCCGAATCCTCGGCTCAGCCTCCTTGCCCTTTCCTGGTCCCGCCACCGCGCCTGCCAGGTCGACCATTGACGGCACAGCAAACGACGGCGCTGCGCAACCTCGCTCGCCCCAGTCGTTCGCGCCGAACGAGAGGAGGACGTCGGAGCCGTTTCCTCCTCGAGGTCGCAAGACGACAAAGCTCGTCTCCCAACATGCCGCCACAAGAACAGCATCAAATACGACGTCCTGCAAGCCAGCTAATTGCGCAAGTTCCGCTACTTTGAGCGGTACGAACACGAGAGACGGCAAATCTGCCGGGAGAGACGGTCCAAGTTGCCCTCGCGCGTTGCTGCCAGCCGCCCAGAGTTGCCGCGTCCCGTTTGGCAAGTGCGGAATCACGAGTGTGTGGTTCGCACCGCACGCGACAAACGAAAACCGCTGCTGTAGGTCGAAGGTGGGGACGCGAGCGAAGTGGTGGCTGTCGTCCTCGTGCGCGAGTGCGAGCTGGCCGTGCGAATTCGAGCCGGAACAGAGCAATCTGTAGACCATCTCTATCGAGTCGTTCGACCCGTCAAACGGGTCATCGGGATTGTGCAGTTGGGTGACCCGTCGGAGGACCTCGTCCCGTCTCTTGACCAGAACACTTGCTACGAGCCGCACTGACTGCCAAGGACTGTCTCGATGGCTAGGATGGCCGATCCCGGCGACTCGAGGTCGTTACCATCTCCCCACACCTCATCGCTCGACGACTCGATCACCGACTCCAGCGCGCCGATGGTCTCCTCTGCGGCGCTGGCTGTGCCGTCGAGGGGGAGACGAGGATTCCAAGAGGAGGAGCGTGAAGCGGGCGAGGCGGACGCCCCGCTCCCCTCGTCGAGGACGAACCCTCTCACCTTCCTTGCCTCGTCCTCGCCGTCGCGGGCACTGTCGCGCATGTGGGACCGTTTCTCGCCGCCGTCCATCTCGTCTCCCTTCCATCTCCCTCATCCGCCCGCCTTTCCACCCAACTTTCTCGCCAGATCAGTTCCGCCTATGTCCCCCGACCCCCCGACCGTTCCCGCGACAGGAGAGGCAGATCTCTTCGCGCCGCCCCGACAGGCTCGGCCAGTCCTCGAACAGCACGACTCGGCATCGCAGCTGTCGTTCTCGCTGCGGGGAGGGAGTGAAGCGGGAATAGGCGGGCGACTGCCCATGTCTTCGGTGCGAGAGGAGGAAGTGGTGCCTGCGAGTCGGTGGAGGTCAGCGAGCGAGGGATGGGAGTCGCCCTTCAAGCTGCCGAGCATGCCGTGGAAGGGCAAGGAGAAGGACAACTCGCCTCTCGAGTCAAACATCCTCGGTTACGACGACGAAGCATGCTTCGTAGACGGTCTGGAGGGCAAAGTCGGTGCGTCTATCGCACTGACAATGTTGCCTATCGATTCACCGGCTGACCTGCCCATCCCACAGACTTTCTCGCCTCGCTCCCTTCCGAAATCTCCCTTCACATTCTCACTCACCTCGACTTCTGCGACGTCCTTTCCGTCAGCCTCGTCTCGCGACAATGGCGAAATCTCGCTCTCGACCCGCTGCTCTGGCGCGACCTCTTCCACCAGAACCCTCGCTGGCACATCAAGCCCGAAGCGTATCGAGCGGCTGCTCAGGCGGCGCAAGCGGCGCAGGCCGCAGCTATCGCAGCGAAGGAGGCGGCGTCTGCGAGCTCGAACGGAACCAGCACCCAGCAGGCTTCGGATCGTCCGGTCATGCCCAATCTCAAGCGCGCCGCCAGCAGCTTCGGTCGTGCAGGGGCGAAACGCCTAGTCACGGGCGCCGATAAGGTCTCGCACGGCGGCACTGTCATCGGTCGCAAACTGAGCGAGATCGTCGGCGATTTTGGCGGGCTCTCGCTCGTTCCCGGCATGGCCACCGCGCCGTCGTCTCGAGCAACATCCCGTACGCCGAGCGAAGCCGGAGATGTCGTCATGGAGCCTAGCCAAATTCGACCGCCTATACGGCCTTCGCCGAACCGCCGGCCAGCGGGATCAACTCCGCTTCTCAGCCTTTCTTCGGCTGGACCGCCCTCTCTCTCGACACTTCAGACGAATGCATTCGCATCGCCTCCTTCCGCAAGCTTGTCTCGCAACAACTCGTCCTCCGCGCTCTCGTCGCTCACCTCTGCGCTTCCGAACTCCTTGAGTACCCCTCGACGAAACTCCGCTGCTCCGCCCTCGTTCGCGCCGAGCACTCCTCTTCCCACCTCCAGGCCCCGTCTGTCATCCTCGCCGTACTCGAACACCCCTCGACCCGCCGCAGCCGAATTCGACGAGTTGACAGATCCGGCGGGCGCCGCCTCGCTCTACCTTGACTGGCCGCGCCTTTACCGCGATCGTTGGCTGCTCGAACGGAGATGGCAACGAGGCAAGCCGAGCTGGAGCTGGTTCGAGGGACATACGGACAGCGTGTACTGCATTCAGTTTGACGAGCGCAAGATCATCTCTGGCTCTGTGAGCAACCTTCTCCGTCTCAGTCGCGCATTCCTCTCATCGTCTCTGTACGTCCACGCAGCGCGACCAGACGGTCCGCATCTGGGATATCGCCTCGGGCACGATCATCCACACCCTCACCGGCCACGAAGGCTCCGTCCTGTGCCTCCAGTACGACGCGTCGATCCTCGTCACCGGCTCGTCCGACTCGCGCGTCATTGTCTGGGACCTCGTCGGCGAGGAAGCGACGGGAAAGGGCAGATTCGAGCAGATGATGACGCTTGTGGGGCATGCGATGGGCGTGCTCGACCTTTGCTTTGACGACAAGTGGATCGTCAGCTGCTCCAAGGTGCGCACAGGCATGCTCTTCCGGCGCAGTAGAAGCATTTCTTGACCTTCTCTGCCCGCAGGACACGACCACTCGCGTCTGGGACCGCTCGACCGGCGAGCTGTATCGCGTCCTGCAAGGCCACCGCGGTCCCGTCAACGCCGTCCAGCTGCACGGCGAACACGCCCTGACCGCCTCTGGCGACGCGCTCATGAAGTTGTGGGACATCCACACCGGCCAAACGATCCGCACCTTTTCCGGCCACTCGCGCGGTCTCGCTTGCGTCCACTGGGCGCCGAGTGGCACGCACTTCGTCTCGAGCAGTAACGACAAGACGATCAAGCTGTGGAACGCCGAGACGGGGGAATGCGTCAGGACTTTCGTTGGGCATACGGATCTCGTGCGCGGGCTGGCGTACGACGAGAAGAGCCAGATGATCGTCAGTGGAGGGTACGATCGCTCGACGAGGGTCTGGGACGCCGAGACGGGCAGGGAGATCCACAAGTTCAAGAGTCACGCCAGCCTCGTCTTTGACGTCGCGTTCGACGCGAGCCGAATCATCAGGTGCGCAGCCCGATTCTCTTTCCATTTGCGCTCCAGCACCGCTGTGTCAGGCTTAACTTGATGCTGACGAATTTTCTGACAACAGCTCGTCGCACGACAAGCGCATCCTCCTGATGAACTTTGGCGTTGGCCTCGACGTCGACAAGTTCGCCTAAAGGTCTACCCCGCTTTCTTTTCACTCATGTACGACTCCCGAAAACGCAATGCCTCGCAGCAACCGGCTATTCAGCAGGCCCGCAACTCGCATCGACCTCTTACAAATCCGGCGCCCGTCCTCACGTCCTCTCGCCTCCCTCTCTTCTTGCAACTTTGCCGTTCCTTTCGTCTCGTCTGGCTTTCTCGTCGAGCACTGGAGAGTCTAGCAGGGTCAAGATTAGCTTTGGCTTTCCCTTGACATTGTCAACTCGACGAGAGAAAGCGCTCGGACGAGGTTCTTCTCACAGCGCACCGCCAGCAATGACCAAGGGCAAAGGTGCGCGTGCGCCTGCTGCACCCTCGTCCAATTGGAAGATCCTGAAGGCTGTGCGTCCGTCTCCCACTGCCTCGCTGCGCCGACTGTTCCCCACTCACTCGCTCGCTTTCTGTTGCAGGCGATCAACCCCTCAGCCTCAACGGCTGCAGCTGTCAAGGATGCAAACAAGCGCAAGAGGAGGCACTCGAGCGTCACGTCGGATGCTAGCTCCGTCCCGGATGTGAGGGACAAGGGGAAGGGAAAGGCTGTTGACCAGGCAGGCGAGGGAGACGGGGCGCATGCGAAGGGGAAGGGCAAGAAGAGCGGCGCGGGGAAGAAGCTGGTACCGGTGCACGAAATAATGAAGGGTGGAACGGCGGCTTGGCAGCAGGAGTGAGTCCAGTTCGCCTCGACTTCGGTCGAGGACGAATTAGCTGATCTTGTGCTCTTTCTGCAGGACTGGGCATTATCTCGGTTCGTCTGGGCGAGCCTTGCATCCTTGTGTACCCGCTAACACTCCAATGTCGTAGCCATCGACTGCGAGATGGTCGGTGTCGGCCCGGAGGGCGTCGAGTCGACTCTCGCTCGCGTCTCGATTGTCAACTACCACGGCTGCGTCATTCTCGACCGTTTTGTGCGACCGCGAGAGAAGGTTACAGACTACAGAACGTGGGTTTCGGGTGTCAGGGAGGAGGATTTGCGAAATGGTGAGTTGTTCTCCTCCTAACTCGTCTCAGCCCGCTAACGAGCGTGCTTCTCGCAGCTCCTACTTTCCCGGAGGTGCAAAAGGAGGTATCGGCGCTGCTCACTGGGCGGATCTTGGTCGGGCACGCGTTGTCGAACGATACTACCGTGCGTCGCGGTCTTGTTCGCTTCTCGCGTCCTCCTAACGATTGTGCTCGTGGTGCGCAGGTTCTCCTTCTCTCGCATCCTCGGCATATGACCCGCGACACGTCCAAGTACGCACCGCTACAAGGACTCGCGAAGACGAAGCGACCCGGTCTCAAGACGCTCGCCAAGCTCGTATTGGGCGTTGACATCCAGAGCGGAGAACACAGCTCAGTGCGTCGATGTGTTTCTCGATGCTCTCGGATGCCCACTGACACCGATACCCTCGCAGGTCATCGACGCCCGAGCAACCATGGCGATCTACCGCTCGCAGAAACCGGCGTGGGAGGACGCGCTTCTCAAGCGCTCGACTCCGTCGCTCCTCACGACCACCACCCTCGCTCTTCAATCACTCGACATGTCCAACATCAATCTGACCGGCGTTGGCAAGAAGAAGCAGCAGCAGCATCTGGGACTTGCGGCGACGTTGCGGCATGTGCAGAATATGCGGCTTGAAGAGGAGGAGGCCAATGGCGACGAGGGATGCGAGAACATGGAGGAGACGGAGCGCTTCGAGGCGGAGAAGCGGAAGAAGCGGAGGATCGAGGAGGGAGACGACCTCGTCCTCGGATTCGACTTTGCTTCGACAACCACGACATCGACGACGGTCGTCACCCCCTTGCCTGCAGCTGCGACGAACGGTTATGGTGCCCAAAAGGCGAGGAAGAGCAAGCCCAAGCCGCGGACGAAGGGTGCAGGTGAAGCGAAAGGAGGAGGAGGAGGAAGACGGCAAGTGGACCTCGAGCGTCGGCCTGCGAGCAGGGCTGGCTGGTGGGAGGAGGACTGACTGTATAGCGTTAGGCAGTCCTTGTTGTGATATTACGCCTTTGCAGCCTTACAGTGGTCGTTGACCCGTTCACCCCGCCCGCTCGTCTTGCTCTCCTCGACCTCAAACTCGCTCACGAGGTAAATCTTCGTCCGTCGCCTGCGCGCTTTACGAGTGCGCCCAGATGCAGCGCAGGGGATGCCCTACCGAAACCAGGTCCCATCCAGCTCAACCGACACGCTCCTCGCCCGCCCAGCTCGTCCACCACCCTCGCTCGTCGTTGGCCGTCCCTCGTGCGATGGTCTCACGGCTAGGGTGCGTGGGTGGGAGGGGCAGCGGAGACACGAACTCGTCTGCGTTGAGCATGCCGACTGTACACTTGATCTGATGCGTGCTCGAGAGCAACCGCACCGACCGCATTGGACCGTGTCGCTGACCAACTTTTCCTTTCCCTTCCACACGACAGATCGCTCAGATCCTGCTCAAGTGCATCTCACACGATCCTTTTGACGCGGTCAATCTCGCCATTCGCGGCTCCTGCACCGAGTCGAGCCCGCCGCTCCGTGAGTCTCCCTCTCGCTCGCTCCAACTCGACCCCTCCCCCCCAAGACCCGCCGCACAAGCCAGCAACGCAAAAAGAAGGGGACATGACTGCAACCAAATCTAATTTTTTCCCTGAGCCGGGCTCGCCTGGCCTTGCTGAACAACCTATGTCTTCAACCCAAGGATCCTCATTCTCTCTATTTACGCTGGCTGTGCTTGCGCGTGGGCAAGGCGGTACGGGCGGTCGGGGTGGCGATGCTTGCGTGTTGGATGCCTGGCGAACAAGGATTCGCTCGAGTTGCTCGCTGACCGTTCTGTCCCCCCGCAGACCCTGCCGCTTCTTGCTCCTGTTACACAACCCGGCTTCTGCCTTTATGTGAGTCTCCGTATCGTCAGTTTCGGCGTAGACGGCTAGGATGGGCTGCGCTTGCAGCACAATGCATGTGTCCGAAGTCGAGGACCTCCGCTACTCCACCGAGTCGGCGAGACGAGGTCGCTCGACTCGTGAGGCAGACTGTTCATCCGATAGACACAAGCTGAGCGCCGTACGGAAGGCGAGGCGACGCAGCAACGCGTTCAGCCTCTTTGCGGGTCGCTGACGAGTTTCTCCATGCCGCAGATTCTGCTGCCGCTCGCTCCACCGCCCTGCTCTCGACGGTCTCTTCGGGAACAATACAGACGCCTTGTTGCTTAGGTGAGCTCTCTATCCCTGTCGGAGCGCCCAATTTCCTCCTACTCGCCTCGCCGCGCCAATCCTCTCACGGCAAAAGATGATACAGCGTACCACATCTTTCCAAGATTCATTCCTACAACTTGCTGAGGATATCAACGTCATATCTCAAGTTTCAGCCTTATTTGATGCCGTATCGAGACCCTGCATTGGTGACGTGGGAGGAGGACTAGCACTGCGTCCGCTTGCCGGCGCACGAGCTAACTCTCAATCGCATCTCCTTCGACAGATCATTCGCCGCTTGCTGTCTGACCGCTTCCTGCGAATTTGCTGCTAACGTACCGTCTCGCCGCCTCACCGTCCCCGACTCTTCGCTTGGTGAGTCACCCGCTTTTTGTTCTCTCCCTCGCACGCTTCCACCACGCCGGCGGAGACGAAACAACCTACACATCACTATCTCAGCAATCCTACACCTTGCGGAGGAAACACCTTGTCCTCGCCAGGACATTGTCTGAGCCGGATCGCGCCAGCAACACAGCTTCGTTTGCGCTTCACGATGCAGTACTGACCGCACTGCATCTGTCGATAGGCCCCCTGGCCGCTGCTCGCCCCGTCGTTTGTCGCCCAAGCGTCTCCCGAGCGTGACTGGTGAGTTTCCTCTCTCCCGGCACCGTTACTCCCCCTCTCCCTTCCCAGTCCGCAAACGATGAAAATGCATCCCGACGGGCGGACTATACTCGCGATGCGAGCCGGCTTCACTGTCAAACGGGCGGACGTACAAACCGCCCGGGCTTGCGTCGGTGCAGAGACCAAAAGTGCTTCAGGATTTCTGATGCGGTTCCACGCCTTTTGCCCTTGTACAACGTTGTTCAGGAGCTTGGGAGCGTGACGCTGACCTTGTTGACGCAACTCGCAGACCTCGACCGCTTCTCGAATGGCCCGCTTGATGGACTTGCTCGGTACCGCCTGTTTCTCGCTTCGTACAGTCGCAAACTCGCTGCAACGCGTCGCTCTCACAAGCAAGGCCTGCAACTTTGCACCTGGTCTGTCAGATTGGCGCACGGAGAGCGGTCTTCGCGCCGCGCCCCTTCGTCGGCGAGAATGTTCATCCTCGTCCACCGACTCGCCCGTCGCCGCGAATAGACCGCTCGCTTGCTCGAGCATGGAGACCGTCAGAATGGGACTGAGTCCGTTACAGAAGAGCACCTCGAGGGAGTCCCCTCCTCGCATCTCCTGCTGCCTCGCTGCTGCGCTCCCAACCACTTCGCAGGCGCCGTCGTGCATGCTGAGTGCTGCTCGAGTGCAGCTGCTCGCAGTGCAACACACCCGCTACGGGCCGCGGCAGCCGCTTCCCCCACGTCCCGACGGCCCGTTTGGGCCTCACTAGACCACCGGTCACCTCGGTTAGCACCAACGGAGCTTCGCTTCGTCCAGCCGGACGTGTGGAGGATGCAACTACTACAAGGGGTGATCGTGAGCGGGGCAACGCGATCGCCTGGCCGGGGGATAGACGAACCCCCTCGAGACGACTCTCTCTTGCTCTTTGTTCCTTCGCTCGAGGCGCCTCCTTCGGCTCGTCGACGATGAAGTCGACTTTTGCATCTCTCGTTCCGCTCGCCTTGGCGGGTTCCGCTCTCGGTGCCGCACTTCCGTCTGGCAAGACCTCCTGTCATGACTTGTGGACAAAGGCTCCCAAGCACCTCCCTTCGCTCGAAGTCTACTACGCCAACGACGTCGCCGCCGGCACCAACTTCACGACGCCGTACGCCACGCCTGCTTACCCGCAGCCTGTCCCCGACGTTCCCGCTTTCTGTCGCTTCGGAGCTTACATCCACACCTCCAACTCGTCCAAGGTGCGCTCCGTTTCTCTCCTTTCGACGTCGCTCCTGCTGACATGATTCTTGCGTCGTCTCGCGCAGGTCCAGTTCGAGGTCTGGCTCCCGACTGCGGATCAATGGTCCGGTCGCTTCGCCATGGTCGGCAACGGCGTGCGTCCATGCTGTCCTTTCTGCTCGTTTCGCTTTGTTCGCTGACCGGTCGCGCGCACAGGGTGATGCAGGTGGTGTGAACGTGAGTTTCAGGCGAAAGGGCACAGCGCGACGTACTGACCGCGAACGGTCGTCCCCCGCCTCTCCCAACGTCTCCGTCGACAGTTCCCCGACATGTGGGCTCCTATAGCCAAGTGTGCGTGCCAACTGCCTACTCGAGGCGGATGAGCGCCAACTGACAGGTCTACCTTCGCCTCCTTCGTCGTCTTACTTTCCCTCGTTGGGTTCGCGTTCTCCTTTTCTCGCGCCTCCGCACACCACTACAGACGGCTTCGCCGTCGCCTCGACAGACACGGGACACAATGGCACCGCCGGTGACGGTACCTTTGCGCTGCAGGGTCCCGAGACCCAGATCGACTTTGGCTACCGCGCTGTCCACCTCACAACCGTCTACTCGAAGGAGATTCTCAAGCTCTACTACGGCAAGAAGCAGAAGACGTCGTACTGGGTGAGCGCAGCCGATCTCGACTTTCCCCCAGTGCGCTACCTGACGTTCTGCTGCTTCTCCAGTTGGGATGCTCGAGCGGCGGCAAGCAGGGTCTCAAGGAGGTTCAGATGTTCCCGGATGACTACGACGGCGTCATTGCCGGATCTGCTGCCCAGTGGTGGCCGGTGAGTCGCGTCTTGCTCAACGCTTGCTGTACTGCCGGCTGACCTGCGTCTTCCTTCCTCCTCACCTCTCTCCGCATTCCTCGACTCCGCGCCCCTCATTCAACAGCACCTCAACGGGCAAACGTACCGCATCAACGCCCTCGTCAACCCGACGACGTCGCCCGACTACCTCAATGTCTCCGACTACCTTGTCATCGGTGCCGAAGTCTACAAGCAGTGCGACGCGCTCGACGGCGTCAAGGACGGCGTTATCGGCAACCCGCGCAAGTGCAAGCCCGACCTCTCGCCTCTTCTCTGCTCTGCCCCCGGCGCGAACCAGTCGACCTGCTTGACGCAGGGCAAGATCGACACGATGCACACGATCTGGGCCAACTGGACCGCCACGACGCGCGACGAGTTCCTGTTCTACGGCTTCGAGCCTGGAGCAGAAGCTGCCGGCAAAGTCTTCTCGGTCAATGGATTGCCCTTCGGTCCTGGTGCGTTCCTGCGCTCGTACTGTCTCTATGCGTCCGTAAAATGACCCGTCTACTGGCGCAGGACCCGACTACTTCCGTTATCAGGTGTTGAACGAGACCTCGATCGGTACCTTCTCCGCCAACGAGACGGAGCTCGAGCGGCTCCTCGCTATTGCGGATTCGACGGATCCCGGAATGACCAACGCCTGGAATCCCAACATCCAGCGCTTCCTGAAGAAGGGCAAACTCATCACCTACGTCGGACTCGGTGCGTGATACTATCCCAGCGGTCCCTCGACGTCTCGCAGCTCGACTGACCCTTCCTCCTCACAGCCGACACCCTCATCCCGACCGGCTCGACTATCGGCTACTACGAACGCGTCCGCTCCGCCCTCGGTCAGCCCGAGAATTTGAACGACGCGTACAGGCTTTTCACCGGTGCTTCGAGTCTCATCCCCTTGGCTTGAGCCGTCGCTAACGCTCTCCTTGTACAGTGCCCGGCATGTGGCACTGCAGCGGCGGACCGGGCGCGTACAACTTTGGCGGAGTGCGTCCCATCTCCCGCTTCTCTCGAGCCCTTACCAAGCTCACTCGCCCTTCGTCCCATAGCCCGGTCAACGCCAGCTCGTCCTCGGCGGTGTCGGTCAAGGCTCGTCGTTTGACGCCTCGCATGACATGATCCTCTCCATCATTGATTGGGTCGAGAAGGGAAGGGCTCCGGATTCTCTCATTGCGTCAAAGTACAACGGCGGTGACAAGCGCAACGGGACCGCTTTCGAGCGCCCGTTGTGCGTTTACCCGAAGGAGGCGGTTTACATTGGCGGCGACCAGAACAAGGCGTCGAGCTTCGAGTGCAAGTACGTTGGCTAGGCGGCAGTCGTCACTCTCCTTCCCCTTCACCTTTCGCCTCTTCTCTCTCCCGTCTTCTCATGGATCCTCATTCATTCGGGACACTCCATGTCCGTTCAAAAGTTGTGCCGTTCTTGTCGCGAAGCTTCGTAGTACCAAAGGATTGTTGATCGTCCCGTTCGTCGCAACCCAAGGCGTTGCGACTTGACATCGTGCGAGTCTCTTCTCGCTGTCTCGCGCAGTGCCTCCTCTGCTGTCTGCTCGTCGACGACAGTGACATGCGCGGGACCGCTCGAGTGCCTGTTCCCGCTCACCAACGCAACTCGTCCCCAACCACCACCCAAGTCTTGTCGCCACCGTTTGGACATTTCCGTGACTCCTCCATTTCAGGACGTTTCGTCTGAAGCACACTATCGTATCCTCTTGGGACATTGCAGTCCCGCTCTCTCTCCCTCAGGCTCTCCGCTGACTAGACGCGAGAGAAAAAACGCGGCGAGTTACTTTGGAGGTTGGGAAGGCCAAACCCTATATAACTCCTCGCACATGAAACAAAACAAAACAAAAAAAGACCCACACCGACAGTACTACCTGCGCTGACGAAAGAAAGAAAGAAAAGAAAGAAAGCGCAAGTGTCGGAGCGATTCCCCTTCCTCCCGTCGATACGAGAGCGCTCTCTCCTCTCCTCTCCTCCCGTCAAGAAGTCCCGAGCCAAGCCGCCCCAAGCACGCGATGACCATGCACGCCCGACTCGGCGAGGACGGAGAAGGAAAAAAAAGAAAAGCGAGGGGAAGCTAGTTTAGACGCGGGTGTTGTCTGAGTCGTGCGGCGCTGCGGTTAGTGACAGCGTGGATTGCGAGTTGTGCGGAGAGCGGTCAAGACGCGAATTGGCCCTGCTTGCTCGTTTGTCGAGCGGGGGCAGACGAAAGAAAAGACCGGCCCAAGGTGGGGAGGAGGAGGAGGAGGAGGGCCAGCCTAGCCCACAACGTCTCCATCTCCCCGTCCTCGCTGAGCACAGTATCGATTATACACCCCACGTCCAAGCGGGAGACAAGCGAGCGAGATGGGCGGCGGATGTATCGACAGACGCGAGCGAGCGGCGGGCGGAGGACGGCCGGCGAGGGACGAGGGGGCGAGACTGTCTTTGTCGTGCGTGCTGCTGCGTGGCGCGCGAGAAGCGGGCCGCTGCGTGCGCACGAGCAACCGACGTCAAGCGAGGAAGCCAGCGGCTTGGAGGAGGACTCGAGACCAACGAGAAACGCGTGCAACCGGCCAGGCTGCAAGGGGCCCGTCCGCATCGCTTGGTCGAGAAAGAACCGGAGGCGGAGAGCGGAGACGACGAGTTCTCGAAACCGACGACGCCTGCGAGGCGGGGGTGATTCTGAGCGTGATCGATGCGGAGATGGGCTGGAGGAAAGTGGCCGAGACGGAAGCGTGTGAGGCGGAGGAGGAGGGCAGGTCCGCTCGACCGCTCGGCGCGTTGGGGACGTTTGAGCGAGTCGAGCGCGCCGAGGCAAGGCGGGCCAAAGCGTTCACTGGACGCCGAAACGAGACGGAAGAGAGAACGCGGCTCGCCTCCGTGCAGTCTTTCCAAGCCAGCGTTCGTTCGGACACGCTCGCGCGGGCCAGGCCGCGCAATCAAGTCGGGCGGGCTGAGAGAACTCTCTCTGTTCCCCGGTTCGGTGTTCGAAAGCGAAGAAGCGAGCAAGCTTGCTTGGCGAGGAAGGGAAAGTCGCCTCCGCCCCCGGCCATCTCGAAGTTGCCCGACTCGACATCCCCGCGCTGGGCTGTCCGACATTGGCTTCGGACACTCGTCGGACACTCTTTGGTGCTGGCTAGAGAAGATGGACCTCGTAAATTGTGAGAGGACGGACGGAGCGGGAAAAGGGGGCTGCGCGGGGGCGCCCGAATGAAATGAACTACAGAGTTGGCGGGCGAGCCCTCGACGTCTTCAGCGACGTCGAACGGAGGACGGCGAGGTCGAGTCTGGCGTGGCTTGAAGCGCTGACGGCCGAGTTGATGGGCACTTTGCTGACCCACTCGCGGGCGGTGAGAGAGAGCGAGGACCGGCGATGCCGCGGAGGGTTTCGAGAGGGGGGTGCTGCTGTTCTTGGGGAGAGAAGCCGAACCGCAGGCGTGTTCGGAACGAGTAAGTGCCAGGAACGAGTCGAGGGCGAAGCGCGCCTGTCGACTTGCCGCGCGTCTTTCGTTCGGGCAGCTCGACGTCGTCGCTCGGGCCCGACCTGGTCCGCACTCGTTTGACTGCTGCACTGCTCTGCTCTGCTCTGCTCTGCTCGCTGCACTGCTACCGCACTCTCGCACGCTCGCACACGCTCGCACTCCACCCACCCGACCACCGGGCACCTGGCCGGGTCCATTTCCACCTCATCGACTCTCGGCTTCTCCGGTCTCGCCTCCTGCCCGCCCGCCCGCCACTGGGTGCAACACGCGTCTCGTCCACTCAAGAGAGCAGCACCTCCCCCGCCGCTTGCAGGCTCTCCCCACCGCGTGAGAACGCGACCATCCCGACCCGCGCCGCCCGCCCGCCTACCCCGCCCCAACTTCCGCGCCCCTCTTTGTCCGGACCGCAACCCTCGCTCGCTCGCCGTCATGCCGTCGGATCGCTACTACGGATACGAGGGTAAGCACACTCTGCAACGCACTCGGCCACACGCACGGAGCTGACCGACTCGCGTTCCCGTTGCCGCGCGCCCGATGGTCGTGAAAACAGACCTCGCCCTCCTGTGCGAACATGTCATCGCGTCGCTCTTCAGCGTCGGGCAGCAGCAGCCTGGCACTCGTGCAGCACCCGTCAAGGACCAGGCCGCTCCCAACCTCGGCGAGTTCATCGTGAGTCCCGCGCCGCCTCCCATCTTTCTTTTTGGCCCGGAGCTCGGCTCCCAAGGTGGAGCAGCTTCGTCAGCCCATCGGAGCGCGTCGCTGACTCGAGCGGACGGTGCAACAGGCCTACGCACTGTACCGCACCCGCCTGCCGACCTCGATCACGCACCAAGCCCTGCTCCTCCTCAGCCGACTCAAGCAGCGGTACCCCTCGGCGCGCGGGACATCGACCTCGCCCCACCGCTTGTTCCTCTCGTCCCTCATGCTCAGCAGCAAGATCTCGATGGACGACACCTACTCGAACAAGAGCTGGCAGATTGTCGGGCAGGGATTGTTCGAGTTGCGCGAAGTCAACCAGATGGAGCGCGAGCTGTTCGCTTTCCTCGGGTGCGTCTCCCTTCCGGCGCCGTTCCTTTGCTTGCTCGAGCGTCAAAGCTGACCGTGTTGGCGACCCCGCGCAGCTGGAACGTGGTCGTGAGGTCCGAGGAGTTGGACGCCTGGGTCCACGAGGTGGTCGCGCCGTACGAGGCCGAGAGGGAGCTTGCGCTGTCGCTCGCCAAGGCGGCACAGCAGCAACAACGACGAACAATGGAGGACCGCAAGCGCCGGCGCGACGTGCAGCTCCCGACGCCCTCGTCGTCGACCTCGCGCTCGCCCTCGCCTAACACGCTCCGCCACCGCCGCGCCTCGGACGCTGCCATCGCCCTCCTCCGCGGCAACCCCGCAGCCATGACCTCTGCTGCGTCAGCCTCCTCTTCCGCCTCTTCATCGATCTACGACGCCGCCTCCTCACCCGCCTCGTCCTCCTCGCGCTCCTCCCGCCGAAGAAGCCGCCAAGAGTATCGCACAGCGTCGCCATACTCTCGCTCGTCCTCCCGCGCACCTTCGACAGTCTGTTCGTCGTACGCGACGAGTCCGGCGCTCAGTCAAGGCGGGCACGGGATCAACACGCCCGCGTCGCCTTGTACGCCTGCGGGGCCTTTGACGCCCGAGCAGCAGCCCAAGTCGACCATGTGGCCGGCTCCTCAGACGAGCGCAGAGGCCGTCGCGAAACTGGCGGCGTACGCGGCGCTCAATGGCGCACGACCAGGCGAACCGACTGTCGTCGACCCCGCCGCACCCGAAGGGTTCGAGGCTATCCCGCCATCCGCACCCGCGTGGTGATCTCGCCTTGCTCTATCGCCTCGCTGTTACGGCCTCGCCTCCATCTTTATACACTCTCGACTCGACTTTTTCGCAACTTTGCACTCCTCGCAACCGTCTTTCGCATTCTTTCGCATTCAAGGATACCCGTTCCCTCCTCGCTCATCTCGTTTCTATCGTCTCCAATGGTTGTGCGCTACCCACCCCTTCTCCTCCCATCCTGTTTCACTCGGTGTCGTACGATAGCTCGTCCCTCACTCCTCTCGTCGTTCTTCCTTCCACTCTCGCCCGTTTCGAAATAGATTCTCTCGAGCTCGAAATGCAGCAGTGCTTTCGCTACACTCGTTTTGCAGCAGCCAGCGAGCCCGACTCCCACTACCCCCGGCGCTTTTTTCGGGGGGAGGGGGGACGATCTGCTCCCTCGCTTCGTTCGTTCGCGAGGGAGGAGAACGGAGAGGCCCGAGCGTTCGGCTTGCCACCGCCTCTCCACACCCACACGGCCACACCGCGCGTCTCCACACAAGATCAGCAGGCCCACGAGGTAGAGAGGTGAGGATCTAATCCATTATTTTGCTTTTCCTTCCTTCCCCGCCTCTTGGGCAAAGATGGGAGGGAGAAATTCGGGGGAGGGGGGGAAGGCAGCCTCGCGTTCTCCCTGCAAACGTAACGTTGCGTGGCAAGTAACGGTGACGTCTCGAGTTAAAAAAAGGGAAGCGAGCGTGCGAAGCGACGCAAGATCGAAGGGGAAGAACCCCGGCGAACAGCTGCGAGATCGACGCCGAAACTTCGATCGTGTTCCTTTCTGTTTTTATCTCTCCTCTCTCTCTCTCTCTCTGTGGTCCAGCGGGTTACCCGCTCGTTGGGTAGCTTTGCCTTAGTTGGCGTAGCTTGGAATTCATTTCTCTTCTCTTCTCTCTCTCTCTCTCTCTCCGGCAACTTTTTGCTTCTCTCGCTTCTCGCTTTCTCACGCACACGCACAACGAAAAGTGTTGTACATATGCCCGCGGCGGTGGCGGCGGGAGAAAACCGCCTCGCGCGCGTTTTGTCGCGGCGCGAGGTCAACCCTGCGGAACATTTGACGAGCAGCCAGAAACGACACCTCAATCGTCTCTCGGAACACGCGAGAGGGCGAGTCGGGCTGATCCTGATGTGCGATGGTGAGCGAGTCGGAAACCCTTTCGCCAAACTTGCGGCGACGAAAGATGCAGGTTGCTTGCTTAGCTTTCGAACCAAAGGGGCGCGGGAGCGCGCGGACGAACATGATCCGTGCGAGGGCGAGCAGTGACGAAAGAAAGCTCTTTTGCCCAGGAAACAGTCACATACTGCTGCTGCCCGAGGCGATGCCCGTCCAGGTCGAAAGCGCGCGAGGCACCCACCCACGCATGTCTGACCGTCGCCGTCGCCAAAATGAACGTCGGGGGACGAAACGAGGGGACCATTCGCACCTGCGTAGGAATACGGGTATGTAGCTCGAGCCAGCAGCCAGGAAGAACCTTTGCCCCACCGAAGGGCGGGAAGAACAAGGATCAGCATTCGCTTGGATGGGGAGCGGCGCCAGCACGTCTGTCCCATTACCTCGACCGGCCGGCCCGTGCTACATCTGGCGTAGCGCAAAGTCTCAAAGCGGGTGCGCTCACCTCCGCCGCCTGCGGCTACTGGTTGATCCGCCGCCAGACCTCGGCGCCGAGGGTGAGGAAGGCTTCGCGCGCTTTGCTGCCCTGCGCGCCTTCTGTCCCGGGGAGCATGACCACCGGTGACCCTTCGTCGCCGCGTGCCGACACCGCTGGCTCGAGAGGGATCTGGGCGAGGACGTCGAGCGAGAGGGCAGAGCAGGTCGATCTGAACGAGTCTGGCCGTCCGAAGACGTAGTGAGGCGTTGAAGAGCCGGGGCAGAGGAAATGTGACATGTTGAGGACGGCGCCCGTGATCTGGCGCATGGAGCAAGCGAGGTCAGGTCGATTTTCGCTGGACAGCGCTCGAGCGGACGTACTGGGATGCCCAGCTTGCGGAACATGGCTACACCTTTTCGCGTATCGATGATGGCGACGTTCTGAGGCGTCGAGACGATCACGGAGCCTGCAGCGAGAGGTAGAATATCTTTCAGCAAAGGCGTCTCCTGGCGAAACCGGATGCGGGATGCAGCGAAAACGCGAGAGATGCGCACCATCCACCGTAACGAGCTGGCCGAGACTCAGCGTCACGTCTCCTGTCCCGGGCGGCGTGTCGATGACGAGCATGTCGAGATCACTCCCACCCGTCCCCGCTCGCCAGTCGACGTCGAACAGTAGTTGCTGGACCGCTTTCATGACCATCATGCCGCGCCAAACGACCGGTGTATCTGCAGGCGTCTTGGCAGGGTCGGAAGGATCGGGCGGATCGTTCGGGAGGAGGAAGCCCATGGACATGCAGGGAAGGCCGTGGGCGCGGAGAGGTACGAGGCGGTTGTCTGCGGAGGTCGGACAAAGTCGGTACCGTTGAATGATTTGCGAAGATTGGCGACGCACCTGGAGTCAAGAAAGGTTCGCCAGCACCCTCGAGACCCATCAGCTTTGGAACGGAGGGACCGAAGATGTCGAGGTCGAGTACGCCAACGCGCGGCCGTCCGCCTCCGGTGACATCTGGTGGAAGCGACGAGAGCGCTAGAGCGAGATTGACTGCACGATTGAGGCGGGGTCAGCAAACCCCGTCCGGAGACTTGCCGCGACTTGCAAAGTCGTCAAAGGCAGCGGACCCGACGGACGCACCTGCCACGCTGCTCTTACCCACTCCACCTTTTCCACTCGAGACGACCACGACCTTCTTGACGCCCGGTAGCTTGCGTTTCTGTGGCAGGCCCCGCTGCATCCGAGGCATGGTTGGCGGGGCGTCATTACGCGGCAGGCCCTGCGTAGCCCAGCGCAAAGTCAACTGGTCACTGAGAGAGCATTAAGTATCGACGCAGGACGCACGAGAGGGTTCTCGTGGCTTCGTGGAGTTGTCGTCGAGGAGAACGAGCGAGCGACTGATGAAGCGAGAGAGCTGGGCCACGACGCCCGTCGGCAGGCACAAGAGGGCACAACAATGTTACTAGAGCTGATCCATGGTCGTGCGAGAGTAGCTAGCCGACTGCGAGCCATGGTTGCGAGGCGAAGGAGCGAATGAGACGGCGCGGTCGAAGCGAAGTCCCTGCGATGGATGGATAACCTCGGTCTTTATGTATTGCATTCCGGTCTATGAACATCGTGAAAGATGACACTGCGAGATCAGACATACGCGACTCCCGCAACGGCGCTGAGGAGCATAGCATCGACCGGTTCCTTCTCGAGCCGCTTCGAGAACTCTTCGAAGAAGCGCATGCCCAGCCTCGTCTGCCTCGCGACCTGCCGCTGGGCGTCCTCATGCACGTCGTCGCTCTGCACGCTGGCAGGGTACATGCCGTGGATGTCGAGACCGGAGTAGTCGATGCGAACCGAAGCGAGCGCACTGTCCTCGACCGAGACGTCCGCACGCTGGCCCTTCGCGCGCTGGTCTTCGCGGATGGCTGCGGCGAACTGCTCCGGCGTGAGCTGAAGAGTGAGCGAGAGGGTGAAGCGGTCGACGCCGTATGAGGCGACGGATTTGACGTGATGCCGGATCAAGCCGCGTTGAGGAGGCTCGGGAAGATCTGCAAATGGAGGAGCAGGTGAGCAGCGCGAAGAAGACCGACCCGAGTACTGGCTTACCCCACGAGGTTACGTCGCCGTCAAAGCTGAGGACCGGCCAGATGATGCCGGGGTGGTCGAGGACGATGTCGATGCTGCGAGTCTGCTTGATCGCATTCAGGACGTTTCGGGTAACAGAGACCTTGAACGTGTCGAGATAAGGCGAAGTGTATGCCGAGTCGACGGGAGAAAGCGGAACCTTGTAAGTCGTGAGGAACTGCTTGAGGGTTAGGTCAGCACGAGTCGAGGCACAGTCTGCGAACTAGCGACTCGCTTGCGAAACAGGGTAGCTGCATGATAGGCGAAGTCAGCCTCAAAGTGCAGAGTAGGATTGTATTGGTGGACCCACATGATATCCCAGTCGACGCTCAAGTCGTCTGCAATAGTGGGCTCGGGAAGCGAATTGGGCGCCGTCAAACCCTCAGTGGCTTTGCTGACGAGGTCGAAGAACGGATTGCCGTCGACGCTAGCGACATGCAGGTGGAACTCGGGCGGCGAGGTTGTCGTGTTCTCCATGTGGAGGACGAGGAGCCTCTTCGGGTGCTGAGGGTCGTAGGCGGACCAGGACGGGCGGGAAAACCAGCCGAGAGAGAATGCCGTCGCAAAGGTGAGGAAGACGGCGAGGCGGGCAGTGAAGGATGCTCCCCACCGGTGGCAGAAGGGGAGAAACTGTTGAGCAGGGTTTGCGTCAGCCAAGGTCTTCGAATGGGAGAGGTAGAAGCGCTCGCCATGGGGAGAGCGCCGTAGCCGACAGCACCAACGAGCGTCGCGATGATGAAGTCGACGGGAGCATCGGCGCCGAGACGGCCGGTAAGCGGGACGAAGAGATCGAGGAAGCCGATGATTCCTTCGACTCCGATCAGAAGCGGGAGAGACTGCGAACCGACTTGTCAGCGGGGGTACCACGCAGCAGCGAACGCTCTGGCAGCAGGGGACACCACAAGCAGCGAATGCTCTACGCACCTGACCGATAACGTAGGTTGCGAGGTGAAGACCGGTCGAGTGACGACGGAGGACGTAGTCGTTGACGATGAGGGCGAGCAAGCTCGACGCTGCGCCGAGAGCAATGAGGTAACTCGAGCCGACGCCGAGAGCGTGGCCGATAAGGGTGACAGCCGTGTTGTAGACCACCTGGCTGACAAGCGAGGCGTGCTCGATTAGGGCCGAGTCGGCAGCATCCTGCGCGACCCGCGCGATAGGCTGACGAATTCGGTTCGAGACGAAGAAGTACTGGTAGAGGACGACACAAAGGAGGGAGGGAGGGCCGAAGACGAGGAGAGGGTAGGTTTCGTTGCGGAACCTGCGGAGCGGCAAGTGAGCGCTACGATGAGAAGCCGGCATCGATCGCACTCACCAAGTCATTGACTTGCCCATACCGAGACTGAGAGCGGCAGCAGCAAGGTTGGCGCCGAGAATCGCCGAGATAAGGCCGCCAAGAACGCCGGTAACACTGAGGATGTACACCTTCTTCTCCTTCGCCCAGTCGACGCGGTCCGTCGCGACGACTGCGACGAGCGCAGCAAGGACGCCGTACAGGACCGTAGCCGTCGCGCGCGAGTAGACGACGAAGACCTTGCCTCCGAGAGCCGAGAAGAAGATAGTGTGCGAAGTCGGGGTGCGAGGAAGGACGGGCGTCGGCTTGTCCGAGTTACCCATAGTCGTCTCGGGCGAGGTGAGATACTCTAGAAGGGCGAGGACGTTCTCGCCCATGTGCTGGACCGCGCCGGGCTCGATAGCGTCAGCGGTGTCGAGCATGGTGTGGTAGCGGTAACTATTCTGCACGAGCGCCATGTCGAGACCAGTAAGGTTGCCGCTGTACCGGAGTGCGTCAGCTAAGTGCCTGACTCGAAGAGAGAACGGCACTCACTACTGGACGAACTGCCGGAAGTCGGTGCTGTCGAGGTAAAGCTGGTCAGTCCGGGTGGAGAAGCGGAGGATGAAGTTGGCTCACTCGGAGAGGATGAGACCAGTCTGGAAGATCTCGCTCGCGATGATGGTCGCGTACGGACTCGGCGTCCTTGCGAGCGCCTGAATCATCTCGGGCGAGGTGGCCTGGAAGACAATCTCCTTGCCATCGGTTCCGCAAGCTTCAAGGTTGATGACCGCGCGAACAGAGTTTCGGAGCGGGTGTTGGGTGATGAAAACTGCGGGCGACCAAGTTAGGCGAGACCTTCGAGAAGCAGCGGCAGGACTCACGGTGCGAGGCGTCCTGCAGACTCTCCTCGGCGCCGTTGAAAACTGAGAGGGAACGTCACTACGAGTCCTAGATAGGAGATCAAAGACACGCACGGAAGATGGCAGCGTTTGTGAGCTTCCTGTGACCCAGAGCCATGACCCGCAGAGCCTCGAGCATGACTGCGACGCCGACGAGGTCGTCTGCCGCGCCCGGACTAGGCAGAGTCGAGTCGGAGTGAGCGTTGACCAGGACCGCGTTGGCCTTCGAGGCTGGAGTGCCGTCGGACAGGCGGACGATGACGTTCGAGATGCCGAAATACTGCCAGCGAATGTTGTTAGCTCGTCTACTCGCCCGCAACAGACAATGCCGCTTCTTGCCTTCTTCCAAACCTTCTTGTCCATGAAGTCGAAGAGCTGCGCGGTGCGAAGGGAGTAAGCGAGGGAAGCGATGGCCGAACAGGGCGTGGGAGGCCTACATGAGTTCCGTCGCCAATCTGCAAGTTCGAGGGCGCTCGTCAGCGTAGACAAGGGCTTCAGAGGGAAGCGAACGCACCTGGTGCCAGACCTCGACCTGCATACCGCCATTCGGATGCCGCTGGACGACCTCCTCGCGAATCTCGGCAATCTTGTCCAGCAGGTAGTTGTCCGTCTCGACCATTTCCTTCGTCCCAACAATTCTGTACCTCGGAGTCCCGTCGCCGTACGCCGCCAGGTCGTGAATATACCTCATCGCCTTGGACTCGCTGAACACGGGTGTCCCGTCCGGCGAGAAGAGCGCATGCTGCGGTTCGGGCAGGGCGTAGTGGAGGCTTGCCGATATGTAGGTGAATAAGGCGAGCAAGGGCAGGATCACGGCGAGCGAGGGTAGCAGGCTCCACTGCTTCGAGGGAGATGGCCGAGGTGGAGAGGCAGGAGCGATCTTAACGGGCTGGACAGCCACGACGCCAGTGCCGTTGGCGTCGATGTCGTCTCTTCCCATCTTTGCCAGTCTAGCAGCGCACCACGAGAGCGTGTGAGCGAAGATGAGATGTTCAAGGCGTGGGTTCGCTCCTGCACTCGACCTCGACGCGCTCGACTATGCCAGTGAGTCATGTAGGGGCTTCTTGTAGCAGTGCTCGAGCTTATCAAGCCGTCCCAGGTCAACAGCAACCCGCCGTGCCATGTCCGTTGACCTCTCGCTCGCTTCCTCCTCGCTGCGTCATGACCCGCTCGACGGCTCTCGTAGCTGACTTGATTGTGCCCATTCCCTTTCCGCTTTCCACTAAGTGCTCCTCCCGCCCCCTCAGCCCGAAGCGTGCCAGATCCAGTGCGTCCTGCTCGTCCTCCGCTCTCTGATCTGTCAGAACTGACAACTCCCCCCTCTTCCCGCCAGAAACTGCATGATATCGAACGCCTACCAACAAGAGAAATGCGAAGAAGCGATCCGGAATCTGTACGAGTGTTGCGCGCAATTTTTCGAGAAGAAGGGCGATAAGGCAGAGCCGCCGGATGCTTGTCCCATGCCTGGGATTCTGCAGCGGAAACTCAAGGACCTCGGCATGTAACGAACGCAGGGGAAGTAGACGGTGTAACAAGGGTTTCTCACGGACCGGACGTGGTGCGAGAGGCAAATCCTCCGTCCAGGGCTCGTCGAAACTGGAGGAGAAAGGCAGGCAAATGGACGGTTGCCCGGGAGACAGAAGTGATGCTACGCAAGACGAGATAGAGAAGGAGACACGCATAAGGAGGCAACAGGAAATGAAATAAGGGAGAGGGCTATATGTGGAGAGAAGGCGGGAGGAATGATCAATGATGGGCACGGATGGACGAACTGATGGTTGGCATGCAAGCAACAATGAGGTGGAGGGGAAAGGAAAGAGAAACGAAGTGGATATGAGGACAAAAGGCGCGAAGCGCGGGTACACATGGACGGCGCGGCTTTTCACCACATGGCGTGAGGAACACCCGTCCCAGGACTCGGCCAGGACAAGCTCGAAGTCCTGCCGCCAGCGCCGCGACGGCCAAAGTGGTCGCCAAGATCGGCGTCGTACAGGTCGCCCCAAGCTGGGCTCTCGCTCGACGCGGTCGAGCGCTCCCAGCTCGCACCAGTTGCGAGCGAAGGCGAGAAGCCGAGCGGGACGCGACCCTTCGTGTTGGCAGGCGTCGACAAGGCCGCCTGCAGCCTTGCGCTCGGACTGCGCGACTGGTACTTGGCCGAGCCGAAGATGGTTGCGCCGGTGTTCGACGAGGGTGGAGGTGAGCGGAAGGGATCAAAGTCTGAGTTGGCGAGCGCGTTGACCGACGGAAGGAGGCGGGTGCCGGTTGCGCGACCAGTCGACTTCTTCTCTGGGTCGGCGAGAGGCTCGAGCTTGTCCTGAACGGGCGACATCGGCGTGCGAGGACCGCCACGGATGGACGAGATCTGCGGTGAGGAATAGGTCAGCTAGGGTTGCGAAGAACGGAGTGAAAGCGGACGAACCGGACTCTGCGTGTGCACCAAAGCGGTCGGCGAGAGCATGCGGTCGCCCTTCTCGCTATCGGTCCGTTGCCTCTTCCGCGAGCTGCCTCCTGGGAAGATGTGCGGAGCGGGCAGGAACGGCGCTGACGACGGACCAGTCGGGGGCGAGCTCGACGTCGAGACGGCGAGCAGGGTCGCCGCAGCGCGCTCGGCTGGTCGGCCGGCGATGATGCCGGGCGCTTCAGGCGAAGCGAGGAGTGCTAGGGCGCGGTGGTTCTGCGTCGACGAGCTGCCGTACGAGAGAGGCTGGTACGGGCCGGCCAGGCGGTGGTAGACCGACGTCGGGGGCGACATGGTGACCGAGAGGAGCGGCTCGTGGAGGTTGGAGTACAGCGAGTGCGACGGCTGGAGTCGAGGAGGCGACGGAGGAGGAGCGGAGAGGTCGCCAGGCGCTGAGCGCGAGGCGAGCATCGGTACCGAAGCTGTCGGTTCGAGCGTGGCGGGCGACACGAGGCGGTATTCGTTCTTCTCGGTCGAGCTGGCGGCGGGAGCGGTGTGCTCGAGAAAGCCGAGGGAGGAGTGCGAACGCGCCAGCGAGGCCGGAGGTGCGCGCGACTGCTCCGGCTCGACACGCTGGACCGACGCCGCCGATGCCGGGCGAGGGATGCTGTAGGTGATTTGGACCGGCGGCTGGAGCTGAGTCGAATGCGAAGGAGGGGACCCCGCGGCCGGCGTGAGCGACCTGAACGAGGTGACGGATGGCGTAGGCGAGAAGGCGGCGACCGAGACTGATGCCTGCACGGTCTGCGCCTTCTGCGCCGACGACGTGCGCGAGACGATGGTCGGTGCGGGCGAGTCACCGCGTGACGAGGCGACCGATGGCGTGGCTTGGCGGGGGACGGGAACTGGTGCAGGAGCGTGCTGGGCCGAAGTCTCAGCAGCAACGGTCCTGGCCTTGCTCGACCTCGGCGGCGTCTGCGAGTCACTGCCGGACGAGCCCGACGTCTGCTGCTGGCTGCTACTCCCGCCCTTGGTCCGCTTCCTCCCCGGCGCCTGTCCCGCCTTGCGCACAAAGTCGCCATTGACGAACTGGTCCTCCGTGCCTGGCTTGATCGCCCACAAACACCCCTTGCCCGGGTTGTCCGGCCCACGCGCAGTCTTGATGAAGCACGGGTTGAGCGACAAGTTGTGCCGGATCGAGTTCTGCCACCCCGCGTCGCCCTTCTTGAAAAACGGGTACGTCTGCATAATCCAGACGTAGATGTCGGCGAGTGCCATGCGCAAGTCGGGCGTCGAGAAGAGCGCCTGGCCGATTAAGGCGGCGTACGAGAACGGCGGCTTCTGCTGAGCGGTCGTCGTCGGCGGGACGAAAATCGGGTACGTGTCATTGCGGCGAGGAGCGGATCGCTTGTTGTCACCGACAGTCGACAAGCTGTCGCTGCGAGGGCGTGCAGCAGGTCCAGGGCTCGAGCGAGAGTAGCGGGCGGGAATGTACTCTGAGTGCTGCGACGAGGCCGGCGACGAAGACGGGATGGCGCCGTACAGAAAGTCGGGAGCTGACGCGGGGTGCGTCTGCTCGGCGGTGCTGGCAGGGAACGCATGCGGACGCGCAGTCATCGACCCGCGCTCCGAAGCGGCAGGCGACGACTCGCAGAAAGACGGCGCGCGCATCGAGAGCGAGCCATTCGACGGGCTGGGCGAAGTCGGGCCAGCGTCATTGAGGTTCGAGAAGGTGGTCCAGCGAGCTCGCTTGACGGCCGATTTCTCTTGCGACGAGCTGAAGATGTCGCGCGAGCGGGATGCGCCGCCAGACGAGAAAGGCGAGGCGTTGCGGCGGTACGGGCTTGAGAAGACGTCATCAACGACCTGCGCAAGGAATGGAGTGAGTACAGCTCCTGCGAAAAGGGATGGAGCCGGACTTACAATGTCGGACGAGCGGTCGGCCTGCTTCCTCGGGCTCAACGACTTCCTCTCCGCCAGCTCGTTCGCCTCAAGCTCATCCAACTCGCTCCTCAGCAATCTCGCCACGTCCGGCGAGAACAACACGCTTGAGGCAGGCTTGGACGGGCGCGGACTCATGAGCGCGTGCTGCGCGTAGGTTTTGCGAAGTGGCGAGGTGGGCGAAGCGTGTGCGAAAGTTGGCGACGACTTGGGCTGCTCGGGGACAGGTGGATGACGCTGCTCGACTGCCTTGTCGAGAATATGAGCAGCTGCGGCTGAGGAAGAGGGTTTGGGAAGGCCGGCGGTCGCGGGAGGAATCTCGACTTGCGGAACTGTCGCCTCAGGCGCAGCAGCCGCATGAGCCGGCTGGCTCTGCATGAAGCGATCCATCATGCCCCTCTGTCCCTGCACTGACGGACTCGCGTCCTTCGCGCCGGGCGCAGTCGCACCAGGCGATCCAGCGTTCCTCGGCGTCCCTCCGGCCCTTCGTGCAACGAGGGCGCTCGCGAGTCCGGCTGCCGTATCCTCCTCGCTGCTACTGCTGCTGTCCTCCTGCGCCCACTGACGGACTGCCGCCTCACCCGACAATGCCTGGTCGCGTTTCTGGCGCTTCACTGAGCGGGCAACGACATCGTCGAACGCCGAACGCATTCGCGCGCGAGTCGCAGAGCTTTCGAGCTCGAAGGCTGCTTGCAAGCCATTCGAGGTGGTCGGAGTGCGAGAGAGGGACTGCTGCCAGGGGACGGGAGCGGGTTGGGCGGGAGAAGCGGCGAAGCTCGTCGATGCCGACGCAAGGACAGGGCTGACGGACGACTGCGGGTAGAGGTCGATGACTTGGTGAGAGCGTGGGTCGTGTGGGATAGCGGGGAGGGAGATGGCTGCTGCGGCAGAGGTGCCGGACGGGTCGGTGCGGAGGAAACGCATGACCTGCTGCTTGGCCTCCTCGAATTGGTCGGGCGTGATACCATGAGCCTGTGCGAGAGCCAGGGCGTCGACGCTGTCGAGCGCAGGCGCGGTGGTCGCAGCCAGCGAAGCGCGAGACGCTCGGTTCGAGCGTGACGACGGTGCTGGGACCGACGCAGCGAGGGCGATCGCCTCGGCCGTCTTCCTCGTAGCCCTCGACCTCGTAGGAAGCTCAGGAAGAGCCTCGTGGTCCGAGTCGGCAAAGAAGGACGAGTTGTGACCGCTTCCGATCTGGGGCGACGAGTCGAGGAGGCCGCTGGACGAGGTGCGGATGCGCACGCTGCGCCGCGGACCTTCCTTGCCGTTCCTTGTCCGGGATGACGCGTCGTAGCGGTCGGAAGGGGTCGCGATCACGTCGGTCGAGGGGGAGGATGAGGACGCGTCGAGGTAAGAATGACGGTGGACGAGGGCCGGGGTGGACTGGCCAAAGGCGGAGGAAGAAGGAGGCGCAGGACTCGAGAGTGCTCGTGATGGCATGGTGCGTCGACTGGATGGCCGGCGAAGAGGGTGGACACGGGGCGAGTTGGTTTGTCGCGCAGATTCGAGCTGCATCGCAGGCAAGTGATCAGCTCCGTTCCGCGGCTTGGACCAAGGCCCTGCAGAGAACGTTGGGACGTACCGATACCTCAGTCACCGTCTACAGAGGAGCGTTCAAGCGGCTGAAGTGCAGCCTCGAACGCGCGAACTCGGGAAACGGGGCGCGACAATGACGCTGTGAGAAAGGGAACAGCAAGTCAGCTTGCATCGTCTGGCGCGCTGAGGGCCCCGCTGAGTGATGCGAGGAAGTAATAACAGACCTAGTTCACCCTCTGCACGGCGAAAACGGCAAGAAACGCGTGCGATGGAGGCTGGCCGGGGTGTGAAGGGGGACGGGGAAGGGTCGGGCTTGAGCACGGCGTCGGCGCGGTATGTTGCCGCGAATCGGTATTTGACTGCTCTGCGTACACTGGAGAGACTTGTCTACGCGGTCCGCGAGTCGCGCGAGGATGTACGGCGCCGATCACAGATGGCGAGGAGGGTGAGGCTGAGGGTCGCTCCTGCGGGCGTGGGCGCGGCTGGAGGTGGTCGGACAGTAGCCAAGAGACAGCTGCGAGTCTGATGAGCGTGACTAGTAGTCGCCTTTGTTCAGCTGTGACGAGATGAGCGGGTTGGAGAGAGAGAGCCTCGCCCCTCGACAACACGGACGCGACTTGCGCAAATTGCCGTGACCTCGCGAGATAGCACCTGTGCAGGCTGGCAGACTGCTCTGACACTTGGATGACACGCTTAGGAGAGCCCAGTCGATCAGCGGCGAGTCCAACGAGCGAGCACCGCTGACCTCCGCTCCTTATTATCCCTTTATCGCGACTGTGCGGCGACTGCTGACTTGCGTTGCGATGATGTGAACGGTTGGACGCCTTGAGACAGCCGACTCAGCCCAACGGCGGCGCTGGCCATGGCGAGGAGACGGTTTCCCTGCGCTCTCGCCTTTGCAAACGACGTCTCGCTCACGCCGCTAGGGCTTCAACTGCTCTGCTGGAGGCCTTCCTGCGGCAGATCCGGCTCACTTCTAGACGCAGGGAACGAGCGAAGCTCCACCCGCAATCGCGTCCTCCGAGACCTTGTCAGGCTCGAGCGCCTCTCGATCCGCGCTCTGTGCCCTGCAGTTGCGGGCAGTAGCGGCGCCAGCGCTCCAGAGACAAAGCGAAACGCTCGTTTTCTTCCCCTGAAGCAGGGGAAGCTCGTGAAGCGTCCGCCAGGTTGGCCTTCCTTCATCCCCAGCGTCGTTCCGCCTCCGTCCCCTCCTTCCCGTCGCCGGCTGAGCCAGCATCTTCGTTTCCGTTACCTCCTGTTTTCTTCCCGCCGACTCTCAACCTCCAGCACGTCGCAGGTCGCCTTTCCTCTGATATTCCTCAACCTCCCACAACCCTCCACCGTCCTCGAGCCGTGCCGGCCCCTACACTTGACGGCCTCTCCAGCCTGCCTCGCCCCTCTCCTCCGCTTAACCCTATCTTCGTCCTCATCCCCACCCTCGTGCTTATGCCTCCAACTCCTCCTCTGCCAGGGACGCCCAACACCGTCGGCAGGTTCGAGTCCAGCTGCGAGACCATCAGCTTCGAGGAGATGCGAATGACGAAGGTCGAGTGGCCATTGAGCGGGCTTGTGGTCGTCAAGGAGTCGGAGGAAAGAACAGCAGGAGAGAGCGATCTTCGAAGTGGCCGCCACCTGCGAGGATAAGCAGGCGCGAGAAGTGGTCAAGGACTTCGACCCGCAAGCTCGAACACTCGTCGGCGCACGGAGGAGCAGGTGGAGGCTGAAGAGCGAGAAGCGCAACGAGCACGCGCAGCTGATCCAAGTCGACCGGAACATCGAGTTTGATGCTGGCTCTAGGGTTTTAAAATCTTGCCTCCCTCTCCTGCAAGACGATCAGTTGTCGTTGTTGCAAGTCCGCCGAGCGTTCATTGCAGGATGAACGGCTTGAGCCAGACGTCTGCTGCTTCAAACTGGTCGACGAGGTCAGGCGCGATGGCCGGTCCGGCGGTCGACTGGCGAAGCGCGCGAACTGCAAGCATAATCTGGGCGACAAGAGGCAAGCAAAGTCACTCTCGTGCGCAGAAGAAAGCGGGAGGAGTTAGGAATGTCCGGGACGCACCAAGTTCCAGAAGCGGAACCCGCGCTCGAGTTCGGCCCTGACGCTCTTGATGTTTGTGAACGCGCCCTGCAACAACCCGAGCACCTCCTCCTTCGCCATGCTGACCTTCTCCTTGTCCTCTGCCGACAACGCTCCCTCCCGTCCGTCCTTGATGAACGATCGCTGGACCATATCGAGCCCGCCCGCCATGCTGGTGAACGCATCCCCGTACGCCTTGAACAGTATGCCCATGCCCGTGTTGGTGTCGGTCTGGAACGGCAGCGAGAAGGCGACGCCGAGGTAGTCGTTGTACGAGCGCTGCGCGTCCGAACGGAGGAGGAAGTTGACGGCGACGGCCTCGATGAGCGTCCGCATCGAGCGGGAGGTGGCGCGGATGAAAGAGTTGAAAACGAGGAGCTCGCGCGACAAGGGACCGTTCCAGGCGCCGGGCTGCGGAAAGTGCGGCGAGTAAGCGATTGGGCAGCAACGAAGCTGGAGTTGTGGGACGCACAGCGAAGACGAGGGGAACGATGCTCAGTACCCGCATGACGAGCAGCATACTCCGCTTGTCCGCGTCGGTCCCGCCGAGGTTCGGGCCGCCCGAATATGGCCGCGTTCCGATTCGACCGTTGTGTAGTACGTTGACGCGCAGGAGCTCCACCGCGAGGAAAAGCGGCTCTTGGAACTTGTCGTTGACCTTGGAGTTCTTCATCGCGAGGTGGAGAGCGGCGGCGTGCGGTGTGTGCTGGTGCGCCGAGGTGAGGAAGCTGGAGAACAACTTGTCAGCTGTGCTACGAAGTCAAAGGGGGGGACCGAAGCTCACGATCGCAGCTCGAGGAAGCGCCAGAGCGTGTTCGCTACGATCTCGTCCTTTTTGTCGAGTGGCTGCGCGCGGGTGTCGGTCAGTACAGGTCAATCCCTTGGCTCGAAACTCGTTTACTCGGTCCGCATTCTTCGGCACAATTGTCCGCTGCGCCAAGCTGGTCGTGCTAGTGCCCCCGAGACACAGGCAAAGGTCGATGGTCGAGGACTGCGAGAAGGGCTTGTCAGCGAGATATGCGGAAAGGAAGGGTCGTTCGGACTTACAGCCTGTCTCCGCAATTCGTCTTCGATGTGTCGCGCGCCGACATTCCATTTGGAGACGCTCTCGATGAAGGCCTGGGTATGCGGTGCAGCGTGCGGGATGACCGTCTCGGCGCCGGGCTGAAAGTAGTAGACGGCCGAGACGGGTTTCTTGCGCCACAGCGGGTTGAGAACGTTGCTGACGAGGGCGAGCGAAACGCATCGCGGCGATTGCGGTAGCTCGTTGAGCGACTTGATGTAACGCTCGTACTCAGGCGTGCTGCCGCACAGCGGCGTCTGCTCGATGACCTGGCCTGTCGCAAGAGGGGAGACGACGTGCGGGGCGACGAGGCCGCGGAAGACCTGGTAGTACACCTCTTCGGGGAAGTGCGAGGAGAAGATCTCGCCGAGGTCGACGGGGACGTCTGCGGAGGTGTAGATCTGAGGGGGCTGGTGCTGGTGGGAATTGGGGCCGATAGGTGCGGGTGGAGGGGTGACGAGCGGGAGAGGGAGGACGCGCCCTTCATGGGCGACGAGGACGAGGGAGAACTTGATCATGGCTCGGGAGCGGGCGAAAGTGTCGGCGTAGTTGGATTGGTATACGGGGCCGAAGTTCTGGTGTGCGAGGACGGCGTTGACACCCGAGCCACGCTGCTTGATCGCTTCGACGACCGAGCGAAGGTGGAAGCCCTGAGGGTCGATTGCGGGGAAGGTGGGTGAGCCGTCGAAGCCGGCAAGGACGCAGAGGTCGAGGAAGTGGTCGGAAGTGAGGTTCATGGAGTCGAGGATCGCGGCTTTCGAGGCAAAGGAGATAGTCTGGCGGTCAAAGTCGATGTCGAGGATGATGCGGTCGAGTCCGTCAAACATGAAGAGCTCGTTCGCGCCGTAGATCGAGTGGACATAGGCTCGCTCGTGGCGTTCGAGGTAGGCAAGCTGTGCCCAGGCGAGGTAGGGCGCAACGACGAACTCGGTCGTGCGCTGCTTGAACTGCCGCAAGACGAGGCGGAAGACATCTTGCGGCGAGATTGAGCTCGACGAGCCGAACTCTGTCTGCGCCTGTGGCAATCGACCATGCTCGTAATGCTCCCACGCCTGCCCCCGTCGCCAGCTGCGCTCGTCATTCGGAGAAGGCCGCTCGCGGTCGAGAGGGTTGATGCCGTTGAAGACGATGACCGGCTTGATCCCGAGCGACTGCAGCGTGTGCATGTTCCCCTCGATCTGTTGACGAGGATGCAATGCAAGAAGGGGTCAGGCCTGGCTGCCCACCCGCTTGGAACCTCTCCTTGGGATGACCCGTCCTCGAACAACCGCGTCCTGGACGCCCAGCTCACCTCCGCCGCCAGCGTCAAGGGCAATCCTCCAATTGCAGCAGTGAAGGCATCGTGCTTGTCGAGCGGTTCGCGCAGGCTGAGCAGTTTGCGGAGATAGTGATGGGCGTCAATGCCTAGTCGAGTGCCGGCGAGCGCCTGGAGCGGGCACTCTTTGACGAGACCGCGCTGCGAGCGAAATTGGGGGACCATCAGCTCGAGTGACGCTCGTCGGCGCGGTGAAACAAGCCACGCACCTCTGCGAGCCAGACTGAGCGGAGTCGCGAGGCGGGGAAACGGGGTGTCAGCGGTGTGAAGGGTGCGATGTGCGCCTGCGAGGCGTTTACACGTAGTAGACGCGTCGAGACTGACCATCGAGCCCACGGACAGGCATCTTCGTGAGTGAAGTGAGGTGGAGCGGGGCAAGCAAAGGCGGACCTCTCCAACGGAGCGGTGCGCGGCGATGATACGCTTGGCAAGGCTCTTATGGACGACTGTAGGATAGGGTTGCAGTAAGATGGCCATCTAGATGCACCTAAGCAACACAGACAACGAGGCGACGGTGACGGCGGGGTATCCAGCGCATCCGAACTCGAGGAGAGAGTGGGCAAGCGAGTGGGAGCGGCAGAAGAGGGACGATATGGGTATTGGCGGGTGGAGAACCGAATGCTGCTGCTGGCTGGCGTGACCGGAGGAGCCTTTTGCGCGAGTCGAGAACGAAAAGATGCGAAGAGTGCGTACGAAAGGCGGCGAGGCGTGTATGTTCAGTCGCGGACGAGAGCTGAGGGGGGTGGCGGCTTGTTGTGGCCACCTTTGAGGAAGAAGCGGAAACCTTCGTAAGAGAGCCCTGCAGGGAAAACGGGTTAACATCGAGTTGAGCGAAGAAGGCTAACCCGGACGCACAGCACAATGCGTTACTGGGCACATTGGTCAAGATCCGCGGCGTCATGCCCCTCGCAAACCCCCCAAGACCTTGTCGCTGATAAATTATTCGAAAGGCGTCGCCCATTCCGCGCGCATTGCGTATTTGCGCGTCGTCCGATAACCCTCGTGTCTGCAGGAGTGTCTTGCACACGTCCAGCGGCGTCGTCACGGCCGCCGCGACTGCTCCTGCAATACCGCCGGCGGTAACGTGAGTGGCGGGGGAATAGGTGTTCGAGGGATTGAGCTTGTCCCTGCCAGAGCCTCGGCGTCAGCAAGGAAGGAGCAGGAAGAACGAATGGAGTAGACGCACTTGATGAACTCGTACGTCGAGAATTGAACAGCGGTGAAGGGGACGGTCATGGTGAGGGTGGTGGGGTAGGAGACATAGAACGCGCCGAGACCTTCGGATTTGTAGACTGTGCGGAAGGTGTCGGCGACGGTGCGGAAATGCGAGCCGTGCGCCTGCATTCGTTGCTTGACGACTGCAGGGGAGAAATCAACGGAAGCTCGATAGTCCAAGAGAGCAGCACGCACCGTCGAAGGGGTTCATCAGTGCGTCCGATGTGATCGTCGCTACCGCTCCCGCACTGGCCGTCGCCAAGAACGAGTACCCTCCCTCATTCCCGCCCGCCAAATCCTTCGCCAGCTCGTACATGCCAAAGTAGACTGCATGTGCGGGCCCTGCGCCCAGGATGACGGACGCGACACCCCGCCACATCCGCTTCGTGCCTTCCGTCGTCGAGATTCGCGTAAAGGCGTCTGACATTGAGGCGTACGCGGCTGAAGGGGAGGTGGCGAGAACTTGCATGCGAGTCTGTGGGCAGAACCAGCATTAGCGCAAGTACAGCTGCGCCACGAGCTCGCACAGGCGACTGACCTTGATCATGTCGACCGGAAACATGACCGCATGTTCCGAAATACCCGCAAGTGAACCCGCGAGCATGTTGATGGCGAGAGAGTCGGTGCTGAGCCCTTCATAGTCGACTTCCTCGATAACTTCCATGGTATCGAGGCGGAGATGAGGGAGGAGTAGGAAGAGGGATATGAAGATGCTGGGTTGGCGGCGCTGCTGAGGGGTACTTGCGAGGGTTCTGGGACTGCACACGCGGCAAGCGTAAGGCTGGACTGCGCGGTAAAAGCAGGTCGGAATCGCTGATTGACTGCTGCGTCGGAAGACGAGGGTGCACCTGCGGAAAGCGGCGGGCAAAAGTCAGTACCGCCAGTCTGCTCAAAAGGAGACTCTCATGTCCTCTGTGAACAGCAGTCCGCCCCTGCGCCCCCAGTGTCGCCAACGCATCTCCTCCTGCGCGCGCGAAAATGCGAGGGATGCCTCCGCCACCCATCGCGCAGTTCCGGTGCCGCCTACGCCCTTTGCAGACCCTCAACTCAAGGTCCTCTGCCAGCCTGATGCATCACCAACCGTATCGCTGTCGAGGATGGGTCATCTCGTCTGGCGGCGTCCAGGCGAGCGGAGCGGAGAGGTAGTTCAGGCTGCGACGAGCAGAGACTTACGATGTGAGCGGAGCAGGGCACACTCGGGCAAGCACAGTCCAGCGAGCGCAAGAAGCAGGCCAAGCAGCAGTTGGGAGACGAGGAGCGGCACGGGTAAGGGAACCGACCGGAGCTCTTTTTTTTTAATCAAGCGACTTGCGTTGATGATCCGCTCGCAACGAGAAGGAGAGGTTGAGGACGACTAGGAAACGAAGGAGAAGCGAGCGAGACGATGTTGGTATAACAGGCGCTCTATGAGGCGTGCCGAAAAGAACGGAGGCAGTCCGATGTGTAAGGGAGGGATAGGAACGACGAGGCAAAGACGGCGATGCGACGGAAGCGAAGGTGGCGAGGTAGAGATGCGAGTGCGGGAACGATCGGACCAAGAACCGAGGAAGAGGACAGATGGAGCGCTGCGGGCTTACAGGCCGAGCTCCTTTTGCTTGGCCGCGACCTCGTTGTGAAGAAGGATGCTGTAGGAGTACTCGGGGTCAGCGGCGGCGCGAGGGAGCGGCACCAGTAGGCGAGTCGAGACAAAATGTACTCTTCCTGCTCCCAAGGGTCTGCGGACACAGTTATCGCGTTCAGTACAGACATTTGGGAAGCTCGGAATAGCTGAGTGGCTCTCACAGTCCACCCAGACATCGGGAATGTTATCGCCGGCGAAGTACGCGACGTCGTCGGGAATCGAGGCGCGCTTCTCCTTCAGCTTGTTGTGGACTGCGGGCAACAACGGGACGCTCGTTAGCCCCGAATCAGCATGAAGATCTGTCGACTACACACCAACAAAGATGGCGAGCTTGGTAGGCGGGAAGTCGGCCTTCTTGTCCTCCGGGAGCTTGTCGAACTGCGCCTGGATGTCCTTCTTGAGCTCAGAGACGGCATAGCCGAGGGTTGTTCGGGAGTCGTCGACCTCGTCCTGCACGTCGATAGATTAAAAGCTAAAGGACGCACAATTGCTTCCCGGAGCAAGAGGATGGGGACACGCACCACGATGAGAATTCGCCTGCCAACCAACGGCCTGTTACCGAGCGTCGAAAAGTCCAGCCACTGCGTCCGGATGACCTCCTTGCCAAGCTTCTCCTCCTGCGCCAGCCCAGCCGCGCCGTCAACCTCGCCAACCTCCTCGTACAGCGAGAGACCGATCGCCTGGATGGGGATGTTGCGGCGCTTGCCGTCGGCGCCCGAGACGCGCTTCAGGAAGGTGCGGAGGACGCGAGCGGGGAAGAAGCTGGACGAACGAAAGCGTGAGAAGCGCTCCTTGCAGCGATTAAAGAGGAGCATGTCACTCACCCTCCACCGCCAATTGCGCTGGTAGCAAGTCGTGCAGCGCGTCAGCGTATCAAAGGAGCCAAGAAGCAAGGAAACAAGCTGAGAACCTACACCATGATGTCGGGGCTGTTGCAAAGGATAAGACGGAAGGTCAGCGGATATCCTCACCGTCCCGTTCAGCAAGGCGAAGCGCTATACGCTCAGCGCAAAATCTAGGAATCGCAAGAGGCTACGCACTCGAACTCGCTCTTGATCCGCTGGGCCGTCTTGCCAATCGTCACATGCATCTCCTCGTACGTGATCCGCAGGTGTCCATCGTGGACGTTGGGCAAAGCAGCAGGTCCACCCATCGTGTCGTCTGCGTGTCTGGGCGGTCGGAAGAGGGTGTTGCGGCGAGTGAAGCAGACGGCTCGTGAGAATATGGCGGCAGCGGTGGAAAGGGTGGCGCTGGCTGGGAGACTAGCTATACAGTCTGTTCGTGCACTCGAGGCAGATCTAGCCGTAGCCAGAGCCAAGTGCGAGAGGAGGTGCGCGAGCAAGCTCATCAGACGGTCGCGGAGATTGACCACTGCTCCACCGTCTGGCGGATTTGCACGATGCCCAGTAATTCGAGTGCACTGCAAGACGTTACCTCACGCGCTTACACGGCGCTCCCAACGTAAGCGAGGAGGTCGTCGTTGTGAGGTGGCAGCGCACACGCTCCATGTTCTTCTGCTTCGTGTAAGCTGATCTCGGGACTAGAGCAAGCACGCTGACAGGCCTACCAGCCCAGACAGCTCGAGTGCGGCCGTGGACACCCGCTTTCTCATCAGCGCATCAGCCAACCTCGCTTCGCTCCAAACCAACGATACTGCTTATCGAGTCCTCTTGCTGCTTTGAGTCGCCCTTGCGGCCCGTCGCGAAGCGCCGCCGTACCGCACAGCTCACTTGACGCCGTCCTGAGCACCCGCCCCTCATCTCATCGCTTTGAGATTTTGAAGTTCGACCGTCAGCGAGGCGGGAAGTCTCGCCGAGTGCGGCCAATGACTGTGCAAGTCGACCCGACGATTCGCCATGTAGCCGCGACGGCCGTAACGGCCAGCGCTAGCTCGCAGGGGGCCTCGACATCGGGTGTTGTGGGGAGAAGCAGTGGAGAAACAGAGCTCGACTTTGAGGACGGCCCGCTGTACCGTGCACACCTTGCCTCGCTCGAAAGACGGGCGACGAACCTCCGTGCGGCGCTCAAGAAGCTGCAGAAGTCGCTCGACGCCTCGCTCGCCGCTCTGGAGGCCGACGCGCATGCGCAGCGTTCACTCGACGAGGCACTCGCGGAGCTCTCTGCGGGCAGTATGACGAGCCAGAGCGAGACGCTTGGCGGGTTGTGGGACCGTGAGTTGCGGGCACCTCGGGCGAAGACTCGAGACGATGCCAAGAAGGACATGGAGCGCGGGCGGGAGATGAGCGTTCGAGTGAGAGGCGCCGTGGAGCGTATCAAGACCCTGGAGGAACGGAGAAAGGCGTTCGAGGCGGACACGAAGCGGTACTACGATGATCTGGCCAAGGTGTGTTCTCTTCCGCCACGCAGACCGTTCGTACGGCTTACGCAGCGTCGCGCAGTACCTTTCTCGCGGCGAATCCGACACGGCCAAGGTCGCATCGCTGGACGCCAAGCAAGCCGAGCGTGCTGCCTCGTTTCGACAACTCCGCATCGACTATTTCTTGTTCGTCGAAGGTCTCGTGGAAAGCGAGGAATGTGCAGTTGCGGCGTGGTTGCGGACCTGGGTGACGAGTGATGAAGGGAGGGAGGCGAGCTTGCGGGCGCTGGAGGGACGGAACTTGGCGGTTCCCAACGGCAGCTACTCGCCAGGACTAGGCGACTTGCCTGACTATCTAGTCGATGCTATCTCTTCGCCTTCGCCCTCGTCGACTGGTGCAGGGACGCGCAGCGATGACGGCCGTTCAGCAGCGCCGAACTCGCTGCATTCGGCTCTAAGCCGCATCACTACGCCCGGCGAGATCGCCTCGGCTTCGCCGGTACCCACTTCGCCTACTCAGGACGACTCGCGACGGCGCCGCAGGACGTCTCTTCCCTTCGGTATCGGCGGCGCGAAGGGAAAAGACGAGAAGGACGGGGACCGCAGGCGAGATCGTCTGAAGGAATTCTTCAAGTCAGCGCACCAGTCGATCTCCTCAGCTCTACCTGCGTCCACATCATCCGCACACCTCGCGCTTGACGCACTTCCTCGCCTCTCGCAACCTCCCTCACCTCTGCCAACGTCCGCAACATCCCCAACATCGCCCAGCAATCCATCATCAGCGGCAATCACCTCTCGGCTTGCTCCCGCACGCTCTTCAGCCCCTTCATCTGCACCCTCCCGCCCATCCGGCTCACAGCCTCGTCGAAAGGAGGGCTTCCTGTTCGCAACCGAGACCGGGCGCAAGCACACCCAGTCAGGCGATGGCGGCCGCCCATACCAGCGGTTCTGGGTTGTGCTCGGCGAAGGTCAGCTCACCGAGTACGACAAGTGGACCGACGCGATGCAGGTGCATGGCTCGCCGATCAACCTACGATATGCGACGGCGAGGATCAGTAACCGTAACCAGGCGGGCGAACGGAGGTTCGTCTTTGAGGTCCTGACGCCCGAGCTGCGGCGAGTGTACCAGGCGTCGAGCGAACAGGATTGTCAGAACTGGGTCGAGGCGATACAGCGGAGCGTGGAGGCGTTGTTGAACGGGTTCGGTGGGGCCTTGCTCCTGAACTTGAATCTCGCTAAGCGTCACGTGCGCGCAGAACGTCGTCCGTCCGCAACTTCGACGCATCACGCCTGCAGGGCAGGTCGAAGTCGCCGACATTGCAAAACGTAAACGGCTTCGTCGACTCGCCTTCCTCGCCCAAGTCTCGCTTCCCCGCCCTCATCTCGCGACGAGCCTCGCTCGGTCACCACCGCAAGTCGTCGCACGGCTTGAGCAAGAAGGATAAGCGTCAAAGTCAGCAGTCACCGCCGATCCCGTCTCTTACGATTGAAGGCGACCTCGAACTCGGCGCGCCCGTCGACCGGTCCTTCTTCGATGTCTCCTCACGACGAGGACTGTTCGCTTTCTCCGAGAACGACGCGGACGAGCCCTCTCCACGCCTCTCGCTCAGCAACTCTCGCCCGGGCTCGAAGGGTCTCGGCATTCCCTTCCCCTCGTTCGGCAGCAGCGCGCAAGGTTCCATGTCATCCCCGGAACTGCTTCTCCAACCCGGCCTTCGCATACCCTCATCCGGCAGCCGCTCGATCCCGTCTTCATCAGCGGCAGAAGACGAGGAGAATGACTCGGCGTCCATGTTGTCGGAGCAGGATCGCGCAATTTTCGACGCTATCCGCGGGTGGGCGTCTTCCGAGCCAGGTTCGCAGTCGCTCCGCTCGTCGACACGTTCAGTCGAGGATGCGAAGTATCAGAACGCCCAGCGCGCCGCTGCTCTCGCGGACCAGAACAACCTGTGCGCCGACTGCAGAGCGCCCGAACCGAAGTGGGCGAGCTGGAGTCTCGGCATTACGCTTTGCATCAGGTGCGTTGCCTCCGCAAAGGCGAGTCGGTTCGGGACTGAACTGAAGCCTCAATAGATGCTCGGGCGTCCATCGCGGTCTCGGCACGCACATCTCGAAGGTCCGGTCGATAGAGCTGGACGGTGCGTCTCGTCAGCTGATCTACACGGCGCTAGCTTGCTAATCTATCCTCCTGATCCGGCAGACTGGAGCGACGAGCAGCTTGCCCCGCTCGACAAGATCGGCAACATTCGCTCGAACGAGTTCTACGAGGCCAACTTGCCGGCTGGCACGGTTGCGGCTCTCACTGACTCGTACGTCGAAGCCCACTGATGAACGTACCTTGCCGCTGACCCCGATTTCGCAGAACGATCGCCTCCTTCATCCGGGAGAAGTACGTCGATAGGCGCTGGGCGTCGTCTTCCAGCTCTCTCGCCCGGCCCTAGCCATCTCGCCTACCTGCTATGCCCTCGTCGAGCCGGTCAATGCGTTCCCGCTTCGCCTCGGCTCGACAGACACTTTCCGATATCCGCGTATCCATCGCACCTTGGCCCTCATTTCCACCTTCTTGCCTTCGCCCACCGTAATGTTCTGTTCTCCGCACGTCTTGCAATTCTCACGTAGAAGGACGGAAGACAGTGTGCAGACCGAGTAGCTTTGCTCGGCCTCTCACACGCGCAGAACGCTTTGAATGGAGACGTCACCGGAAGGAACGGCTGGCGATAGAGGAAAAGCGTCTTTTGGCTTTCAAAGGATCGTCGGGAGACCGTGCAGCCTTTGCCTTTGCCAAGAGCGCAGAGCTTCTCCTCTGTCTCCGTCAAACCTCCTCCAGCAGAGTCGACCAATCTATGCTTGTCGAACGAGCTGGCTAAGCCGTCTCGCGCGCCGCCGACGTTCGCCTCCGCGGCTGTCGCGGGAACTGTGCCACTTTCACCTTCTCTTCGGGCGCCGCTGAACGAGCAGAACAGAGGACCATCGGAGTCGTGAACTAGCTTTTTGAGAGCAGGCTCGCACTTTGCTCCGCCAAAACAGGTCAGGTCCGGTCGTCGAATCTGCCGAACATTCAGATTGTCCTGCCAACCTCGCCCGCTTCGCCATTCGCCAAAGTGGGGATTCTCGCGGGCCGGGAACGATGCCCTCAGCCCGCCTTCTTGCGGGCCAGTGAAGCGAGTCAGGATGAACGTGTCTGTCGATCCGCCCAACAACTTAAGTGCGTCCGTTCTTCCTCACGCACTTCAGCACCCCTGCTTACGACCTGTTCTCGCACCTGCTCGCAGGCAATCTGCACCCAGTCCGACGATGACTTCGACCTGCCTTTCCAATTCTCGACCCGCTCATAGGCGACCCAGCCGCCTCATTTCTGGATACCTTCACTTGCAACGACGAATTTGAGCTGTCTCCCTTGCTCCTGCTGGCTCTGTCCAGTCTCCTCCGCTCGTCGTGAAGCAAAACTCGCCAAGATAGCCTCGACCTTCCTAACTTGCGAGAGCGAGAGCGTTCCCGGCTAACCCTGTCGCGTGCTGGAGAAGTTGCTGCGATTGCGATGTATAGAACAGGCTCTCATTGTCTACTCCGAGCCGGACTCACTGCCCGACTCGGTTCCTGTGTAGCTGCCACTCTCGCACCCCGACTCGTCACCCGAGTCTTCGAAAGTCCGCCGCTCAACCTCGTAACCCAGCTTCGCAAAGTTTGCCGCAAGCTCGTCCATCTTGGCGAGCCCGGAAGCGATGCTGGCGATCGAAGAGTCGGCAGCAAAGATGGGCGCGATCCATTTCTTGATGACCCGCAGGATGTCGTCCGCCCTGATGTCCTGCGAGCGCGAGGCATGTCAGCCCGCGTGAGACAATCATAGCATACAGGGATAGGCTCACCTTTGTCGCCGCGAGGGCGATGCGGCCGTAGTTCGGCGGCAGACCGAGGAGCATGTTCGTGAAGGACGCGTTGGCCTGCAAATCCAACTCATCAGCATCCCATCTCAGGAGAGCAAGATCAGTGCACGCACCGCGGCATTGATTGTCGACTCCTTCGACGCGGTGTTGTAGGCGAGCGAACTCTTCGCCGACTCGATGGCGAGGTCGTCAATCTCGAGCTGGCAAGCGGGTCATCATCAGTTCGCTCGTTCAAGCGCAGGGATCGACCTGACGTACCTTGCCGTCGACAAGCTGGTCGATGAGGTCACGAGCAGCGACAAAGGCGGCATGCGAGTCGGGCGACTTGTAGACTCGGTAGTAGATCAGGCCGCTCTCGAGGTCCTGGCTGATGCTCGCGCCGTATGCGAGGCCTGCGCCGCGGATAAACTTCCAGAGGAACGACTCCATGGCATTGAGAACCGCTCGGGCGACGGTGAGTGCCGGCTGGTCGGGATGCGTCCATGAGTCGGGTCCCTTCGCGACATGATAGGCGAAGCAGCTCTCGATGCTCGAGACGCCGAAGAGCACGGCCTGCAAGCGAAGAGTCAGCATCAGCACTGGGCATGGGAGCCAGCGAGAACAACGAACCTTTTTGGTCGGCTGCCTGCCGAGCGCACCCATGACCTCCTTGCTGAGCTTGACGGGAGCGAGCTGCTCCTTCTGCAAGTGCGAGGACCCGTCAGCACAGCGAACAGTAAACTGTAACGAACCGGACGCACGGGGAAAGGCTGGATAGGCTTGAAGTGCTCGAGCCAAGCAGACGACGGCTTCGGTAAGCTGAGGATGTCGCCCTTAACCTGGACGCGGATCGCCCGCGGGTCCGTCACTGTCGCAGTCGAAGTCAGTCAGCTAAGCGAGACCACGCGAGACGGAGGACTCACAGCCTTGGCGGAAGGCCTCGAACTGCTTGACCACCGCCTCAGGCTCGGCCTTGAGGCGCTCAATGAAGGCGGGAAGGAACTGTTCGCGGTTGAGCAGGTTGAGCGCGACGTTTGTCGAGACCTCCTCGCTGATCATCTTCCGATAGGCGGCGTACGAAACCTCGGAACCGTCACGCTTCTCGGCAGGAATGCCCTGCAGAGCCTTGGTCGCCGAAATCTTGAGGCGCTCAGCGGAGAAGGTCGAGTTGTACAGCAGGTCGCTTAACCACGCGATGGCGGTTGTATACTTGTCCTTCGATACCTTCAAGCGAAGAGTGACGGCTTCTTGCAGAGGCGAGTTGATGTTTATCGAGTACGAGAGCGTCTCGGCGTCGAGCTGCTTGACAACCTCCTCAAAGTCGAGCTTGGTGCCGTCCGCGCGAGTGACGGGGAGGGTGAAGAAGGAGTCGAGGTAGACGGGGAGAAGCGCACGAAGCTCGGCAGGATCGAAGCCGGGCACGTCCTCGGGGAAGAGGACGATGCCAATTTGTATGAAAGCCGAGTTGACGTCTGCCGAGGGGAGTCGATCAGGAACAGCTGCCAACGAGCGAAACAGACCACGCACGGTCGTACTGCACGAAGAGCGGGAGCTGAGCGCCATCTGCATCGATGTGCTCCTGCACTCGGTTCTTCGGCTTGTCAGGCGCCGAAGCGACACCGCCAGACCGCGCTGTCTCGACCTTGATCCATTCGATGCCGTTGACGTCCGGAACCGGGAACTGGCGAATGATCTCGGGCGGAACAGGCTTGTCATTCTCCGCCTGCGCTTCCTCGATCTTCTTCTGCAGATCTGCAAGGCCTTTCTCGCCGAACTTGGCCTGATTCGCCTCGATGATGGCCTTCGCGTCGGCCTTGATCTTGTCGGCGAGGGCGGCCGAAGGCTTGCCGATGATTGTAAGAGCCGGAGCGTCGACCATGAACCTGCAATTCAACCATCAGTATGTGACGGAGGCGGAGAGGGAAGACGACGCACTTCCTGAGCACCTCGCCCCACTGCTTGGCGGACCAGCCGTCAAGAACCTTGTAGAGCGTGCTGACCTTGAGCGACGACTTCAGGTCCGAGCCGTCCGCGGTTCCCCAGATGCCGTCTGCGAACGAAGCTGTCAGTCCGCAGGATCAAGCCTGCGGGAACGCAAACGAACCGGAAACGACGACGTTGGCGATCGTGTCGGACGCATCCGTCTCCATCGACTCGAGCAGCTGGAGCTTCTGGCGCTCCAGAACGGTCTTCATGCGATTCATGTCGATCTCGTCGACGGCACGGGCGAGTGCCTTGCGGAAGCGGCCGGGAAGCGTCTCGAGTTCGGCGACGAGCACGGAGGAAAGGTAAGAGGTGATGATTGACGGATCCTCGTTCGAGGCGTAGAAGGTGATGTCTAAAAAAAAGGTGATGGTCAGTGCACATTCGAATTACGGCGAACGGCTGAGTCACCGGTGCAGGACGGCTCATCGACCTCGATGAACTCCTTCGACAATGGCGAGACGGCAGAGTCGGTCAGATAGAGACCAATCACTTCAAGAGCGAGATCGTTCAGGAAGTCCGTGTGAGGCACACCGATCCATGAGAGCATGAGCTCGCCGACGTCTTCCGTCTTCTCGGGGAACTCGACCATCTCGACCCGGTCTTCCGTCAGCTTGGGCGGGTTCGAAGCCGTGCTCGATTCAACGAACGGTCGCACTGTGCGGGGGAGGAGATCAGCCGATTGCCAACACCGCGCTAAGACACAGAAGCACCCCAGCCAGCCGGTTTGCGACCCTTCGCCTGCCCGTGAGCGACAAGAGACGGAAGAACCTTCTCGGTGAGCGTGTTGAGGAGGTTCGTCGGATCGAGGGAGCGGCCGGTCACGATCAAGGTGATGTTTTGCGGGACGTAGCGCTGGGCGTGGAAGTCTCGGACTGACGGCACAAAAGTCAGTCACGTCTCGACTGCGGGGAATTCGCTCAACTCACTCTCCTCAACCTTCAATCGTCGCAAAGCCTCCATCAGACCGCCTGTCTCGCTTCGCAGCGCATTCTCTTTCGAGTATAGCGCTCGCTGTTGCCTGTGAACGTAGTCGGCGTTAGCAGAAGCAGCGGCACGAGTGGTAAGCTGGCGTACCGAAGGTGCATCAGGTCTGAGCTGCCATTCTCGCGCCCGCTCATCTCCGAGAAGACGACGCCGCCGTCCTCTCCTTTGCCGTTGATGTGATAGACCTCGGTGACGAAGCCGGCGTCAGTGATGGTAGGGTAGAGGATGTGGTCGAAGTAGACAGGCAGGATGCTGAGGAAGCCTTCCTCGCCGGCAGTAGCCTGTTGGAACCGGGTCAGCTGGCGAACGCAGACGAAGGTACAGGCGGAGCGTACGACTGTGTAAGTCGTGTCGGTAGTCGCCGTCCATGCGTTCGTACCAGCCGCGAAACTTCGGCTGCGAAAGATGCGAGAATCGTCAGCGTCTCCCCCGACGGACGCGCTGGACGAGCGTACTTGGCGATGGTGTCGAGAATGCCCTTGTAGGGGTACTTCTCGCTGCCGAGGAAGATCTGCAGATGGCTGGATCAGCGAGTCGTTATGGACGAGGGGAGGAAGAAGCAAACGAGGTGTTCGAGGGTGTGCGGGCGGCCCGAGTCTGCAGAGGCAGCGGTAAACAGATGAACCAGGATTATCGAGCAATGCATGCACACCGTCAAAGATCTCGGATACGATGCTGGCGTACCCCTGCACCAGCGGACTCTCATTCGACGCCCAGACAACCTTCAACCCGGTGCTCTCCGACTGCCACTTGGCGATCTGGATCTGTGGCGCGAACTCGAGGCTATCCTCGACCACCAGCTTGAAATCGCCCACTGCTTTCGGGATGTCGATGCCAGAGTTCGGAGACGAGGGAGTCGGGTCAATCTCCATGGGGCTCATCGTGGCGAGGGCGCGGCGAAGCGGCGTGTGCGTGCGGGTGCTGGTCAGGGATGCAGGGCGGATATGGGCTGGCACGGTGAAATTGCGGGCGGGTTGTGCGAGGAGGCAGTGCTGAGGGAGGAGTGAGCGAAACGCCTTCGCTCGGGACAGGCGGGACACGAGGCTAGCCAGGGTCGTTCGTGTGAGCAGTGGAGCGACTGCAAGGATGAAAGAGCGAGGAGCGATCGAGGTGGTGACAGTCGAAAACGACGCCGCCGGAAGCAGAGGAAAGTTGTCACAAGGCAACGCCGGGGCAGGGAAGCAATAAGACATGCAATGCAGTTGTCTACCTTAGAATCGCCGCTTCTCGACGGCGTAGCCGGCCTTGCGGAAATTGGCGACGAGGTCAGCCCGCAATCCCTCGTTCGTAGAGACGGCCAAGATGCTCGTCTTCGGGTCGAAGAGCTTGACGATGTGCAGCTCGATCGCGTCGAGAACGTTCTTGAGCGTGACGTTCTACGTTCGAAGGGGTGTCAGCTTTTAGGCGGACGACAAGAGCGCGGAGGCAGAGCGCACCTTCATCCTCGCCAAATCGCGCTGCATGTAGTGCTGCGGGCGACTCAAGATGACCTCGTCGAAAGACGCACTCGCCTGCACGAGGGGCCCGTTAGTCGAGCGCGGAATCAGTTGGAGAGCGAGGAGGGGCGTACGACGGCAGCGCAAGTGTTCATTGAGGCGATCTTCGAGAAGGCGAGCGATGACTTGGCCGCCTCGACGTCAGCTTCCGCGAGCTTGATCTATAGAAGAACCTATCAGCAAGGCAACCCATGACGAGTATGAGCCGGGACGCACTTTGCCCGAGACGATGTTGTCGACGACCGTCCTCGCCGCCTCGAAGGCCCCGAAGGCATCTGGTGACCTGGACACCTGTGAAAGAGGTATGTGTCAGCGTGTCTCTCGTGTACCGGGCGAGTAATCAGCTCACGTTGAAGCCGAGAAGGCCGGCCTCAACGTTGAGGCCCATGCTGGCGCCGTATGCCAAACCATTGCCTCGCACAGCTGCGAGACTACGCGTCAGCTCACTCCAGTGTGCCCCAGACGGCTCGGAACTCGCCGTTCCAGAGTAAGCCGTTCGTAGTGCTGAGACAGGCGGCAGCGACACAAAGATCTTGGTAATCGGCCGCTGACCAGTCGGGACAGGTGGACCGGGTCACGAGATAAGTCGACTCGCTCGATGGGATCGTGTACAAGACGGCCTGTGAAGGAAAGGTCATGTCAACAGGAGTTAGCAGGTCTTGATCAACGCGCGCGACCTTGCGAGCCGGATTCTTGCCGAGGTCCGTCAGCAAGTCGCGACTACGCAGCAAGTGCGCGAGCTGCTTCTCCTACATCATCAACGCTTCAGCAACCGACCTCAGCTGGTCAGCGCGCATGAGACGCACGTGGAAGGGCTGGAGGCGCTTGAAGTAACGAGCCCACGGCGATGTAGGGTTCGGCAGGCTCATAACGTCGCCCCAAACGTGCATGCGCATGGCGCGAGGGTCGAGCACTGCGTAAAGGCGGCCTCAGACCGTGCGAGGTAGATGGAGACGGAGTAGCCTCACTCGTCTCGTGCAAAGTCTCGAGGTCCTGAATCAACCCTTTCGCGTCGGTCTTGAGGGATTGGAGCAGCTGAGGGTAGAAGTTCGTGCGCGCGATGAGGTTGAGCTGGTGATAGATGCTGCCCGGAGAGTAGATGAGCGACTCGATCACCTCGCCGGTGATGCTCGCTGCGTCGCCCTTCTCGTCCGGCAGACTCTGCAGCGCGCTGTGGATGAGTGTCGTAAGGCTGCGCAGCTACTGGTCAGCTTCGGTCGTCTTTCAAGGCGAAGATGGCGGCGACACACCGATCCTGGTCGAACTGCATGCCGAACAAGCTGTCCGCCAGCCATCCGACGGCCTCCTCGTAGTCCTCGGTCGGTGTTCTGATGTAAACGCGCACGCCCTCGGACTCTGCGACGGCGTCAATCTCGATGGCGAGATCTGTGAGCTGTCGGTAAGCCTCCTGGAAGGGAAGAACGGTCCCATCGAACCGCTTGACGGGCATGGCGAATAAGCAGGAAATCCAGAGCGAGAAGAGCTCGACGGGCGGTCCGTGGAGGTGGACCGAGACCGTGATGAAGTTGGATTCGAAGTGGTCGAATTGGAGAAAGAAGGGCAAGTCGACGTCGCGGTTGATCTTGCGCTGCAGAGGACCTGAGAACGACTCCTCCCCGCGTGCCACGCCGTTACTGCGGGCAGTTTCGACTGTCGGCAAGGGGATCTTCGTGTAGTCGGGGACAGAGAAGGACTTGACGAGCGATTTGGGCGGAGGGTGGTCGTTCGCGGCCTTGGCGGAGACCAGGTCGGCGGCGAGACGAGCGAGACCTGCTGGCCCGAAGCGCTGCCGGTTTGCTGCGACGCGCGCGGCCGTTTCTGCCGCCTGCTCCTTGGCGAGTTTGGCAGACGGAACAGCGACGAGCGTGATGACGTGAGCGTCGACGAGCCACCTGTGCGAGTCGTGTGATCAGCGGGAAGTCAGGTTGACCGTCTGAGCTGCAGACGTACTGCTCGAGCAGTCGCTTCCAATCCTTCTCGCGGAACTTCGCGAGGTGCTCGAGCACGCCTAGGTTGTCGAAGACGTCCTTGAGCATCGAGCCGTCTTCGGCGCCCCAGATGATGTCTTGCTTGACCGAGTTGAAGACGTAGTCCGACCCCGAGCCTTCGAGGGTGTCGAGGAGCTGCAGTCGCACCTGCTTGAGACCAATCTGGATGCGGTGCATGTCGATCGGGACGTGGCAGAGCGAACCGAGAAAGTCGAGGACCTCGCCGGCGGTCGTTTCGATATCGTGAGCGGGCACACCGGAGAGGAAGACGTTGAGAATGTTGGGGTCGCGGACGTCTCGACTGGCGCCGCAGCCCGCGAACTTCTGATCCGGAATCTCGACGAACTTCTTGTAAACGAGCGAGTCCGAGCCTTCGACGAGATAGCTGAGCAGATGGTCGAGCGCGGCGCAAGTGACGATGTCGTCGACCGACGGACCGACCCAGGCGAGGTTAACCACGCCGACACTTTCGTCGGAGCTTCTCAAGCCAGACGCGTCAGTATGTGCCCACCTGGGAAGATGATTCGACCTACTCGGCGTATTCGACCTTCTTGACGATGTCGCGCACCAGCACGGGCTCGTTGCGAGCCGTCCTGGACTCGACGAAAGGCCGACTCCAGCCGGCAGGATGCGGTCCCTTCGCGAGCCCAGCCTCGACGATGGCCTTCTCCGTCTTTTCGTTGAGCGTACGCAGGAGCCGTGTGGGGTCGATGCTCTCGCCAGTGACGACGACTGTCATGTTCTGCGGGACGTACATCCGCGCATGGAACTCCTTGACGTCGTCGAGCGTGAGCTTGCGAAGGGCGTCGAGCTGGCCGCCGGTTTCGGACCGGTAGGCATTGTCGCGGTCGTAAAGGAGGCGGCGCAGCCCGATCTCGAGGACGGATCCCTCGCTTCCCTCGTTGCCCTGCATCTCACTAAAGACGACGCCTCCCTCGCGACCGGTGCCGTCGACGTGGTAGATCTCGGTCTTGAAGATCTCGGGCGTCATGAGCGGGAAGAGGATGTGGTCAAGGTAGACGGGGACGATGTCAAGCATGCCTTCGGCCGAGGCACAGTCGAAGGTGTAGGTCGTATTGTCGACTTCGGTCCAGGCGCTGGTTCCATGCGAGAGGACGCGGCTCGACAACGCATCCAGGACACCGCACCAGGGAAAGTGCTGAGACGCGGTGAAGGTGAGGTGTTCCTTCGCATGCGGCGTGCCGTTCGAGCTGAACACTTCGGTCAAAACGGTCGTCCAGAAACGACAAACCGTCCCCGGACAGTCCGCCCAGACGACTTTGAGCCCGCTTGCCGTGCTGCGGTACTTGGCGATCTGGATGTAGGGCGGGAGTTCGAGCTGGTGGTGAGCAATGAGCTCGAAGCTGCCGACTCGCTGAGGGACCGTCAAGCCGGAAGGCGACTTGTGCGAAAGAGAAGCCAAGGGAGAAACGGGCGAGGGAGGAGGCGAACGGTCGCCCTCAGACTCGCTGTCGGTGTGGAACGTCGACGTGGACATGCTGGCCTGGCGTCGCATCGAGCTGAGGCTGTCGAGAGGGTTGAGCACCGTGTGGCGGAGAGGTGAGAGAGGTGAACGAGGGCGACTCCGCGGAGGGGCGACTCCGCGGACAAGCCGACGTAGTGAGGAGAAGGGGGAAGAGGGGCTAGTCGTTGGCTTGACAATGGTTAGGAAGCGCAAGCTGCAGCGTCAGACAGTGGCCTGCGAAGGAGGAATTAGCTGAGAGGGAGTTGGCGCAGGCGGACGAACACGCACTCTCGTCGCAAACAGCAACGTGAGCAAACAATTCGACGTGAGCATACGAAAGCGGGTATGATTGCGAGGGGGAGAAATACGAGGAAACAGCAGCCACGGGTGATCAGGCGAACTTCTTGAAGATGATATCGGGATCTGCGAGCGGTCGTTATCGGCGACGTTAGCCTCTTGAGTGGAGCTCAGAAATTTAAAGGATGAAAGTGCACCTTCCTGATACTCCTCGGCCGACACCCACATCCGCTTGAACGTGCTGAGCCCTGCGAGGATACTCCCGCCAATCCAGGTGCTATACTTGCGTTCGGGAGGCGCACTGATCCGGATCTTTGTGTCTCGCAACGCGAGCTTCTTGATCTCGTGCAACAGGCGGTCGCCGAAACCTGGAAGCATACGTGTTAGCTCGACGAGCGGCGTGAAGCAACGGAAGTGAAGAACGCGCCCTTGACCAGCGTTCCCCCACCGCTCAGCACAACGTTGCCAAACAAGCTCTTCCGCAGATCAAGATCCGCGCGGTTGATCGAGTCGACGACGACCTGGTGTACGCCCGCGTACTCGAGGCCGACGATCTCAGGGTTGAAGAGTACTTCTGGCGCGCGATGCCGTTCGGGGCCGAGCTGTCGCGCATGGAGACACTGTCAGTGAAGTCTTGGGGAAGCAGAGAAGCGCGTGGACACCCACGCGAATGACGTTGCCATCTGGTAACCGGAAGTCTTCGCTTTTGCCGCCCGCCTGAGCCTCTTTCTCCTCCTTCGCCGGCGATAACGCGACGTAGCAAAGCTTCTCCTCTACGTCGACGGAACGATTAGTGAAGCAATTGGAGCGGAGAACACGCCGAGCGGACGCACTGATCATCCGCACGACCTCCTTCTCTGCCGAAGTGTGCAAGTGATAGCCCGCTTTTCGCAGCAGCAGCTGCAAGTGGTCCGTCACGTCTCTGTACGCGTTTACTGTCAGCACTGCAAAGCGGGGACCGGAAGGCGGCAGAGAACGCACCGCCCGGCAACATCGACTCGTCGAATCGCATGCTGAATCGCAAAGCCCTCAAAGACCGGCACGGCGTGCGTGACTCCGTCTCCCGAGTCGAGCACAATGCCCGTTGTTCGTCCAGAGGCGTATCTGCAGCGTTCACTCGGATCAGCGCGAGTCTCGGGGAGAAAAGGCGGCGAGCAAGACGCACAGCGCAAGGATCGCCTGCACCGACATGTACATCGCCGGTACGTTGAAGGTCTCGAAGAAGATCTGTGCCGCTTGTTCTCGGTTCGAATTGGGGTTGAGTGGCGCTTCAGTGAGGAGGACGGGGTGCTGCGGGTTCATGGTTAGTGTGCTTCTGCGGGGCTAGGAGGGCGGAAGACTCGCCTCTTCTGATAGTGTACGCAGCTCTTCGGTGTAGACGTGCGACCATATCCGCTCCATGTCGTCCCAGTCCGTCACGATGCCATGCTCCATCGGGTAGCTGTACATGAGACGCAGTTAGCGAAGTCCTCGGCCGGAACCCTCAAGTGCTCCTCAGAGATTCGACATGGGGGGGGGGGGGGGCAGCAAGAACGGAGACTTGGACTCACTTAATCCTCAACAAACCCCTCAACTCCTGCGCCTTCCTCCCAACAAACGTATCACCCTCCACTGCGCCCGCCATAACCCTCGTATGTTTCGGTCGCCCTGTCGCATGACTTCTCATTAGCTTCACCTCTCAAACGAGGGGAAAGGAGAGGGACACACCGACATAAGAGGGAAAGTAGGTCGAGGGGTGGTCTGAGCCTGCAAACCCGGCTTTGAGAGTGCCGGAGCCTTGGTCGATGACGATCGGTTGGTTGAGAGAGTCCATTGTGGTGCTGTGGGGGCACTGCGAGGCATCAGTGTGAGGCGGGGAGGCGACTGGCTGAGGTGGAGCGGAAGGGGAGAGGGAGGGTGAGGGGACGGCGGACCAGGCTGGGCAGGCTGCAGGTTGGCGTGTGGACTCCCACAGCTCATACACCCTGACTCTTGCTATCACAAAGCCTCCTCGTAGTGTCGCCCGCCTCGCACATCTCGCTCAACCCGTACGGTCTCGACGAGTCTGAATACGACTCACCTCGACCCTTTCTGCCCTTTCCAACTTCCCGGTCAGTCCCTCAGGGTGCTTTCAAGCCCGCTTCGTACGTCGCACGAGTTGGCTGCGCCGTTGAGACGAGAAAGGGGGGATTCGATGGAGACGCGTCCGTTCGATGAGCGAGTGAACGCGTTCGTAGGGCTGGCGAGTGAGTTAGCGGCTCTAGTGGCAAGCTTAGGAGTGTGTCAGCTCAGCGGGCGAGCGTGTCGAAAGTGGTGAGCGAGGAAGGAGGTGCAAGCGGGGGACTTCTGAGGTTCTCCAGGCTGGAAGGTGCTTGTATGGACTAGGTATAGATTGCGAGTGATGATACAACAATGCTGTACGGAACTGCGCAAGAAGCGGTGGTGGAGACAGGCTCCGCGAAGCGTCCACTGTCCCGACAAATCCTCGGTTTCACTCCGCCTGAACCCATCCGTCCGCCAGTTCTCCTATCAACGGGAGACGGAAGCGATCGAGGTGTTGGCTGTCGTAGTAGGCGCGCAGACTGTGCAACGAGGATCGTGAGTTTCGAGCGTGAGAGGCAGACTTCGCAGGCAAGCGACAGCGGCGCACCTCATGAATGTCAATGCCGCGAGGTCGATGATGACGAGAAGGTATTGCGCCCATCGGCCGAACGGGAGAAGGAAGACGAGGTGCAGGAAAACGAGGAACAGGTTGAGGAGGACCGACTGCGGGCGAACACGGTTCCCATTAGTGCGCGCGATGTGAGACGGACCGAATGATGGTTGCGTGCTCACCTGGTACGCATGGAATCGCACGCAGTCGTTCTCAATCTCGAAGATAAGCATCGCGGCCGCTCCGAACGGTCCAAGGGCATAACATGCCGCGCTCTCCCAGTCGTGTCTCCACAGCGTCACCTCGTACCCGGACGTCCCTGAACCTCCTCCATTTGCCGCGAGAGGCGCATATCCCGTGTGGGTGGTCGAGCCGAAGCCAGTCCCGGATGTCAAGGAGGAGACGGGTGCGCCGGACTGGTAGGAGGTACCGGCCGAGGAGGACGACGGGGCGGGTGGTAGAGGAGCCCAGCGGGATTGTGATGGTGCGTCTGGCGGCTCAGAGTCTGTTGCTCGAGAGGTTAGCTTCGTGACAGATGAGGAGGGGAGGGCACGTGAAACGGACGCACACGGAGCAAAGTTGAGCGGAGTTGTCGATGGCATAGCTTCGACGAGTCTGCCGGGTCGTCCGAACCGTTCCCGGGCGTCCACAGCCAGTGCGAGAGGGAGAATGCACCGAGAGAGAGAGTAGAGGAGTACCTTCTAATCCTGAATATCCTCAACCTGTATTCAACTCATTACAACTTGTATCTCGCCACCCAGACATCGTGGCGAATCCGTACAAAAACTGGCGTATCCAGAAGAATCTATAGAGTACTGCGCACCATCCTAATCCGCAAAAGAGCGCTGTTGTAACGAGAGCGAGGCGGGTGAAGGCGGTCGCCAGGGGACGAGCGCCGCGACTTCGCACCGCTCACGCTCTCTCGCCTTGTTCGCTACAGAGCCGCCGACGAGGTGCGCGTGCGAGCCGTCCAGCGTGCTCACACGGTCCAGTACTGACAGTCTGCCTTGCTCCCGCGCCGCCCCGACCCCTCGACCCGCCTCGCCCATCTCGCTGCAAACTTCCCCTCGACCCGCCCACCTCGACGGCCACGCCCCTGTGCCCCCCTGTACCACCGACAATCGACTCTGTACACTCGTTGTGACCGACTGCCGTTTCCGCCGGATCTGGACTCAACGTTATCGCCGTCCCGTCGCCTCTCCACCTTCCAACGCCCGTCCCCTCTTTGTCCTCATCCCCGCCGTGGCCTCCGCTCGCCTCGCACTGTCCCCCCATTCGACTCGCCGTATCCGCAAAGCCCACCTCGCAGTCGACATGGGCGCGTACAAGTACCTCACCGAGCTGCAGAAGCGCAAGCAGAGCGATGTCCTCCGCTTCTTGCTCCGCGTCCGCTGCTGGGAGTACCGCCAGCTCAACGTCATCCACCGCGCCTCGCGCCCGTCGCGCCCCGACAAGGCCCGCCGCCTCGGATACAAGGTACACTTCTCCAGTCCTCGAGCTGGGTTCAGGAGGGCAGCAGAGCGATGTGCGGCAGTGGGCGAGCGGGTTCGCTGGAACAGCGTAGTGCTGGAGGAGTACTGGAAGATACTGCCGGACTTCTCGCAGACGATCGGAGGACGCGCGAGCTGACCTCGTCCTCCATACCCGCGGAACAGGCCAAGCAGGGCTTCGTCGTCTACCGCGTCCGTGTCCGCCGTGGTAACCGCAAGCGCCCCGTTCCCAAGGGTGCGTCACGGGTCTTTTTGCGCGCACGAATCGCGCGAAGAAGAGGGGGCGAAACCAGTGAAGCTAATCTCTATTCGCGTGGTTGTCAGGTGCTACGTACGGCAAGCCCACCAACCAGGGTGTGAACCAGCTCAAGTTCCAGCGCTCGCTCCGCTCGACCGCCGAGGAGCGCGTCGCCCGCCGCTGCGGCAACCTCCGTGTCTTGAACTCGTACTGGATCAACCAGGACGGAGTCTACAAGTACTACGAGGTCATCCTGGTCGACCCCTCGCACAAGGCCATCCGCCGCGACGCCCGCATCAACTGGATCTGCAACCCGGTCCACAAGCGTCGCGAGTCGCGCGGCCTCACCGCGGCCGGCAAGGCTAACCGTGGCCTCGGCAAGGGTCATGCCCACAACAAGGCGAACCGCAGGGCCCAATGGCGCAAGCACAACACTCTCTCGCTCAGGAGGTACAGGTAAGGGTGTTCGGACGGATGGGGCGAGGAGTACTGCGAGGAGGACATGTGCATCCCGATTCTGCCTTTCCAATCGAGATTCCTCGGTCGCATGGACACGGGCGGGCCAGAGGAGAAGCTTTACAGTGTTGGGAAGCTGCTGACGACTCCCCCGGCGAAGAACGGCCGTTTTCGGCTGTCGACGCTCGTCCCCTGTCTTCCTCTTTCTGCTGGATCTGACCTAGGGTGATACTCTCTGTCATCCAATCTAAAGCAGGAGGCAAAGCTTGACGGAGGCCGTACTGTATCATTTCCCGCTCGCTTTCCCTCCTCTCGTTATTCGTTCGCCCGCGCTCTGGGCACTCGCTGGCGCTTGTTCGTGCTTGCTGCTCCTTGTGGACTCTTCTCGTCGACTGTACACAGCCTGCGACGCCGGTCGCCGCCTACCAAGCGTCTCGCACATCCCGACCTCCGCAACGACCTCCTCTCACGGGGCACAAAAACGGCCGAGGAGGCGCGCACACAACGTGAGGGGCTGAAAGTGGCTTCGATAGTGTGTTTGCAGCGCCCTCGCGGCATCTTGAGCCCTCGCCAGCGGATTGACCATCTTCATCTCCCCAACGTACTGCAGGTCGAGAAACAGCCACGATGGCGAGCCAAGCAGCGGCGACCTGGCCAGCTGCCCCAAATAACCCCTCAATACCTTCAACCGACCAGCCCAGCGAATCTGCTCTGTACCGCGCCCGACGTTGGCTTCACGTCCTCCCCTTCCTCCCTGCCGGGTCGACCTACCTCAGCGCCCTCACCCTGCTCGCCCTGCTGCATGGCATCGGTCTCCTACTCTTCACGAGAGGCTTCCTTTTGACGCGGAAAGCGCTGCCGAACGTCAACACGTGCAACCCGACCGCGCCCTCGGGCAACCTCGACCCGTCCTGCTCTCTCCCGCCGACGCACGACAAGCTCATCTTCCTCGTCGTCGATGCACTCCGAGCCGACTTTGTCCTCCCTGTCGAAGGGCCAGCAAACCCATTCTACAGCAACCGCATCCCCCTGCCCGCACATCTCACCCGCACCCAGCCGACCAACTCGTTCCTCTCGCACTTTATCGCCGATGCGCCTACGACGACGCTCCAACGCCTGAAGGGCATGACGACGGGCTCACTCCCAACCTTCATCGATGCCGGGAGCAACTTTGCGGGTGAGCAGGCGGACGAGGACAACTGGCTCGGACAGGCGAAGCGTGCGGGCAAGCGGATCGCGCTCGTCGGTGATGAGACATGGCTCAACGTCTTTCCGCGAGGCGGCAAGGACAGTGTCTGGCAGGAAGGGCTTGTCTGGCCCTTCGACTCGTTCGACGTTGAGGATCTCGACACGGTCGACCGTGGCGTGCGGGAACACCTCGTCGAGCTTCTGGACGAGCGGCGGCAGCGCGAGTGGGACATTGTCGTCGCGCACGGACTCGGACTCGATCACGCTGGACACCGCTTTGGCGCCGAGCACCGCGAGACGACTCGCAAGCTGCGGGAGACGGAGCATCTCCTGCGGGACGTTGTCGAGCGGCTGCAGGAAGACACGCTGCTGGTTGTTGTCGGAGACCACGGCATGACGGATCGAGGTGACCACGGTGGAGACAGTCGGGACGAGGTTGATGCGGCGCTCTGGGTTTACTCGAAGACACCCCTCATCGACTCATCCTGGTTCAAGCATGACCTCGCTTCGCCTCGCCACCCGCTCGCCTCCCTGTACACCACAGCGAACGGGTCGAGCGACGTCGGCGACCGTGTCCAGCTTACTTGGCCGGAGAAGGGTCTCTTGCAGGTGGCTCGATCTGTCAGCCAAATCGACCTCGTCCCGACCATTTCCTTGCTACTTGGCCTACCTATCCCTTTCGGCAACCTCGGTTTGCCCATTCCCGAGCTCTTCTTCCGCAGTGTCAACCTGCCCGTCGCGCCCAAGCCCTCAACAGATGCCGCCACCGACAAGCCAAAGCGTGGTTTCTTCGGTTTAGCGTCGTCGCAACCGGACCGCCGCGACCAGGAGACGCTCTCTCCTCTCCAGACAGTCCTTCAAGCCACCCTTCTCGCTTCGTCCGAACTCTCAAACTACCTCCTCACATACACCTCGCTCCCCTCCGGCAAAGACCTCGTTCCAGCCATGCCGGAGCTCTCCTTCATCCTCGAGATCGCCAAGTCGGCCTACAAAGGCGCTCACGCTCCCGGCCACTCGCGCGAAGAGATGGAGCTGCGGGCGCTCGATAAGTTCTGGACGTTTGAGCGCAAGGCGAGGGAGAAGGCGAGGCTCGTCTGGGCTCGCTTCGACCCGGTCTTGATGGGCGCGGGACTCGTCGCGTGGTGTGGAAGTCTCATCGTCGCTTGGCGGTTGGCGAATGCAGCGAAGAAGGGGCCTGGCGCACGGTTCCTGGTGGGTCGGGCTATCGAGGGCGGCTTGATCGCTCTCGCATCCGGTCTCGGGATCTCGGCGCAAGGCGTCTTCAAGGGCCGCCCAAGCGGTCTGGCAGCAGCCTTCGTGGCCGCCGTCGGAGCAGAACTCGCTGTCTTTCTCGCCCCTTCGATATCGCCTCTCTCGCTCACGACCCGCCTGCGGGGCCCTCTCGCGCGACGCGCACCCGCCTCCCTCATCCCGCTCGTCACTCACGCCGCCCTCTTTGCCTCAAATTCGCTCACCGTCTTCGAGGACCGCATTGTCCTGTACCTTCTCGCGACGCTCCTCTCGTTCGGCCTCATCCGCGGCTTTGCAGCGCCCGAAGCACGCCTGAAGAACCGCATAGTCGCCTATTCCGCCATCGCACTCGCCAGCCTGCGCCTCATGTCGTGGAGTACGATCTGCCGCGAGGAGCAGGTCCCAAAGTGCCGCCCAACCTTTCACCTCACGCCGGGTTCGACTCCCAGCATCGCCGTCCTCGTCCTTTCCGTCATCGCATCCGTTGTCGTCCCCTCGATCCTCCGCGCGTCGCTGGCGACATCCAAGTCGGACGAGGGCGTGGCTCCCGCTTTCCTGGGCGCTGGCATCCGCGCGTTGCTGCTCGCTGCATCGGCGTACTGGGTTGCGGACTCGCTTCTTGCAGCATCGAGCTTCAAGACGACTGGGACCGCCGTCGCGTCACTCGCCAAGACGGGCTTCGCGCGGGTCGTCCTCGTCGGAAGCTTGCTCTCGGCGACGCTCGTCTGGTACCTCTCGCCGCTGTGCATTCGCGTGCAGCGCGAGCAGGTCAGGAACGCAGGGGGCATGCCTATACGGACGCAGATCAAGGTTATCGGCTTCGCAAATGCCCTCGGCTCCTCCTACCTCCTCTTCTTCGCCACGATCTTTGTCCTCCTCTTCCTCGTCTTGCCACCGCCGGCCCAGCTTGTCCTGACATTGCACCTTGTCGTCCTTCTCTGCCTCCTCGAGATCTTTGACTCGGAGCGCGACGCCCAGCACCTCACGACCGCGCTCACCTCGGCAGCATCGCTTGAAGCCTTCCTCAACAGCGACGAAGGCGGCCTCCCACCTCCTCCTCCGCACACTGGGCCGACATTCGTTCAAATCTCGATGCTCGCCCTTCTCGCACACCTCTCGTTCTTCTCGACCGGTCACCAAGCCGTCATCTCGTCGATCCAGTGGTCAACCGCCTTCATCGGCTTCCCTTCGCTCACCTACCCCTTCTCTCCGATCCTCGTCACTCTCAACACGCTCGCCGGCTTCGTCCTGACCGCCGCCGCCCTCCCGCTCTTCGTCTTTTGGAACCTCTCGCCGACGCTCAAGGACCAGGGCGCGCCGATGATCGTCGGCCGCAACCTCCTGCGCGCCGGGGCAGGCTACATGGCCTACTTTGCTGTGCTCGCCCTCGCCTCGGCTACGTGCTCGACGTGGCTGAGGCGGCACTTGATGGTGTGGAAGATCTTTGCGCCGCGATTCATGTTGGCTGGCGTAGCGCTGCTCGCGACCGACTTTGTGATCGCCGTGCTAGCGATGGCGTGGGGTGTAAGAGGGGTGCTGAGCAAGGTTCGAGGATCGTTGGGGACGAGATTTGCGGAGTAGATGGGTCAAGATATCAAGCAATTCAGCCGGCTTATAGAGCCCGAGACGAGAGGACTGTCCCGCCCCTACAAAGCTACGCCAAGCTCATGCACCGGACGACCTGCTTTTCTCCTCCTCGATCACCTGCTTTGTCTGCGTGCGCGAGAGAGGTGAGTCAGTTCGGTACTGTCGTTTGAGAGGAGAAGGGCGCATTCACTCGAAAGCGTCGATGACAGCCCTCACGGAGAAGCTGAGCGTGCGGCGAGGGCGCCGACGGACCGCAGTGGGTGCGCGACAGCGAAGGATTCCCCTGCGCGCGGAAGAGCCGTCAGTCAGGTGCGCAATTAGCCAGAGTCTGCAAGTCGACGCACGCTGATCGTCCATAAACAGCGCGACTATGGGTGCGCAGATCGCTGTCAGCCGCGTGTGGCTCGTAAAGCGTAATGAAAGGAAACACATTTGAAGAGGCACAAGAAAGAAGAAGGCGTAGAGTGGCTGCAGAGTCGCGACTGCGGGGTTAGTAACCGAGGAGAGACTGTCGGAGAGAGCAGCAGCAGCTCACACTAAACCGAGTCGTTGAGCGTACTTACGTGTTGCTGTGCGACGCAAAAGCGGACGACAAAGGCTGCGAGCGAGCGAGCGAGGAGGGAGGTCAGCTGGCGCCCAGGGTCCCCCTCGCCCCGTCCTCCCACCGGCGCAGGAGAGCTGGAGAAGCTGAGCAGTCAAGTCACACGTCGACCTTGACCCGGGCACAACCAAGAGCGCTTCTGTCCGGTTCATCGTACTCACACGGGCTGGCAGTACCAGAGGCAGCTTCGTTCGGCGAGGAACGGGCGACTTTTCCGAGCACCTCCTCCTCGACCCTGTTGAGTGCAATCGCGGAAGAACTGGCGGCCGGACTGCGGTCGTAGCAGGATGCGCTGGTGGAGAAAGTGGTGACGAGCTCACAGTGCGCTTGTGCGGATGACCCGCAGCGAGCCGCTCTCGTCGACATCGCCCGCCTTGGACTCCGCTCGAGCGACCGACGACGCTGTTGAGCGGAGGGCGCGTCGAAAGCCGTCGCTCTTGTTTCGCTCTGCTCCGGCAGTACGCTCGTGTCCGTAAATGCGCCATTCGCGCGGTTTGAGGACGGATTGGATGGAGCAAAAGTTGCGAAGGTTGACTGGCAGGTAAAAGACCTGCGACCTGCGGAGATAGGGTCAACGACGGGGGCACTGACGGCTTTGACACACATTACGGCGGCGAGAGCGACGTCCTTGATCCGCGGCAGCCGCGAGTTGCGAGTGCAAGCGCCTTCCGCATCCCCGAATCAACCGACGACGCGCCAATGCAGAAGAACGAGAGCATCGTATGGAGAGCGAGGCAGAAGTCTAGCGTGCCAGAAGGAGACAAAGAGGAGGGAAGGACGAGAAGGGAAGCGGATCAGGCCGAGCTGGCGGTGCCCCTCCACCGCATCGAGCGACGCCGTTGCGGTCGTCCAGGAGCTAGCGTCAACCGCTCAACGAGTCAACCAACGCTCACTCGACCAAGCCGCTGAACGCTGAACCACTGATTCGAGGAGAAGCCGCTCGACCCAAGCCCTCGGCTCGTCGCGGACGTTGCGCCTCGTCGCACAGCCTCCAAGAAGACGTTGCTGCGCTAACAAATGTCGAAAGCGATAGCGTCGGCTCGTAGTAGGGGAGTGTCTGGCGAAAAAAGATAGCCGAGGCTTGGGTTACGATAGACGCTCGTTGCGATTGCTGAAGTTGCGCTACACACGAGCAACCAGTCAGCACGATTGCTGGCGAGCGAGCGAGGAAGCAAATAGCAGGGGGGAGACGGCGGAAGGGACCAGGGTCCACGCACCAAACACTCGACTCGCTAAGCCCGTCCGCCCAAGTCCATCCTGTCTGCTCGTGGCGGCTTGATTACGAGTTCACCGTCGCCGCTGACCATATGCGCCGGGTCGTGCACTTCGACGCCGTCGCCCGAAGGGGCAGCCTCGTCCGCCTCGTCGATCCAGCCGGCAGGGACGATGCAGGGGATCGAAGTAGCGACCTGCCAGCGAAGTGCAGGATGTTCCAGAGTCAGCTGCATAAGACGAACAAGCGCAGTCCCGGCGTGTGGCCAGGAAATTCGCAACCGCGAGGACGGAAGCGAGGCGCACCCATGCTGCCCGATTCAGCCAACCAGGCGCTCTCCGCCCAGTCAGCCGGTAGACGAGTTCGTCGGTGAAATTGTTGCAGTTCCTGCGAGAGCTGAAAGTCAGCCACTAAGTTAGACGCTCCTGGCAAAACACACACTTTTCAAGCAGTCGATATCGCGTGCCGTTCCAAGCTGGATCCGCCTTAAGCTCCCGTAGGATGCTATACGCTCGTCGCTCCGCCTTGGACATGAACTGCGTCCCGTCTCTCGCGCCGCCATCGTCCTCATACTCGTCCGCAGATCCGTCCGCCTCGTCATCCTCCGTCTCGTCCGCCTTAAAGCCCATCTTAGGCGTTCGTCCTGGGGCTTGAGCAGAATATACTAGGTTGACAATCGACTGCGAATCGATAGACTGCCAGCCTCCGTATGGCGTTCCAGCAATCTGGCGAGTACTGCTCGAGCGCATCCTCCCATCCAGCCGCCGCCGCCGCTCCCTTTTGGCGTTCTCGTCACTTCTTCGCCGCCCGAACGCCTTCTCCCAATCATCGCCGAACGCAGTCCCAGCATCCAGCGTTGAGAAGTACCGTAAGCCCGGCATTCGCTGCGACGCCGTTCCCGCTGGAATCCCGAAGATTCCCGTGACATTCGGCGCTTCGTGTCCTCCGAAAGCGTATTCGGTCGGGGTAGGCGAGAGGTCGGTCGGTCCGAGGGGTATGCGCAGCTGGACAGAGGAGTGGTAGACGCCGGACCCGCTGCATTGTGATCGGCCCTCTTCAGCCCATCGATAGCGGTCCTTTGAGCGTCTCTACGCACATAAAGTTCAATAGCGAGCCGAGTTTCGAGGGTGGGAGCTGTTTCGAGATGAGGGGGTGAGGGGGTGAGCGGGACAAGGTGGGAGGGCGCAAGGTGGCCAGTGCGTGGACGTACGAGGTCGTAGACGACGATCTGGACCTGCAATGGCTCGTCAGCGTCTCTCGCAGCCATCGTCGCCGTCGTGGTCCTCACTAACCCTCTCCTCGTCGCCCTCGCCTCAACTTGTCACCATTCTCGCACTCGCTGCCAGGAGAGCGTCGCAGGAACACCTGCAGAGACGCTTGCACACGTACCGGCTCAACATGGAGAATTACTAGTGCGGCCTCCCTTCCCTCGCTTCCTCCTCCCCACATTGAATTGCCATCATTGCTGACCCAACCCCTCCTACCTCTCCCGGATCACCGTTCTCTTCGTAATGACGATTAATACTTCTATCGCGATCTGCGACACGTCACTCTCACGATCCACAGCGCTGGTAACCCCTTGAACCGGCTATCCTACCTCCGATCCTCGCAGCCGTTCCTCACCTCCGCCTTGCGCTCCCCGAAAGCCAAGTTCCTCCCGCTCGACTCGCTCTCTCCACTCTGCCAGCACGACGCGGACGGCGCGCGGCATCTCCACTTTATCGGCTGGAAAGACGTCGAGGCCGTCATTGGCGAGGCGGAGCAGGTCTTTGCCGGTGTCGATGGCAAGCGAGATGAGGATGTGCCCGAGCTTGCGGTCCTGGGTCTCCAGGCCAAGCGGCTGGGCAAAACCCGCGTCGGAGACCTGTCGCACGACGAGAAAATGCGCTACTTCCTCGACCAGCCGGCACTCGTCTTTCTCGGCGTCGACGAGCGGTTTGCGCCAGAGTCGACCAAGTCGCTGCCCGTCTCGAAGCCTGACGAGCACTCAACCCTCGAGACGCATTCGCCGTATGGCGAGCCGTACTGGGCGCTGGACGTCTCTGCGCTGCCAGATCTGAAGGATAAGATCCTGCAGGAGAACGAGGGCGCCACGTTCATGGAGCTGCGGTCGGGTGCGCAGACGATGCCGACGGAGGAGGCGTCGATCGCGGCAGAGGCGCGGGCGTTGGTCGACTGGAACACGAGGAATAAGGTGCGTTGCGGGGCGTCTAGGCTAGTCCCGCGCAGGCTTTCCTCGTGGCTCATGGTTGATGGCATTCAATCCGCGAACTGCAGTTCTGCCCGGCGTGCGCCCGCCCGATCCGCTCCGTTTGGGCGGGCTGGAAGCGCTCCTGCATTCCCGGCGAGCCTTCGGCGGACGGTGTCGACGGCCAAACAACGGCGTGCATCTCTCGTAAGGTGCGTTTAGTGCTCTCCTTCACGTTCACGCTGAGCCGAAACTCACGGACTGCTCTCGTCGTAGGGCGTCCACAACTTCTCGTACCCTCGAACGGACCCGGTCGTCATCATGGCGGTCCTGAGTCCTGACGGCGAAAAGATTTTGCTTGGAAGGCAGGTGCGCTTGATACCTTCACCGCCAACCGTCCTTGCCGCCGCCATAATCGTCTGACCCTCTCGACCTCCTCTCGCAGCGTACCTGGCCCGCAAAATTCTACTCCTGCCTCGCAGGTTTCCTCGAAGCAGGCGAGTCGCTCGAAGAGGCCGTTCGGCGTGAGGTATACGAAGAGGCGGGAATTGTAGTCGGAGACGTCGGCTACCATTCGAGCCAGCCTTGGCCCTTTCCGGCGTCGCTCATGTTTGGGTGCTGGGGAGTGGCGAAGACGGAGGATATTCGCGTGGACTTGGACAACGAGCTCGAAGGTGCGTGCTGAGCTGTTTCTCTCGGAAATGCGCGCCGACAAGCTTTCTCCGCCTTCCCGCCCCTCTCGCCCGATCTTCGCTGTTATACACGGTCTCTTCGTTTCTCCTCTCCTCATTACCTCTTCATCGCACCTTCGCTGTTCGCCACGATGCGCTTCTCGCTCTCCCGTCTACCACAACCTCCGATCCGCGCCTTCCGCAGACGCCCGCTTCTTCACCCGCGAGCAAGTGCTCAAGGTCATCAACTCGACCAAGCCGATGCAGCTCTCGCGCGAACAGGTCGCCCGGATCGACGGCAAGGAGGGCGCCTCATCGGACAAGCACGACCTCGAGGGCGTGAAGAAGAAGGTTGACGACGAGGGGTCGTTCTTGATGCCCCCGGCGTGAGTTGCCGCTCTCTCCCTAAGTTCTTATGCGCGCGCTGATGTTGCGCCGTACGCAGGACTGCGATCGCCAACACGCTCGTCACGGCTTGGGCGACGGGCAAACTCTTCAACCAGGTGCCGGCGTCGGTGTCGAAGATGTAGACGGAGCGTGGAGTAGATCTATTGGCTGCATCAAAAGCGCGATACACAACTTTAGCCCGCTCGAGCGAGAGATGATTTCGAATCGGATTGGCAAGAGAGTCGAATGATTCGTCTCCTCTCCTAGCGCAATCAACCCAGCTGGTTCCGCTTGTTCTTTAGCACGTCGAGACAGATCCAGCTGCACACCAGCGAAACAAGAGCTCCTGGGAACGAGCCGCGGAACCAAAACGGGTCAATAGTGATCCTCTCCGCTGCTGAAGTGTGGCTGGGGCGCTGGGGTCTCGCCCGGCGGTCATTTGAGATCCAGTCTGCGAACATAAAACCAGCAGTACCCGTCTACGCGCCTACACTGGGTTATTTCTCCTCAGGGAAGCAACTGGTGATACATTAAGCATGAGCCTCTGGAGCTAGCCTACAAGTTCAGGTGGCCTAGTCGTTAAGGCGTGACGCTTACACGTATTTTGTCGAGACCCGTCAAGATCGTGGGTTCAATCCCCACCCTGAACAGCTATTTTTTGCGTTTCTTGCACTACATACCGGTTACTTCGTCAGCTTTACACTTATCGGAAAGCTGAATAGTCTGGGTTTGAACCCCAGTGGCGACATTTTTTGCCGCAAGCGTCGGCATCGACATGGGGGAGAAGGAGGAGGATAAGGTCGGTCTTCTTCGTCCACCACGCGCTCTTTGACTCTCAGGCAACTACGAAAGAGACTACTTTGGCCCCCTGGCACGCTAGAAGCAGCGGCAGAACGCGGGTGGGCGGCGGAAGCGGGTCGAGGAGGAGGTCGAAGACGGGGGGCGCAGGCTCGGTGAGAAGCGCTTTGCAGGGCTGGCTGCGCATCGTCTACGGTTGCATACCCTTCCGAAAGCGTGACGAGAGCCTCAGCGGGGACTGGGAGTGGCTGTGGATGTAGCGCGAGTGAACTGACGAAGAGAAGGCGACGGGTGTGAGGCGACAAGTCGGCATCGGTGCCACAACGACGCTTGCAGAGCAGTCTCACAGAGATGTTGCTATCGAGGAGACAAGCAACGAAGCCGTGTGACAATGAGGAGGCCTCCTTGGCGGGACGGGACCTTCGCAAATCCCGTCTTACTGCGACATCGAGCTGACCAAGCCGCTATATAGCTCGACAAGTACTTCTTTTGCGTTTCTGCTTGATCTACAATTCCTTCGGGGGCGCTTAGATCTTGTACGTGACCTTGTGGCCCGAATTCTGCGACCGCAAGCGAAATCAGCCGGAAACTCGACGGAACTGAGCGTGCGAGGGAACTCACCTTGCCCGACTTGAGGTACTCGAGACCCTCGGTGATGTTGTCGAGACCGCCTTCGAACGAGCGGATTGGGTTCGCCTTGAGTTTGCCCGAGGCGAAGAGGTCGGGAAGGATGTTGGCGCACCTACGGGGCGACGACAGCACGCGTCAGTACATCGCGCTTGCTACATGACTGGCCCGCGACGGACGCAGCAAGGCCAAGGAGCGAATGGAGCGGAAGGATGCCCAGGACGCACCACTCCTCCATTTGGCGCTTGTCCTCCGGCATTGCAGGGAACGTAACGCCAGGCCAGTCGAAGCTGACGCCGAGGACAGTGTCTGTGCGCAAGAACGTCATCAACACTGCCACGCCTCCCACCGAAAGAGCCTGCACGCACAGACGAGGTTCATCTCGGCGGGAATCTTGTCCTTGTACTGCTGGAGCTCCTCGTCCTTGTTCGTCAAGAGCGTCATGATGTGACCCTCGCCTTTGGCGGCGGCGACGGCCTTGACGCAGGAGACGGTCGTCTTGCCCTCGGCGATCGTGTCGAGGCCGTACTGGAGCGACGGGTAGTCCTTGGCGATCTTGGACGAGACGTCCGGGTCGGAGTCTGGGCGAAGCGTTTGGGACTGAGTGAGTCAGCGTCTCGAGCAACACGAGCCGGAGCTCGGGCGCACATGAGTATGCAGCTGCCGCGCCAAACTTCTTGACGAGGTCAAAGTTCTTCTCGCTGCAGACGGCGATGGGCGTGTAACCCGAAAGCTTGAGGAGCTGGAGGGCGTAGAGCCCGACAGAGGTCGAACCTCCCCAGATCAAAATGGGCGCGGCATTCTTCGTCGGGTTCGATGGGAGGTTGAGCTTGAGGCGCATGTAGAGCGCTTGGATTGCGGTCCCTGCGTAAACGCACACTGTCAGTACTGGTGCATGACAGAGCACTCGCAAGAACGTCGGAGACTTACAGGGCCCGATACCGCCCGCCGCAGCCGCCTCCTCGTCGCCCACGTTTCCCGGCACCTTCCAAACAAGGGTCGCCTGCGCCTTGACGTACTCGGCGAACGAGCCCTCTCCCTCCCACTGTCCGCCGTGGACGAAGGCAGCGACACGGTCGCCCTGCTTGAGGTTCGAGACGCCCGAACCGAGTTTCTCGACCGTGCCGGCAAAGTCGCAGCCGAGCCACGAGTTGTCCGGAGCGAGGAAGTCACGGCTGTGCGTTTGATTAGCAGTGTGAGTACGAGCCAGTACGAGAAAGCTCAAGAGGTACTCGCTGTTTCCCTGCGGACGAGGAGCACAAGGGTCAGCAGACGTCAGTACGAAGTCCCCGGACAGGCGGAACATCCGGCACGCACAGTCTGTCGGGTTGAGAGCGATGGCACGAGTCTATCCAACGGAAAGAGGACGTCAGCGCAGAAGCCGGGACGAGGGAAGGCAACGCACCTTGACGACGACCTCTCCGGGACCAGGCTCGGGGATGGGGACGTCGCGGATCTCGGTCTTGCCCTTGGTGGGAACGACGACGACTTTGGGCATTGTCTCAGCGTGTATCGCGTGCAAGAGTGAGGAGGAGGAGGGGAAGAAACGAAGCCGACTTCGTCTCCGATCGCTGACGGAGTCGGCTCCACTTCCTGTTCTCCGCGCCTCTCGGACTCTGTACGTGCTCAGCATGGATAGCAGCTGCACAGATTGCACCCCAGAGCCCTCAAAGAGCGCGGGCAAAGCGTCGCAGATCGCCAGACCAACTTCATCAGCTCCGAGGAAGGATGACCCCGAAGTGCTCGACTTGTCAACGTTCGAGCCGCCATTCGAGCCGCCACAGTTGGGCAGCAGCGAGGGAGAGACCCCGAGACTGTGCATCGAGTTCTGCGACCGCTGCAGGGTGCGTTGATGCGTTGTTCTCGCTCACTTCCTCGCGATTCCCTTGCGGGTGCGCTGATCTCAAACCTGTTGCGTACACAGTGGCTTCACAGAGCAACATGGACGCAGACTGAACTCTTCCTGACCTTCCCTCCATCCCCCGACTCTTCGACAACCGGCCTCCACTCCATCTCCCTCGTCCCTCGAAACGCTCCCGAGACGGGTGGGCGCTTCCGAGTCTGGCTCCTGCGTGATTCGTCTCAGCGAGACGGACAAGGGAAGGGCGAGGAGAAGTGGAGAGGCTGGGAGCTCGTCTGGGACCGCAAGGTCGAGGGAGGATTCCCCGAGATGAAGGAACTCGTGCGTCGAGTCCTCTTCTCTTGCGATGTGAGCTGCTGATCTTCGTCCATATGCAGAAACAGCGCATTCGCAACCTCATCGCCCCCTCGCAAGATCTTGGGCACAGCGACAAGCCCGCCAAATCCGCCCAACCCTCTTCCTCTTCCTCCGCCGACGCTCCGCCTCCAGCCAACACAGCCGCCGAGTCGGTCTCGAAAGGTCCAGCAGGAGACGTACCGGACAGGGCAGAAGGTGTAGTGCTCGGGGCGCAGGGTGGGGGGGCGGCTGCGGTGGCGGATCAGGAAGCGATGAGGCCTTTGACAGCCGCGGATTTTGAGCCTCGCTTCCGATGCGCATGAGGGCGTACGGAGTACGTATGTGCGTATGAATTGCAAGCGACAGGGTGGTACAGAACAAACCAAAAAATGCGAGATCGGAGGCAAGAGATGCGAGAAAGTCGGGTGAGAAGGCCTCACGGCTTGAAGTCATCCTCGTCCATCGGGCCTTCCTCCTCGACGCAGGCGTCGACCCATTCAGTCGTGACGATGCGGCGGTAGCGCGGCCTGGGGAACAAGGAAGCGTCAGCTCGGGCGGCGGAAGAAGCGAGGGCGCGCACGCACTCCGAGGTGCGATTGATAAGCTCCTTGTAGCGGTCAGGGACGAGGCTTGTGACGATGATGTGCGTGAGCTTGGGGTTGTGCAGGTCGTCAGTCGCGAAGCCGCCGGCGTGTTCGAAAGCTGTGGCATGGTAGAGGTCAGCTTGAGCCCCGCAAGCGAGAGGAGATCGGTGACGAACCAGTCTTGGCTTTCGCGAGTCTGTGCATAAGGTGTCCGTCAGCGGCATGAAGCGAGTTGAAGAGGCGGAGAAGGCCACGCACTGCGAGTCGGCAACAGTCTGGACGCGGTCCGAAGCCTTCGAATTCGGCAGGTCGTTCTTCTCGGCGCCGGCGCGCGTGTCGAAGTAGGCAACAAAAGGCGCGAGAGGACGGTCAGGGTCGAATGCCTTTTTGTCGTCTACGCCGGCACCCATCCCAGGCGGAGCGTCCGTCAAGGCGTCGTTGTCCGCCGCGACAGTCTGGCTGCGAGCGGAAGACTCGGCTGACTCGGCTGTCCCGAGTCCAAGATCCTCGACGCCGCGGCCGAACGACTCGGCTTCAGGCTTCTTCTCCTGCGACGAGCTTGCAGCGAGGTCGAGATTCCCAACGTCCTGGTTGATCGCGTGGATGGGCGGCGCCGTCGTGCCCTTGCGCGGCCAGTAGTCCTCGTACCGCGGGACGTTAGGCAATGGTCCGTCCTCCGTCTTAACGATCAGCTTCTCGCCCTCGTCGTTCTCTGTCTCGGGTTCGTCCTCGTCGTCCGCCGCATCCTCACCGCGGTACTGCGACCAGGCTTCGGCAGCGGTCATGCGGCGCGGCGCTTCCTGCAAAATTTTGGGCTTGACGTCCTCCGAGCCGTCCACCTTCATGCCGCCGCCGTTGTCGTCGTGGTCGTCGTCCGAGTCCGCTTCATAGTCGGGGCTTGAGATCGTTTTGGGCGTGGCGTGGACGAGGTAGCTGCGTGACATGGGAGTCATTATGCAGATGCGATGCGCATGCCGAGTGACGACTGGACGCACCGCTTGTGCAGCGGAAGCCGCCGACCGCGCTCCATGCTCTTGATCACCCACTCAGGCGTGACAATGTCGACCTCCTTGCCGCCCTTCTTGTTCTTGATGCCTGCACAGAATCATCAGCGACTGCAACTTCCGCAGAGTCCAGCTACGAGACGCGCCTGCATACTCGGACGCCACGATAACACGCTCGATGTCAGCCGGCGGGATCGTCTGGATGTAGTTGCCGCCAGCCTCGACGACCTTCTTCTGCAGCTGCTCCTTGAGCTCGGGCGGCTTCGTCTGGTGGATGTCTGCGCGACGATGAGGGCGAGAGTCAGGAATCGCTCGAGGGATCGCCGACGAGTCTGCGTGACGCACAGAAGATGACATCGTCGAAGACGTGGGACGTGACCTCAACATCGCCAACGACGCTTGAGACTGCACGAGCCTTGCCATCGCGTTTGATGCGGACTGCCTTCGACTTAGAGCTGTCCACGAAGCTAGATCAGCGAGCGTAAGGCCTGAGAGGGAGGGCGCAGACTTACGCCAAATCGTCGCCGAACGGACGCTTCTTCGGAGCACGGCGGAAAGCGAGAACAGCTTCGGGCGAACGATCAGCGCTGACATCTTGCGCTGGAACGGTCGGGCTCACTTTCAAAATCCATCGAGTCCGCCAAAGGATCGAGCTCGTCGCGGATCTTGGAGGCGCCTGAAATAATATGTCAGCGTGAGACCAGGTAATGGAAAATGCGACAAGCTACGAGGGAAGCGAAGAGTCATGCCGGCGCCGTACTCAGCTTCGAGACGGTGAAAGTTAGCATCGCTCAAAGCGTAAGAAGAGCGTGCGCTCACCGCCTTCGACAATTTCGGCAGCTTTGATCTCGATGATGAACGAGCTGCGGATCGAAGCGTCAGTTATCACGGGAGCTTGGCGCAAGCTCACCGAACGCACTCTGCTGGGTCGATGAGGACGTCGGGCCACTCGGTGACCGTCTCGAACCAGTCGGGGACCGACTTGGAGTCCCTGCGGTCAAAGTCGATCCACTTGCCGCGCGTGTTCTCGCTGGCGAGGTGCGAGAAGAGCGTAAGTCGAGATCCGTCGCCGAGCAGGACGAGGAAAGGCGCACACGATCCAGGTGTAGTCTGTTCGTGAGAGACCCGATCCCACCTTGGCGAACGACTTGTAGCTGCGAGCACAAGATGGCAGAAGCATCAGCTGGCTGTGAGCGGATCCGCCTAATGCAGACGTACACCTCCTTGCCATTCTTGGTCCCCCTCAAACCGACGAGGAATGAGGCGAGCCGTCCACCGCGACTGCCTTGACCCCAGTAGCCGCCGACGATCACCCCATCAATCTTCTCGCCAAGCTCATCCATATAATCTGCGAGAAGCGCGGACGTGTCAGGAGACTTCGAGCTGGAGGAAAAAGGAAGACGTACCTGGCTTGATCTTGACCCAAGAATCCATTCGGCCGCCGAGCACATACGTCGAGAGCGGGTGTTTGCAGACGAGACCTTCCCCGCTGCAGACCGAGGCGTCAGTCCCGTTCGCTTGGGCCGAAAGCAAAGTCAGCTCACCGCTCTTCGAGAATGCGCTGCAGGTACTCGCGGATATCGTCGATGGATGAGCCCCTTGCGCAGTCGGCGATCTCCATGACTCCGTGCTTCTGGGTGATGACCTGCCCGAGGAGGTGCTTGCGGCGCCAGAGGGACTTCTCGATGAGGGGCGTCGCCTTCCCGCCTTTGCCTTTGATGTGGAGGATGTCGAATACCTTGACTACGGGGTAGGCCCGTCAGTCCGCTTCGAGCCTGACCCGAGCGACTTGACGCACAGCATGGACGTGGGTCGTTGGGGCCAAAGTGCTTCATCTCGCTGGATGCGAAAGTCTTGAGGTTTCCGAACGCCATGTACTTGCCAATCTTCGGGTCCCAGACGAGCATTTCGCCGTCTAGGATGATCCTGATGAGCAGATTCTTCAGCAAGGCCATACTGGCGAGAGTGTGAGCAGTTCGGCGCACTCCTCGATGTTTTCGCTGAGACAATCTTGGATGAACGGCGTGAGCGATCCGGTCGAGGCATCGGAACCATATAAGTACGTGTAGTCCGTCGACTTCCTGCGCAGTGCGATTAATCACCTCAGGACCACGACTGACCGAGGTGCGTACTCACCTTGACGCGTACTTGTAGACGTCACCTTTCTTGTGCAACTGGATACGCTCGCCGTCGAGCTTCTCCTCGATGATGAACTCTTCCTTCGCGTACTCGCCTTCCTCGAGCGGGCGATTCGGATCTTGCGCCGACCTGTTGCGCCTCATTGCCTTGATGACGTCCGAGAGAGATCGCTGCGTGCGCCAGCAGAGCATCGGGCGGAAGACCTGATTGATCTTGACGGTGTGGTCCTGCGGGGCGAGTAGGTAAGCCGCCATTTCGGCCGACCAGCTTGACCGCGAGCGTACCTCGTGCGGGATGCGCTTGTGGGGATCAAAGAGCGTGTAGCAGACACACTTGATGTCGGAGCAGGTGTTGAAGAGGTCCATCGCATCCGGGTGAAGCTGGTTGAAGATCGTCTTTTCGCCCATGCCAATCTTGAGGTCTGCGAGGGTGGGATACCGTCAGCATCGCTCTTTTCTACTCGCGATGCTACGTGACTGACCTCGCAGGATGATACGAATGAACCACTTCATCTCGGCAGGCGTCATCTTCAAGACGCAACGGCGAAGGATGCGGGCGTGCTCCGCTCTGCCGATTATATACCATCGTCAGCACCTATCCGCACCGGCTCGAGGTCTTGTAAGCGGCGAACGCACTGCATGCCCCTCTTCTGCCCGTTGGCGTCGGTGGTGGTTCCCCTCGTCTGGGACAGAGCATCAAGCGTCTCGTTGATCTCGTCAATCGTGACATCACTGACACGGCGAATGACCGTCGAGCGACTCTTGATGACGTCGTAGGCGACGGCACTGCAGTGTACATCGTGGGCGGGCGCTGAAGCGAGGAAAACGAGCGGACGCACGCAAACTCTCCTGCTCCGGGCTGTCAAGAAACAGTCAGCTCCGTACTCCGGCCGCGATACGACACGAATACTCACATCCTCCTTCGTCGGTACCTTCCAGTTGATCAGCTTCAGCGCAGCGCTGTTCTTTTGTGGGAGGTCAAGGGCCTGGATGATCGCCTTTGCCAGCTTCTGCTCCTTCAAGTTGTACGTGCGTCGCCTCGTGTCGCGCTGAGGAACGTTCAAGCGTCAGTCAGAAAAGGTAAATAAAAGAAGCGAGAGAAGACGCACCTCTGGCAGGATCAGGCGGATGAGCGGGTAGAGATCCGGTCCAACCTCCGCCCTCCAGTGCTGGGGATCCCAGGGTCAGTCAATGTGGGTCCCATAGGTCCACCCACCCAGCCAGAGTACGCACAGAGATGAACTGCCCGAGTAACTCGCCCTTGTATCCCGCCTTCTTGTGCTTGTTCCTCGTCGCGCTCTCGAACTGGTCGAACAGCATGCAGAGAACGCCGAAGGGCGGAGTCGGTCCGTTCTCGAGTCCTGGCGGCTTCTGGATGTCGTCCGACTCTGCGTGTGGGAGAGCCGTGCCATCCTCGTCCTCGTCCTCATCGCTGGCCGGGCGCGGGCCTTCGCGGCCTCGCCACTGCTTACTGCGGTGCATGGCGTGTTATTGAGCAGACGCCTGCAGCTAGCGCGCGGTCACTTCGAAGCAGCAGTGTGGAAGCAAGCGCGTGCGCGGAAGGCAACTGAGAGAGATGTCAACCAACATTTCTCGCTTGAGCAAGCTAGCTGGAATCATTTGTGAAGCTTCAGTGCAGTGTAAAAGACGTCTTGTAACCCGGCAGCCCGCATGCTGTTCGAGTAGGGCCCAGTCAGCATCCTCTTCCTTCGGAGCGAAAACCGCTGGACGCACATCTCGCCGACCTCATGCAAGCCCTCGACCTCCTTGACACAGATCTTCTCCTTTGCATCCTTGCCGAGCACCGGTCCCAGATGGCTCTTCGTCCGCACAGCCCAAGTTGCCGCTTCTTTTGGCGAAAAATCGGGCGGCGGCTCGATGACTGGTCCGTCCAGCTCGCACCGTACTTGCAGCGCCTTCCACTGCCATGACTTGACGACCTGGATAAAGTGGTCGACGTTCGAGGCGAGGCCCTCGGCGATGATGACACCGGGATAACTGCCCGAGAGAGGAGGGTAAGCCCTTGTGCCGCTCTTGAGTTAGTGGAAGCCCCACCCAGGCTTCGAGAGGCCCCATAATTCCAGCTCGGTACTCCAGGCGACGATGTCCTTCCGTTTGCTCGTCGCGAGGAGGTGATGCGACCACATCAACACCGTTTTGAGTTGCAACCGCCCGAAATCTGCAGCAAGGGACAGTCAGCGAGGTCCGTGTACAAGGACACGAGCTTCGAGCTTCGAGCTTTACGGTGCGGCCGTGTCAGATTAGGAGGTGTAGAAGGATGCGAAGCGGACGCGGGCGGATGAGCGGCGAGGTATTCTTGTAGCGCGGTCAATACGTTGAAGACGGGTAGAGGGTCGGCTGAGGGTGTCGAAGTGTTAGCACGAAGCTTGTAAGGGCCAAGAATCGCCATCGAATGCTCACCTTCGTCCTGACATCGCTTAAAGACCTCCTCCAGCTGTCGTCGCAGGTCCGCCTGCTCGTCCCGTTCTAACCGCAAGCAGTGCAGGGAAAGCTCAGGCGGAGCCGGATGTGCGCGGTACTCTGCCGTGAGTTCGATAGAGTCGGAGATTCGAAGCGAGATGGTGGGGAGAGGAAGCGACAGGTCGTCCAGCTCGGCGGGACCGTCGAGGACTGGCTTGAACAGGGCGAGACGGTCAGCTCGCCTGACGAACAAATGCATGGGAAGCCGCGCACCTCCCAGGCCCTCCTCGCGTCGTCATCATGCCAGGCAAGTTCTCCCTCGACACAACTGGCCTGCAAGACTAGGAGCTCGTCCTTAATCTGCTCTGGCAGCATATGCGATGTGTCCTGTGAAACCGAAGCCACCTGCGAAACGCGCGGGAGCCAGGGACCTGATCGAAACGAAGCCACTGAAAGCGCCAACGGGAGCTATTCAGTTCGCCCTGCGAAAGGAATGCGATGCATAGTGATACACAGGGAAGAATTCGATACACCGCAATGAGCGAAGTCGTTTCAAACGAGTCGCCTCGTCGCCGCCTTTTCCTCCGCGACCGGCGCGTTCTGCTCCTCCTTCTCGTCGTCGTCGTCGTCATCAGCATCCTCGTCCTGCTTCTCGTGCTGCGGAAGCAGGTCACCAATGCGGAGGCGGAGGAAGCCGCCGAGGTCACCGTCCCCCGTCTTGACCGTCAATTCTCTACGAGATGAAGAGCGTCAGCGACAAGAAACGCTGCGCAAGAACTGCGTTCTCACCTAGTCCTATGCAGACTCTCAATAGCGTCTATACGGTCTCTCGTCGTGTCGAGCTGCGGCCGGAAGCGCAGGTCAGCATAGCGCGGCACTCCAGTCGTGGCCCGGAAACGCACATCTTTCTGGAAGCCTTCTTGCGAAGCGATTTCGCGGAAGACATTGAGCATGAGGCGGCTGTCAGGTCGCACGTTATGGTAGCGATCGATGTTAATGATGTGCCACGTGTCGAGATCGTTGAGAAAGTCGGTTCGGGTCATCAAGTTTCGCTGCCAAACGAAGCGTCAGCGCGTTAAGCCAGGCGCAGAAGGCCAGACTCAAGGACGCACCGCTTCCCCATACGTGACCTTCGGATCCAGCGCGTCGGGCAGGACGTTCAGCAAGTCGGCCTCGATCGCCTTGTCCGTCTCCTCAGCCGTCTCGGGCTCCTCAATCTGCTTGATGGTCTGCGCCAGGAGCGGTGCCGACTCTTCCGCCTGCTTTGCAAAGTGCTGGAAGAGGAGCTGGAGCGAACGAACTGTCAGCCGTCGAATGGCGATCGGTGAACGCGGAACTCACCATCGAGCAGGAAGCCCACTTCTGTTCGTCCATCACGTCGTCTGCGAGACCAGAAAATCAGCACCAGTGCAACCATGCCTTAAGAGCGAGACGCACCGTCGTGATCGGGAATCAAGCCGACCTTGGACAGCAGCCACTCCTTCTCCTCTGCGACCAGGTCCTTGGCCGCCTCGATCATGTTCTCACGCTTCACAACCCTGCTGAGGTACGCCAATCTCCCGCCAACGAGATCCCAGACTCGCATGCTTTCTGCCCTACTCACCGGTTTGGCGGAGGGGCAGAAGCGGGGATATGTTCCTTCGAGGTATTCGTGCGTTTCGGACGGGGTAAGGTCGCGGATCGACAGCACGTGCATGCGAGTAGCAGAGCGCTTCAGATGCGCGTAGGTGTGGAAGTTGTCGGTGAGGAAGATCATCGTGAGGACGCCGGCTTGGGACCAAGCCTCCGCGCGCTGCTGGAGCATGTGGAGGAGCGAATGACCGTCTTCGTCGTCGTGGATGAAGTGAGCGTTCTGAACAATCAGGACGAGCGGCCGATGCCGTTTCTTGCGATACCGGATCGCAACCTTCTCGAGCTTGAACAGGGCCCGCTCGATGTCGAGGATCGGGCCGGCTTCGCGCGGATCCCGTCGCTGGAAGAGACCGGCGAACGAATCTTCGTTGTACTCGAAGTCGAGCGCCTTGCCGAGTCGCAGCCGGACCACCTCGGGATCCTCATGCGCTTCGAGCATTGCGCAGCCGTCGGCCTCATTCTCCAGCATGGCCGAGAGCAACATGCTCGTCTTGCCCGCTCCCTTTGGTCCCATCAGAAGCAAGTCTGCGCAGGGAAAAGGTCAACTCGGGCAAGCTTGCGGAACCGTCAATCGACGCACATTCGCCCGAGATCTCGCCGTTGATGACCTTGTCGATGTAGTCCTGCTCCCGTCGCCGAATGATGCCCCTTTTCAGCGACCCGTCTTCTTCCCGTGCGGTCGCCTGCGCCAACTCCAGGACCGGGTCGTAGCCCTTCGCGAACGCCCGCTCCATCTTGCGCAGAACTTCCCATTTGTACCTGCGGACTCGAGGTCAGCATCGCCTTACACTTTGAGATAGTGCTGGACTCGCCAATAGTGGTAGCACAGACCGGCTCCAGCGATGAGAAGAATGCCTGCAGTCGAGCGAAGGGGAAGAAGGGAGGAAGGGCGCGGTCAACTCGACCTCATTCGCCTCGCCAACGTCAGTAAAGCCTAGAGAAACCCGTGACACTCACCTCCAGCGGTCGCTACCGCACTATCGAGCCCTGGCCTTCCACCACGGCCTCCTCCTGCTCCAGAAGAGCCTCCTTCTCCCAGCGAACCACCATTCTTTTCCCGCTCCTCCTCCCTCGCTTCTCCACTCAATTCGAGCTGATTCTCGTACTGAAAGTTTGGCGCGACGGCGTTGTTGGTGAGGGGCCTTCGTGTCGAGGGTAAGTGGGGCGGAGGATGTCGGGGGATCGGGCGGGTCGGCGGGCGCGCAAGCGGGTCTAGACGAGCCAGACCTGTTCTAAGCAGACAGTCTCGCAGCCGGGCAAGCTTGTCGAGCATGCTGTCGAGGACTGACAAGGCGAGTGCGGCTCTCGATGAGTACCGCTCACCGCGACAGGCTCGCAAGGGCTGAGAGCACACTTGTGATTGCTGTAGCCCGATTACGACGCTATGCGAACGCTTACGGGTTGCTCCGCCGCGGCCGACGCCGTCATTCACCCGCTGGGGACTCACTGCCCTCCCATCAGTCGACTCGAGGTGCGCACACAGTGCTAGCCTCGAGACGTGTACGGGACAGTGAAAAGGGTATCTGAACAGGACTGTGGGGACAACGGAGTGGGAATACGGAAGGAATAGCGGGATTCCCGGGCCCAGTCTGCAGGCGGGACTTTGGCAGGCAATGCTGTCAGGATGAGCGGTCAGACGCACGGCAGCACGATGAAGAATGCACGGCTGACCAGGTTCGATACCACATGCAGCGTGACCGGACGCTTTGCCGATGGCCCGATTCTCGCTCAGCTCGTCAGTTCGCTTTGCTCCGCCGTTTGCCTCTGCCCGGCGCTGCTGCCAATCCAGCGTGTACTGGCATGCGATCAAGTTGCTCGCAGACTCTTGCCGGCTTGCGATCGGTTCTGGACATCGTCGCGCTGCGTCCGACTTTTTCCTCTTCTCGGCCTCGACTCTGTGGCTGACTGGCGCCTCCTCTTCGCGTGCCACCACGGCCTCAACACTCTCTACTCCACGTTCGCTCCTATATGCGCTCGCCTTTCACCCTTCCCTTTTGGAGCGCCGTTCTCAGGTGCAATGTTGTCCGCCAATCCCCTGCTCCGGGTCCTTTCTCACCCTTCTAAAGTATGTAACTTGCTACCACGCCGCATGGTACACCCTTCGCCTGCCGAGAAGCGGAGAACAGCGCTTCAGACAACGGTCATCGCTTCTTGCGCTGCGATGAGCTTTCCGTAGCGCATGGCCGGCTGCTGTGGCTCTGCGGATCCGTTACTGCACTCTGAGCGGCTCATAGCTGCGCGACTGTACTCTGACTGTCCCGGCTTGCGCAGAACGAGAAACCAGCCTCGCCCTACGGGTGAGCGCAACCTTCTCTACTTCTTCTCGCTCACTCAGACTGACACTGCCCTGCTTCCTGCCGCCTCAGATGCTCTCAAGGAACAGCAAGAAGGGGACCAGCGTAACGTCGGAACGGAAAAAGAGAGGGGAAGAGGCGGAGACGGACCAGGCTCTTTGCCGTCTCGTCTCCTCGACTTCAGGCTGACACTCTTTCCTTTCAAAGTCAAGGCGCTCTCGTGTGATTGTTCAAGGCCAGTTCATCCGTCTGTCCAGGCCGAGGGTCCAGCCCGTCTTCCAGGAATCGATAGGAGAGGCCGCGGGACTACATAGCACATCCAGTTCTGCAGCCCGCTTACCATGCTCTTTGGAATTTATGCAGCTGACCGACCGGTCTCTCCAGGAACAGGCGACTCAAGGTCAGTTTGGCCGGGTTCGGACGAGAGTCCCGCTTTCCAGGCTCGAGAGGAAGAGACGGAGGGTTGGGATGTGCATGCCCGGCTCAGGCTGTGCCCCGGGGCTGAGCGTGGATAGGAGGGCGGGATACTGGTTGCTCCAGCAGCACGTGCTTGGATTGGAGGCAGAGCGCACCCGCTGGTGGCCGGACCGCGCGTTCTTCTATCGCTTGCTAGGAGCGTTCCGCCGCCTCAAGACCGACTACACTGCGTTCTCTGCCCGCGTACACTCGTCGAGAAGCAATGCTACACCCGCTCGGGCGTCCGCACAACCGCGAAGAGTCCGCACGACGACGTCCACTTAACCTTCTCGCCTCGCGCGCAGCGGCGACTCTCGTGGATAGTAAGCGGTTCGCGCGAAGGAGGCGAAGCGTGAGACGGTGACGAGTAAGTTGTTAAAGGCACTTCCGAAACGCAGAAGCAGAGGGGAGTGCGTGCGGCGAGCCGAAGAAAAGACGAGGTAAGGTGACACGAGGAACGCAGGTGGACGGGGGGAATCTTCTTATGCATCGCCCGCCTTGAAGTCGCGCCTGAAGTAAGCGCCGAGGGCGGCGTTGCGCGACTGCAACTTGTTCGTCGCCTGACCCAGGGCGACGCCATTAGGCCCAGTAAGCACAGAGACCCACCCAGTCGGCTGCGTCCACATGTCCTCTCACGTATGCGTCTCGCCGCGCGTACGATTGTAGCGGCCTAGAGCATCGCCGAGGAGGTCGTCTGCAAGACGCACTCGTTAGCGCGAGGCGTGGATCAATAGCGCGACGAAGAGAAGCCACCCATTTCGTGAACGAGCATGTCGAGACTACGCGTCTTATGGCGGCCCTCACCCTCCCAGCCCGAGAGCGACTAGCTGCGCTTATTTTGCAGTGCTCCGAGTTGCGAGAACACCGCGGCCGGATAAGCTTGTCGACGGACTCGGCGACGACGTCTTCTCTCGAGGACTCGATGACGGTGCCGAGATACGCCTCAAACGGGTTGGCCATCGTCTTCTGCTTGATAGCCGGCGCGCGGTTCGTCTTGAGCGTCTGGTGCAAGCCGTAGTACCACGCGAGGTGCGAGAAGGTGCGGTTCGAGACGGACCAGAGTGAGAGAAGCCCGCACGACCAGGAGTCCCCCCGCCACTACAGCAGCCCTGATCACTTGCGCTGCCTAATGCCACATTCGAACATGACCCAATGAGTCTCGCCGTGTGTCCCACGCCCTCCCCAGACCCGCTGGTCGGCGCTGCCCCGAGTCGAGTCGTGGCGGGAAAGCGACGGCGGTGTGCGGCGCGCCTGCGGCATCGTGCGTGCGTCGAGAGTACTTGGCGCGAACGTCCGTCAAGTCCAGCCCAGTCAGCAAACGTAATAGGCGGTGACGGCCGAGTATGTGTTGTGACGGTCCAGGAGGACTCGCGTCTCCCTGAAGCGCGGCGCAGCTCGTAGCACGGTAGCAAGAGCGCTCAAGAGTAGTTCTAGCCTGTGCAATCCCGTCCATAGCGAGGTTCAGCCAATTTCCCCCCTCGTGGGCAAGGCGAAGCCTTCCTCCATCAGCTCGACTTGTCCTCTTGCTGGGCCTGAGCGTGCTCAGACTGGTGCAGTGCACGCTGGGATGCCGTCTGACCTCAAAAAGACGGCGTACTCGCACCTCCTCCCTCAACACCACGCCGACTCCACTTCGTCCTCATCGCCAGCATCATCCAGGAGCGCGTCGCCAGCGCCATTGCCCGCGGACGACAAGCATTTCGCGTTCAGCACCACCCTTCGTCGACACGAACCGGAATCGGTCGTCGACTTCTCTCACCCGCTCAGCGACCTCAAGCAGCACGTCGCAGCGCGGTTTACGGGGTACGAGCCTATCGGAGGACAAAGTGGAGCAGCGGGAGGGCAGACAGGACCCTCAGCGTACCCTCCAACGGCTCACGGACACGCTGGGCCAGGCGGCTACTCGCACCACCCTTTCGCGCACACGACCTCTCCTCTCACGCCCTCAGCCCACTTTGCCTCGCTGCCCATCGCACAGACGCTCTCTGCCCTCACGACATCGGCATCTTCAGGACTCGATGCGGCAAAGGTTGAGGCGATCCGCGAGCTGTCTGGCCCGAACGAGTTCGAGGTCGAGGCAAAGGACCCGACATGGAAGAAGTTCCTGGGCAAGTTCTACGAGGACCCGCTCATCTTACTCTTGATGGCGAGTGCGGCGGTTAGTGCGGTCGTGGGTAACTACGACGACGCAGCGAGCATCCTGGTGGCCGTCTTCATCGTCATTACCGGTGCGTGCCGCCTGTCTTTTTGCTCTCCGTTGATACTGACTCTTGTTCACTCGCAGTCGGTTTCGTTCAGGAGCAGCGGTCAGAGAAGTCGCTCGAGGCGCTGAATCGGCTAGTCCCCCATTATTGCCACCTCATCCGGTTCGTCCTGGGTCTCGCACTTCACAAATATCGCTGACATCGTCGTGCACGCCTAGCAACGGCCGAAAGACTACGCAACTCGCCAACGTCCTCGTTCCGGGCGACCTCGTCACCTTCCACACCGGCGACCGAATTCCTGCCGATATCCGCCTCACGCAGGCTCACGGCCTCGAGATCGACGAGTCGGCGCTCACGGGCGAGACTCGACCGGCGAAGAAGCATACGGAGGCTATCTCGCAGGGTGCTGAAGGGATGGGAGGACTGCCGATCAGCGAGCGGGATAATATCGCGTTTATGGGAACGCTTGTCAGAAGTGGGCGAGGAGAGGGAGTCGTTGTCGGTACGGGGGTACAAACCGAGTTTGGCGTCGTCTTCAGCATGATGCAGGAGGTGCATTTCCTTGACGTCTACGACTTCCCTCGGTGTGACAGGCTGACCCTGCCTTCTTCTTCAGGTTGGCGACAAGAAGACACCGCTGCAGATCTCGATGGACGAGCTTGCGAAGAAGCTCTCTATCATCTCTTTCGGCGTGATCGGCATCATCTGCTTGATTGGCGTCATCCAGCACCGGAGCTGGCTCGAGATGTTCACTATCGGAGGTGCGCTATCTCGAGCTCGTCCGCTTTTCAGACACTCGGGGTTGACATCTCCCCGCCCGCAGTCTCGCTCGCCGTCGCCGCCATCCCTGAAGGCCTGCCTATCGTCGTTACCGTCACCCTGGCGCTCGGTGTCCTGCGAATGTCGAAGCGGAATGCGATCGTCAAGAAGCTTCCGAGTGTCGAGACGCTCGGTAGCGTCAGCGTTATCTGCTCCGACAAGACTGGTGCGTTGCGGTGGTCCCGGCCCAATGGTCGAGTACCGGCTGACCCGCGCCATTTGGCAGGCACCCTCACGACCAACGTTATGACCGTTACGAAGGCGTACTCTGTCGATCACGGCATCTTCGCCCTCGACCACGCCCCTCCCATGCTCCCGCCCGACGATTCTCGCGCCAAGATCTTCCTCACTGGCAACCTCTGTAACCACGCCCACGCTGACAAGGGCAAGTACCATGGCCAAGCGACGGAAGTCGCGCTCATGAACGCACTCTCGACAGTCGGCTTGACCGATCAGCGCAAGATCTTCACTCGCAAGAGCGAAGTCGCCTTCAGCTCGGAGACGAAGACCCAGTCCGTCACCGGCACTTTCTCGCACGCTCAGCCCGACGAGCCCGATACGACGTACGTCTCCGGCGCACCCGAAGGCGTCCTCGCTCGGTGTCGGTATCATCTACGGGAGGACAATTCGGTCGTCCCGCTCGAAGCCGGCGTCTCGAAGCTCATCCACTCCAAGGCGATCGAGCTGGCCTCTTCCGGTCTGCGAGTCGTCGCAATGGCGTACGGACCGGATCCCGAAGCACTCGTCTTTGCCGGCCTGCAAGGGATGATGGATCCGCCTCGACCAGGCGTTGCGGACGCCATCTCGAAGCTCAGCTCGGGCGGCATCCACGTCGTCATGATCACGGGCGACAGCGAGCAGACGGCCGTCGCCATTGCTAAGCAGCTCGGTATCCGAACAACTGGCGGGTTGAGCAGGATGGGCATCTTGACGGGCAAGGAGATCGACCTTCTCAGCCAGCGACAGTTAGCGGACCGGATAGGCGGCGTTACGGTCTTTGCGCGGACGACGCCGCGGCATAAGATGGCAATCATTGAGGCATATCAGTCGCGAGGAGCGGTGGTGGCGATGACTGGAGACGGAGGTGAGCCTTTCGGTCTCCTCCTCCCTGTCGGCCCGTTGATTGACGCTTTCCTCTGCAGTCAATGACGCCCCCGCACTGAAGATGGCGGACATCGGCGTCTCGATGGGCAAAGGTGGAACGGACGTTGCGAAGGAAGCAGCGGACGTGATCCTTGTCGACGACAACTTTACAACATTGCTCCCAGCGGTCGAGGAGGGCAAGGGTGCGTGACGAAAGTGCATCGCTTGCCAGGTTCGCTCACTCCTCGCTTCTGCAGGCATCTTCGTCAACATCCAGAACTTCCTCTGCTTCCAGCTCTCTACCGCCGTCGCCGCCCTTTCCCTCATCACCCTCTCGACTGCGCTCGGCCTGCCGAACCCGCTCAACGCCATGCAAATCCTGTTCATCAATGTGATCATGGACGGTCCGCCCTCGCAGTCGCTTGGCGTCGATCCCGTCGACCGAGAGGCCATGAAGCGCCCGCCTCGACCCAAGTCGGCGCCCATCCTCACTCGCCGGCTCATGTACCGCGTCGGCTTCTCGGCAAGCATCATTATCCTCGGTGTTCTCTTCGTTCTTGCGCGAGAGCTCGGCGACGGTACCGACCTTGCTCGGGACCAGACCATGGTGCGTGACCATGTACTCGTGACGGGAGCGGCTCGCTAACCCCTGATGTCCCCGTAGACCTTCACCTCCTTCGTCTTCCTCGACCTCGCATCGGCCCTCCAAAACCGCGGCCTCAACGTACCCCTCCTGTCCGGCACGCCTAACAAGATGCTCCTCCTCGCCGTCAGCGTCTCTTTCCTTGTCCAACTCTCGCTCATCTACGTTCCCTTTCTCCAATCCGTCTTCCAGACGCAGGCGCTTTCGCTGCGGGACCTCGCGGTCTTGCTCGTCCTCGGCGGGTGCAGCATGAGCATCCACGAGTGGCGGCGGCGGTACGAGCGAAAGCAGCTTGTCGAGGAGGCGTGGACGAACGCGCAGGTCGTGTAGGAGTTGTCGCATCGGGGTCTCAGATTCTCGCATAGATACCCTTTCGCATGAGCACGCAGGATATTCGAGGACGGACTCACGTTGCGAAGAATTGCGAGAGCAACGCGATGAGAACGACACGAAGAGAGAAACTGATGGTATATGGATGAGATAAAGCGCTCCTTCCTCAAAGCGTCGGCAGAGTCTCGAGCTGGAAGTCGTCGATCTCCTGCCACTTCTGGCGAGCCTTCTCCTTGCGACGTTCCGTGTCCTACGTGCGAACGCCCCGTCAGCTCGTAGGGGGAGGGGAGGGCTGTCCAACGCACCGAATTATCCCGCTTGGTCGCTTTCACCTCCTTTCCCGCCTTGCCTGCCGCACGTGAGGCTGCGGCGCGCTTCTTGGTCACACCGCGGCGATGGTGATGCGGCGAAGAGAAGTCTCTGCGAAGAAAGGGGAAGGTCAGTCCTGCCATCGCGAGGTCAAGCGGGGCGAATTTGCGGACCCGTAGTCCGTCTCCTCGTCACCAGACTCGGCTTTGTTCTCCTTGGCACGACCAAAGACCTTGCGACGTTTCGGGAGCATCTTGACGAGCGTCTTCGACGAGATGACACGCTCGGGAGAGCTGGCTGACGCGTGGTTGTCTTGCTTGATACGCTTGCGGTGTGGCGCCTTCTTCAGGCGCGCGACATCTTGAAACTCGTTCATCTCCTCAGCAGCAGCGCCCTTACCCTTCTTCTGCTTCGGAGGCAAAGCAGGCGAGAGCGAAGATGCGGGGCGGACAGCATCGGTCGAAGCGGAAGCCTTGCTGGGAAGCGCAACGATATCTGCGTCGACGAATGCGGGGTCCAAGTTGGTCGCGCGTTTGCCGCTCCGCTGAGTCTCGGCGTCGACTTGTGCCCTCCAGCGGTCGATCTTCGCGACGGGATCCGTCTGAACGGGCATCTGTCCTTGCTGAACGATGGCGTGAAGCGTATTGAGGCGAGAGACTGGCTGACTGTATCCCTCGGCGAGCTTGTCTTCCGCCTTACTCGTAGCCTCACGCGAGAGAAGAGCGGGAATGGGCGGCAGAGAGTACGACGTCTGCCGAGCAACGGTGCGCATGAAAGCAGACGGCGGGAGGCCAATCGGCATCCGACCCGCGTCAGCAGAAGGGGGAGCGTTGAAAGGCGAAGGCGCGCGCTGAAGAACCGGACGAGCGAAAGCGGGGCCCGTCTCAAGGCGTTGCCTCAAATCGTGCCGCCCTGCGCCGATCGATGAGGCGTCGGCCGCATCCCTCGAGTGATTTTGCGCGGGCAAGCCGATCGGAATGGTAGCGTAGGTGAGTCCGCTGCTCGAAGAGGCTGCATCGCCGGAAGGCTGGCGGACGAGGGGGCCAATCGGCGACTTGTCTGCGAGTCGAGGTGACGGCGGGTCAACTCGACAGCCCTGTATTCATCGCGAATTTCTTCACGAGCTCGACGTACCCTGGAAGTCACGCCTCGGCATCTTCGACCTCTTCGACGAGCCTGCACCGCCTCGTCCAGCAGACGTACCGGTCTGCGACGCCATCGCAACGTTCCCAGGACGGGGCGAGGACTTGTAAAGGTAGATTAGAACGTTCTCGTGTCCGGGCAGATATTGAACCGGTTGTCACAGCGTGACGTGACGCTGGAGGGCCGAGTTCTTCAAGAGCAAACTGATGAGGAGAAGGAAACCTGGCTGCGGGCGCCGGAGGGCGAAGGAGGAACGACGCGTAGGCTAGCAGAGCAAGCGAAGTGTCCAGAAACGTCTCTAGCCTGCCAATAGGCGGGAATGAGTGAGTGTTGAGAGGTCAACTCTCAGCTCTTCTCGAGGAGGAGTTGGTGCTTGCGTGCCCACTTGATCGCCATGGCAGCCTCTACAGCCCGCTCAGACTGGCACAAGCTGTGCGCGAAACGTCTCCGCTCCCTGTGCTGCCGGCAACTCACGCTCCTCCTCCTCCCAGGTCTCTCTCCATTCCCTTCCCAACCCGCGACAATGCCATACTCGTGAAGCGTGTGATCGAGGTGGACAGGGTACTGCGGCCGTCAGAGCTGTTGCGCGAGATATCGGTCGAGGGTAGCGATCTCAGGGCGTACGTTTCTCCCCCTCCCACTCCCTCTCCCCTCACGATTGCTTGAAGCTGATCTCTAGCCTTCTTGCAGCACCCTACAAGCAGCAACAGTCGCACAAGCACGTGTTGCACTTGACCACCTTTTCTCCGACATCCAGCTCATCGTGCAGACAATGCACAAGTTCGGTCCGCCTGAAGTGGTTGGGCAGAAGGTGGAGAAGGCTGCACCGGATGCACTGTCTTTGGAGGTAGGAATGATGGGCAGTTGGGAGGGAGTCAAGCAGTGAAGGGCCGTGTGGTCTGGGACTCAAGCTGTTGATTGCTTGTCACTCTTCGCATTGTCGTCCCCTCTGTCACCTCTCAATCTAGTACATGTCTGTTGTATATAATGCAAGACTTTTGCAACTTGCCTGCAGCTTCAAGCTATCCAATCCGAGCGCGCCCTCAAGCCATGTCCCACCTTTTCCTTCCTATGGCATATAGGGGCTTTCGGAGGTTGAGAGGAAATTTTTCTGGGTTGTCGCCGAATGTAAGCTGTGCAGTGATTGGCCGAGCGAAGTGAGCAGGCTTTGTTCCCTCTTTCCCTCTTTCCACCCAATTTGCCACTGCTACCTCCTCTGATTACCTCTTGCGGTGTGTTGGCTAACTGCACAGCCTGGTAGATGGCAGTCAAGGTGCTGCCGCGCCGTGCAGTGCTTGGCGCCTCTGACATAGCACCTGAGAGGGTCAACCACAACGCAAGTTCAGCTGGCAGCTCCCGCACTGTGGTGACCTTACCGCGTCAAGGTCCGTCCACACCCTCCAAGAAAGGCAAGGAGACAGTCCGTGTTGAGTTGGTTGAGGGTATGAGGCATGAAGAGGAAGAAGAAGAGGGAGGAGGAGGCTCGACCTCTCATGACATGCAGAATGCGCAGGCCATGCCCAATGGCACACAGCAGGTACATAATGACCCTCCAGCGCTCACTTCGCGTGTACTCGGGCTCAACCAGCGCCCTCCTCGCTCTTCATCCTCCTGCCTTCCCCCGCCTTGTTGCAGCCCTCTAAGCCCGGGGACGTGCTAGACCTGACGTTCAGCGACTCGGACGACGGTAATGTGACTCTGGAGTTGCGTGTGCGTATCCGGTGGGTCCCATGGCGCGCATAAAGGCGACCGCTCATTCTCATCACTGCACAGCCCCTTTCACGACCCTCGAACGGCGTCCTCGCCTCGAAACGCGACGCGGGCGGTTCTTCTGTGCCAAGACGAGCCTCTCCACCTCAGCGAAGCCCGGCGCAGACGCCGCGCGATGGTCAACCGCCGCCTTCGCCACCCGAAACACGACGCTCACCAGCGAGAGCGAAGAATGAGTCGCTCAGCCCTGTCAAAGTTGCAGAACAGCTCGCTGCGACCGACGAGGTGGGCTCGAAAGCTATACTAACCTTTCCGTGCAATGCTGACGCCGTTTGCTCCCGCAGACGCCCGTCAACAACCTTCATCTCGCCTCGCCTCGTCAGTCTCCCGCTCCTCCGCCCGCTCCTGCTCCCGTGCCAGTTCCGTCATTCGCGCAACCCTCTTTTCCACCCGAGGCAGCAGGCCGACGACGTCGGAGGATCCTCCCGCCGGAACAGCGTCTGCAGGTGAAGAACCATAGATGCCGGATTCCGCCTTCACCACCGCCGCTTCCCTCGTCCGCATCCATCGCCGTCCCGTTCCTCCTTGCTCGTCACCCTCACACCCCGATCATCCGTCCCAACACGCGGCACCACCGGTACTCGTCGCGCTCCGCCAGCCCCGTCGAGTCCCGCACAATTACGCCTCTCCGATCTCCGCCCCAAGCTGGCCCTTCCTCTCATGCCAAGTCTTCGCGCGTCGGTCTCGTTGAATCGTCCGACCTATTCTGGACCGACATCTGGCCCGCCGTCGCCGACATGCCTCATCTCGAGGGTTCAGACGTCGAGTCCGACGGGAACGAGCGCGTCTTTCGCCGCAGCCGTAACCCCGAATATCTCGACACCCTTTCTCTGCCCTCGCTTCTACCCGATCGACCCTTTGCGCCCGTACAGCTCGTTCCGTGGGCGCTCGACGCCAACAACCGCGACAGGCCGGGGACGCTCCTGAACCCCTACCGTCGCGATGAAATGGTAGCTGAGCACGAGCGACGGGCGAAGGAGAGGCAAGAGAAGCTGGAGCGGCGAGCTGCCAAGGTACGCAGGCGGGAGAAGGGGAAAGAACGCGCGGCAGACCCGGACGACGAGTTGATGCCGCCGCCGCCAAGGAAGAAGCGGGAGCGCTTCCGGGGGAACGAGACCGAGGCGGAGTTGCAGGATCGACTTCGTCGCCGTCTCGACATTGACGAAGACACCGACGTCGAGGACGAGGCAGAGGCCGCCTCCCGCCCAACGATCGGTTTCGAAACTCTCGCCATCGCCGTCCTCAACCAGCAGCGCGCCAAGCGCAAGATGCGTAGCGCGATGGGCAAGGATCCTGACGAGTCAACCGACGACGAGCAGTGACCCGTTCCCGCGCTGATTCTCCAACCTCCTTCTCCCCTGCTTCTGTTCTCTTGTCGTTTCCCCCGGCCGTGCCGACCTTTGTTTCCCATCTGTTTGCCGTACTCCTGTTGTTGTAGACTCTGCCGCCGCCGCATTCGTCGCCTGCATCGTTTTGCGTCTCACACAGCGCGGCAGCACTTGCGCAACGGGAGACTCTGAGCAAGCGAACCCGTTTCTGCCCCGCGCACTACCGCAGCTTGTCCTCCAACCGCACGCCCAGGTTCTCCGAGACGTCCATCCCCAGACGCTGCATCTTCTCCTTCTGTACACGATCCGTCTGCAACTTCCGTAGTTCCTCGAGACGACTGCGGTCCATCAGCTGCTCGTTGGAAGCGGCTGCCGAGCGGCGTGAAGCTGATTTGGCGGCTATGGGCAGACACAGAATCAACACAAGGGAAGTAGGGAGCAACGGAAGAACCTACCCTCGAGATCCTTCATGAAGTCGTACGAGTCGCTTTTGTCGATTGTCTCGCCCATTCGCACAGCCGTCATCCGCTGTTCGTACTGCTTGATGTCGTAATATTTCTCATTCGGCAGTGTGCCGGTGTTGTAGTCCTGCGAAACGAGGAAGTCAACGCCAGACGCCCAGAAATCCGCTTACGAGGTGCCTGCCGTTTTGCGCAGCTCGCAACAGGCACAGGAGCACGACGAGAGGCCTGCGCACCTCCATGAACTGCTTGAAAATCTCCTTCTCCTTCGCCTTCGACAGGGTCTCTGGGTTGGACATCTTCTCGCCGATGAGCCAGGCGTGGAACTCGTCGCTCTTAGTGTAGATGTCTGCACATCGTCTAGGATGTCAGAAAAAGCGGGACTGTCAGTAGAACGCGCGAGGACGTACCAGCCTCCGTCAAGATGCCGTGCTTCCCCCATTCGACCGTCACGAGTCCCGCCTTGGCCCGCTTCTTCTCCTCACGCTAGCTCCAACGACGTCAGCTGTTGATTATAATGACTGTACTTGAAAGATGCGCACCTTGGCCCGCCGAGCCTTCTTCTCCTCCCTCCGCCTTCTCCGCTCGTCCTTGTCGTCCCTGTCCCGCGACCCGTGCCGCCTCCGTCTGTGCCGCTGATCCCGCGAAGCATCGCTCTCAGACCCAGACGAGTACGAACGAGACCTGCTGCGACTCCTGCGCCGCGCAGACCGCTCATCGTGCCTTCGCCGCCTGTCCCTCGACCTTGACCTGGACCGTGAGCGATTCCTCTCGTCTCTCCTGCTCCGCCGATGCCTCTCCCTGCTCCTGCTTCGACTCCTGTTCCGCTCGCGCTCCTTCCCACGGTCGCGCCCTTCCTCCCTATCCTTTCGCCCAGCTTCATCAGTACTATCACGGCGTCGAGGGGACCGACTCCGCCGGTTGTAGTCTCGGTCACGGTCGCGGTCATCTCGGCGGGCGCTGTGGCGAGTGCTCGCATGGTACGAGCGTTCAGAGCGGCGGTCTGGGCTGGGTGAGCGGGGCATCGCGAGTCGTGGAGGAGCAAGGGGCGGTCGACTGCGGATTTGACTCCGCTACTCACCTCTTTTCTGCTTCTTCGGCGGAAGAAAAGGCCTTCAGAGCTACTTTAGATCTCGCAACATCCTTCGCTGTCCGCCTGTCTGCCCCCAAGATCGACTGGCTTCCCCACCTCGCCCGCCTCACTCCTTCGAATCGCACGACTGGGTTTGACAGATCAGCAGCCTATACGTGGTTTGCCCTGCTCCGTTGACTCGATCAGAGATCGACGTTGGCAGCATAGATCGGCGCTTCCTCGAGAGGCGCTGCGAACGCTTTTCTGCCCCTCTCGACTCCTCTCGCGCCTCAACAATGGTTCGTCCAGCAACGGGTTTCGAATCTGCTTCACTGATCACAGAGACGTTGGCAGCCGTCAAGCCTACCCAAGATCTCACACGTCCTCGAACTCTGCCTTTGTGCGTCGTCTTCTTCATCCTTCACAGCCTGTACCGACGCTTTCACCCTCAGACGCTCGTAATCTCCCCGCCTCCGTCAGCTTCTACTCCAAGACCCTCCGCCTCGGCGAGCCCTTCCTCAACTCGGAGCGCATGGCCGGCTTCTCCCTCGGCTCGACCACCCTCCTCCTGTTCCAGCGGAGCAAGACCTTCGACGACAGCATCATGCCAAACGATCGCGGGCTCATCCCCGGCCACGGACTGCCGCCGACGCCAGAGAGTGACAAGGTCGACCTGAAGACGCACTTTGCGTTGGCGGTCGAGAAGAACGAGGATATCGAGAAGTGGGAGCAGGAATTCAAAGACAAGGAGGTCAAGATTCTGGGCAAGGTTGAGTGGCCAAAGGGTGGGAAGAGCTTGTATTTTGCGGATCCGGACGGGCACGTGGGCGAGCTTGCGGCGCGTGGCATCTGGCCGCACTGGTAGCGCCCGCCTCTCCTCCTCTCCGTTCTCTCCCGCTGTGCAAAGCTCCTCCAAGATCTATGCGATGCGAATGTTGCTATATTTACGTGTCTGGTACGCCGAGAGTTCATCCTTAGACCTCGAGCAACATCTCCTCCTCGTCCTCCTCCGGCTGTTCAAGCAGAGAGAAGTCAGTCACGCACGCTGTCGGTTCGAAGGGAGTGCACGCACCTGCATCCGACTTAGAGGTACGTTGTGATGCTGTGGCCGCACATCCTCCTCCGTCTGCTGCTGCTCTTCCCGCGGCGCTTCGTCCTCCTTCACCTCCGGTCCCTCCTTTGCCTCCTCTGCCGGCGCCTCCTGATGCTGCACGAAGTTTGAGTTGTTCTCAAAAGATGGCGCAGGCGGCAAATCCGCGGGATCCGTCTGCACATCGACTTCTTCCAGCGCCGTTTCCGCCCCCTCGTCCCTCATCAACAGATTCACTAGCCGCACCATCGCCTCCTTGACAGCCGGTGCAGTCTCTTTCAGATGTGCCTCCTTGATGACAGGGTAGACACCCCGATTGCGCATCGCTTCTCGGTTTGAGCGGTTCGTCGCGAGCAGGACGAGGGTCTCGACGAGGATCGTACGGATTTGGGGGTCCGGTTCGCGAGTCTTGTCGGAGGGAAGGAGCTGGAGTTCGGAGGGGAGCTCGTCGAGGACCTGCGCCGATAGTCTCGTCAGCGGAAACTGGAGATGTGAAGGGGAAGGCAACGCACGTCGATGTCGAACTCTTCGTTTCCACACAAAGGCAAGAGCAGCTGTACGAGCAGGTCGATGCAGCCCTCTTCTGCCGGCCCGTCGTTCGAAGGCGCAACGAGCCGGGTGTGTCCAGCCTTTTCGAACGCGGCATTCCTGCACGATGCGAGAGCAGTCAGATCGAGCGATCAGTCAGCCTATGATGGGAGCGCACTTGATAGTAGACGCGACACCACCTCGTCGAATAGTCGACGGGTGCTCGGTGAACGAGATTATCTTGGCGAGGGGCGGCTCGACTGATCGGTCCGGCGTGGCGAGGAGGAAGGCACGACCTTGCGGGAGCTGCGGAGCCATGCAAAGCTGTCAGTCGAGGAAACGAGCGACATTGAGAGACCGCAGCGCACGAGAGAGACGTTTGCGAAGACGGAGGCGAGGAAGTCGTAGTTGGCGTTCGGATTGTACTTCTTGCCCTCCCCGCGCAAGAACACCTCGAGGAGCAAGTCAAGCGCCGCGATCTCGTCGTCTCCCTCCGCTGCTGCAGCGGTCTCGCCCTCACCCGCGGGCGCCTTCGGACCGATCGGTACTCGCAAGCCGAGGATCTGGCGCGAGATCGAGTCGAGCTTGGACATGTTGGAGAGGAGCATGCAGGCGAGATCGGACAGGAGGGCTTTCTCGTCCTGCGTCGATGCACCAAGCGAGTTAGTCTCCCCCTTCGTATGCGAGAAGGGGACGATACGCACCACGATGAGCCTGACGAGACCTGTGACGAAGCCCGGCAGCTTGTGCAATCGCTGGACAACCTCAAGCATGCTGGAGAGGTTGATCAGGGCGGAGACGGCGTCGTGTGCGATGAGCTGAGAGAGGGTTGAGGCGGGAGTCAGCTCAACTGGCTCGCCCCGGCTTAATACTACACACAGGTACCCCAAAACTCTTGAGGACCAACTTCCGCCCATTAACAACTGACAGGACACCGTGCTCACCTCGTTGTCGGCGCACATAGTAGCGATCTGCTCGACATGGCTGTCGCGGAGGAACAGTTTACGTTCGGGCGCATCGGGAGCGGTGTACGGACTGTGTGGAAGGACTTTCTGTCAGCGAGCGAGCCCTTCCCAAGCTGTCCAGTGCACTCACAGGAGGGTTGCGAGGGCGATGCGACGAACTGGCGCCTGCGGGTCCGCAAGAAAATGGAAGAGCTCGAGCAGCTGCGAGTCTGTCTGATGTGCCATGATTTAGCCTGTCTAGCGTCTCACACTCCCACCAGAAGCGAGTAAAGCGGTTGAGCTCGTCGTGGTAGGGAGGAAGGGTTGGCTTTCGAGCGCCGCTCTCTCGCTCGAACAAAGGCTCAGACAGGCTCAGCGACACACCAGAACTGCTCTCGATGGCTTTCAACCAGCAGCCTATTGCGCTCCTCTCCGTCTACGACAAGACGGGCCTTCTCCCGCTCGCCCAGGGCCTCGCTGATGCAGGCGTCCGCCTCCTCGGCTCGGGCGGCACCGCCAAGGCCATCCGCAATGCTGGCATGAAGATCGAGTGAGTCGCGCGTCTGTGCCGGGTCCAACGAGCGGCGGGGAGAGCTGGAAGAAATGTGGGGAGGTGGTCAACGGGGCGACGAGGACGAGGACGGCCGCGCTGACGGGTTATGATGCCGTGCAGGGACGTGTCGGACATCACAAAGGCGCCCGAGATGCTCGGCGGCCGCGTCAAGACGCTGCACCCGGCCGTCCACGGAGGTTCGTCTTGTTCGCTCCCCGACGATTTTCTATCGCCGCGCGCTAATCACGGTCCCCGCAGGCATTCTCGCCCGCAACATCCCGTCCGACGCTTCCGACCTCGAGGCGCAGAAGATTGCGCCGATCAACGTCGTTGTCTGCAACCTTTACCCCTTCAACGAGACCATCGCCCGCATCCCGCCGCCTTCCATTCCCGAGGCCGTCGAGGAGGTCGACATTGGAGGCGTCACCCTCCTACGTGCCGCCGCTAAGAACCACGACCGCGTCGTCATCCTCTCGGACCCCAAGGACTACGACGAGTTCCTCGCGCAGTGGAAGGCCGGCAATGGCCAGGTGTCGGAGGAGTTCCGCCAGCGCATGGCCGTCAAGGTGCGTTGCCGAAGAACTTGTTGACGACATATTGAAATTTGACATTTCCACCCCTGCAGGCCTTCACGCACACCGCCGCCTACGACACTTCCATATCCAACTACTTCCGCCGGCAATACGTCTCGGCCGACGGTCTCGCCGACGCTCCTGCCGACAAGAAGGCCGATCTCACTGAGCGCGTTCAGCAGCTCACCCTCCGCTACGGCGCCAACCCGCACCAGAAGCCTGCCCAGGCCTACGTGACCGAGGGCAAGCTTCCCTTCACCGGTGCGTCCGCGACCTGCCTCTCCGCTCTTCGCATCATTCTGATTGCTCACAGTGCTTTCGTTGTGTGCAACTCTATAGTTCTCTCCGGCTCGCCCGGCTACATCAACCTCCTCGACGCCTTGAACTCGTACGCGCTCGTCCACGAGCTCTCGCGCGCCTTCACGCCCAACAAGGCCGCCGCCGCCTCGTTCAAGCACGTCTCGCCCGCTGGCGCAGCTGTCGAGACCAAGCTTACCGCGACTGACATCAAGGTGTTCGACGTCGACGGCGTGGGCGAGCTCTCGCCCATTGCGTCGGCGTATGCCCGTGCTCGCGGTGCGCTCTATCCTCTCGCTCGCTTCTCGCCCTCGCTGATGGTCTCAATGCAGGTGCCGATCGCATGTCGTCCTTCGGCGACTTCATCGCCCTGTCCCACACTTGCGACGTCCCCACCGCCAAGATCATCTCGCGCGAGGTCTCGGACGGCATCATCGCTCCCGGCTACGAGCCCGAGGCGCTCGACACTCTCAAAAAGAAGAAGGGCGGAAAGTACTGCGTTCTCCAGGTCTGTCCACTTCGCGCCGAATTCGGGCTGTCATGCTGATCGGGATGTGGCTGCGCAGATGGACCCGTCGTTCAACCCTGGAACGCAGGAGACTCGCCAGGTCTACGGCATCACGCTCGAGCAGCGTCGCAACGACGCCAAGATCGACGCCAAGACGTTTGACAACATCGTCTCGAAGAACAAGAACGTGGGTTCCGCAATCCCTCTTTCAGCCTAGCAAGCATCTGCTGATCCACCATGGCTGTCGCAGCTCTCTCCCGAGGCGCTCACTGATTTGATCGTCGCGACGACGGCGCTCAAGTACACCCAGTCCAACTCGGTCTGCTTTGCGTACAACGGCGGCACGATCGGTCTCGGCGCAGGCCAGCAGTCGCGCATCCACTGCACGCGCCTCGCCGGTTCCAAGGCCGATGCCTGGTGGCTGCGACACCACCCGCGCGTCTTGTCGTTCAAGTGGCGCAAGGGCATCAAGCGCGCCGATCGCTCGAACGGCACCGACGTCTTCGTCACGGGCGAGATCTTTGACTCTGACCCCGCTGGCTCCGAGCGCAAGGAGTGGGAGTCGCTGTTCGAGCAGGGACAGGTGCCGGAACCGCTGACGGCCGAGGAGAAGAAGCAGTGGTTCGAGGAGATCAAGGGCAAGGTGTCGCTCTCGAGCGACGCGTTCTTCCCCTTCCCCGACAACGTCTGGCGCGCGACCAGGAGCGGTGTCGGCCACTTTGCGGCGCCGAGCGGGTCCGTCATGGATGAAAAGGTCATCGAGACGGCCGACGAGAGCAACGCCGTCTACGTCTTCACCAATCTCCGGTGCGTGCGCTCTCGCTTGTTGTAGACATCGAGGTGGACTGACCCGCCTGCCTTGTGGCGTAGACTTTTCACCCACTAAACGGCTTGCCCTCGCCTCGTCTCCCGGCCTCCCTCTCTATCGCCCATCGTCATGCTCGCAGTGCATTGATTCAGCAGCAGTTTGTAGCGGTTCAACCCATCTTCATGGAAAGGGCTCTCAATCACGCGGAAACACCGTTCTCGCTTCTTTTCGTTGGGTTCGCTTGGTTGTACAGCCCTCCGCAACGGTCTCTTGTAGAGCTGTTCAGTCTCGCAAGAGTGGGGCATCGCCGTCGAGCGCCGTCGAAGTTGGGGACTCGCCTCTCCCCCTCCCCCCCCCCCCTCGTTCAGGCTTCAACTCGCTCACGGGACTGCTTGCCGGGTCTTATACCGTTAAACGAGGCTTACAAGGCAATGGCTGCCGCCGGCCACCCTCTCCAGCCGCCGCAACAGCTCTCGCTCGCCCCTCCATCTCGACAGCATGCGCAACCATCTTGCGACCCGTTTTCGTCCCAGGCGGAGCAGGACCCTCCACAGGACGACTCGATGACGGACGACATGAAGATTGCCATCTCGGCGCTTGGGCTCATGCGTGAGGGATCGCTGGGAGCGGGCAGGGCTCACGAGGTGGCCCCCGCAATGGATCACGACGGCGCGAGCCCCTCGACCGTGCCGTCCGTATCTGTTGGACAATCGCCTACATCATTGGAATACCGCGAACCGTCGATCCTGACTCGTGGAGACCCGTCGAGGTCGACCTCCAGCGCCTCAACTACCTCTGCCTCGGAGGCTTGGATGGGCGCCGGGACGAGCGAAACGGGCTACTCTTCGCCCGCGACGAGTGCGATCATCTCGCGTGCAGTGACGGATGATGCAGAGATGAGCGAGAAGGGACTTGGCGAGGCGGATCTCGACTGGGACGGAGTTGGCGAGGAGGGAGTGAACGGGAACGAGGACCCGAGGTTTATGGCGCGCGTGTCCCAGTTGCCTATCGTCAGTGGTGGATTGGAATGGTACGAGCGGAGCAAGGCGAACTCGAGGGTCGTCAAGGTGCGCTCAAGCTCTTTCACGCTGTTCTTCCTCTGGCCAAACCTGAAGCTTCTTCCTCCCCTACTAACAGTACGGCGCCGATCTCGTCGTGTCATCTTTCTCTGCCGTCTCCCGTCCAATCGCCAACACCCATCTCGGCCGCGCAACCGACGAGTTTGCCTGCCGGCAACTTGACCGTATCGGTGCTCCCGGCGCATCTCCTGGCCGCAAGTCACCTGCGTCCCGTCACTCTCGCCAGCTCACAGCCGAAGCCTCGCCATCCGAAGAAGACGGCCGACCGGCTTCGCGGCGGCCAAGGCTCGACCAGCGCACGAGCTCGAGCTCGACGGTTGCGGGAGGAGCGGGAGATAGGCAGATTGCGATGGTGCCGGGCGGGCAGAGGTCGAGATGGCAGACTGTGCTGCTCGAGGCGGGAGGATTGGGTGCGGCAGTCAGCGAAGAGAGTCTGAAGAGTCTGAGGTACTGCTTGCAGTGGTTGTTGGTGCGTCGCGATCCCCCGACCAGTCTCGTCCCTAGAGCTAACCTCTGTACTCAAATAGTACGCAACGGCGCATCTCGACCACCAGATCGGCATCCTGCGCGGCTTCATCATCTCCCTCCGCTCTCACACCGGCGGCTCTTCCTCACCTTCCTCGAACGCCCTTGTCGCCGCCTCCGCCTCTGCCCACCTCGCACAAATCAAGCACGACGTCGTTGAGACGATCCGCAAAGTTGTCGAAGTCGTCTCAAAATACGCCGGCGCGGCGCTGCCTGAACAAGCCAAGCGCTATGTCAGGCAGAGTATTCTCGGATTGCCTGTCAAGTGGGCGAGCGCGATTGAGGGTGGCAGGAGGTCGAGGGAGGGGAGCGTGAGCGAGATGTCGGCCGCGGGAGAGAGCGACATCGGCACGCCTCGACCGGAGAGGATGCATGAGTCGTACTTCCCTGGCGCAGCAGGATCGAGCCAGGGACCTGTGGAAAGCTCGAACGAGCGTGTGAAGGGAGGTCATGCATCGTCGGAGCTTAACCCGACGGCTGAGGCGGCGGACAGGATCTTGACGTTCGCGGTGGAGAGCCTCGACATGCTTCGCTCGGTAACGGGCATCTTTGGGGAGTCGGTCGAGCGGGCCGAAGCGTGCGTAGAGTCTTGTTCCCTACCTTGATCGACTACGAAGCTGACGAGTCTTAACTACGCAGCTGGATCGAGCGTTTTCGCATCGTCGGCCTCGACCGCCAGCGGCAGCGTCAAGCAGCAGCCGATGCCCCTTCCTTTTTCTCCCCTCCCGCACCTTCCTCCGCCCCTGCTCTCCATTCGCCAGATCCAGTCGGCCACTCCCCTCCGACTCCCCACTCCGCGACATTTGACTCGGCAGCATCTTCGCCCGTCGTCGCCGGTACAAAGCGTCGTCGCGCAACTGCTACCTCGACGACGGCGTCCGAAGCGGAAGTTGAGGGCTTGGCGGCGAACGGCAGGGCGAGAGCGACGGGTGTCGATGCGAGACATGCGGCGGAAGAGGCGGAGGATTCGGGCGCCTCGCGGAGGAAGCGAGGGGCGTGGAGGGAGAGTGTGGAGAACGATGCATGAGTCGCAGCGTGGATGGAGTCACTTGATTGGTTGTTCGCCGTCTCACCCTCGCCATGTCCTCCCTCCTCTCGCTTGTTGATTCGCCCAGCATCGCTTCATTGCCTTCCCTCGCGTCTCTCACTACGATCGTTGTGCAACCCACCCGCAGTGCTGTGTTGTTCACCCAACAGCAACTCTGGCCAAAGAGAGCTCGCCACCTCTCGGAGCTCATGCTGAGGGAAGGGAAGCGAAGCCATGTAATGCCGCAACACCTGCGCGACGTCGAGCGCCAGTTTAAGCGGAAAGAGGAAACCTAAGGCTACAAGCCAAGGAGCGAATACACGGAGCGACAAGGGGAGTCGAGGAGGAGAAGAGCGACCGACGCGTCGGACCAACTCCCCTTTTCGGGATGTAGGCAGTCTAAGGCCATATCCACTTGATTTTGATGACACCGGCGTCCAGAGAAGCGACCAGACCAGAGTGGGTCAGGAGGCGAACTTTTGGGTCAGAGAGGGTTTGGGAGACGGCGGAATGGCTGCATGGACTCGCGCTGCTTTTGAAGAGCGCGGTGTTTATATCACGCGCTCCTTATTAGCATACAGGGCACTGCACAGAACGACCCGACATCAGCGAAAGAAGCTGAGAGGCAGGAGACGACGTTGCGGAAGGCTCACCTCCTTGGCAACAAGAGCTCGAGCGGTCTTGCCGTCTACCATGTTGGTTATGGTGACCTGCTGACCGCAGTGAGCGCCGCCCGCGACCTGTGGCGTGTTGACGGCGACGTCAAAGTCCGAGTCCTTGTGGTACGGTATTGGCCGCACGATCCCGGGTTTCCGTATTGCGTGTACCAGGTCCCCTTCCCGGAAAACGAGGACACCCGTCCCAAGCTGGAAGCGATAGCGGGAGGCGGAGATGACTTCTTGACATGTTCGAGCCAGATTCAAGAGAAACCCGATGGTGCACGACCATGCGCACTTCTTGCTCGAGCAGGTGTGCGACGAGTTGACAGGGATAGACTGGTTAGAGCACTCGCTGACGTTTGAGCAGGATTCGGGCGCGCTTCTCGAGGGTGCTGACGGCGGGTTTTGCGAGGAGGACGGAAGTCAACTTAGGCCTCGAGGGTTGAGAAGGTTCGGTCGACACCGACGCATCAGACGTCTCAACGGCGACGGTGGCTGGCTCGACGGCAGTCTCGTCGACGAGGGCGACCGGAGCGGCGATGGCCAGCGTCGCGAGAAGCAAAGAACGAGGCGAGGAAATAAGTGCGCATCTTCGGAAGCGGTGTCGGCGAAAGGAGTGCGATTGACAGCGTCAGAGGGCGAAAGAGTGACTCGTGCACACCACGAGGCGAAGCCAGAGCACGTAAGAAAAGAGTAGGAAGAGAGTGGAGAGGCGATCCGACCCGCCATCGCACAAATTCCCCTGGCCGTCTCGAGGATACTTCCACGCTCGCCGGTGAAGGGCCTTGCGATCGGGGTTCTCTACGTCGAATGCAGCATGGCGGGCGAAGGAACAATCGCCTGCGGGCACTTGGCCGCTTCGCGACGGGTGCGTGGCCATCCGCGATCGAGACTTTCTGCGAATCGAATGCGGCAGGTCGTGCGGGCCAAAGGCGTGGTGGCGAGCTGCGAGTGCTTTTGGGGGTGCGTTGATGCGAGGGGAACAGTCTGAGCGAGGCCAGCGGTCGAGACGCCGGAGAGGGTTGAGGGCGAGCGACGAGCGATGGGACGAGGTCTACCTGACAGGGGTCTGACAGCTTCTGTCGTGTGCACAACGTCGAGATGAACAGCTTAAGTGCGAGCATCAAGCGTTTGGGAGGATCGTGGAAGCGAGCAAGTCGCTCGAGGAGCAAGATTGAAAAGTGCATCGAGGCGGTGGAAGACGCCAACGAGGCGCGGAGTGCGCCAGTGAACACCCTGGCGTCGGGGCAGCGTGTAGAAGCGTACGAAGACATGACGAGGAGGGAGGTGATCAGGAGTAGATGGTGGAAGCGAAGGGAGGAGAGGAAGCGATCCAGGCGGGAAGCAGCGGCGAAACCCATCACGTCTCGAACCGCGTAAGGACGGCGAGGAGCGAGAAAGCGTTGGAAAGGGAAAGAAGCGCGTGACTACGCCGTGGTCGCACAAGGTGCGGAACAGCACGTTTAAGCATAGCCTCTCCTCTCTCCATCAACCAAGCGATGTGCGCTCTCCCTTCAACCAGCACGACATTGTCCAGCCACGACATTGTCCAGCCGCGGTTCCCCTCGATGTATCCCGGAAGCAAAGAGTACCGTTTCAGCCGTAATGCGGTTACTCCTTGGTCTCGCCCTCAGCCTGCACGAGACGCCGCGCAATCGCCCTGTCAGCCACGAAAAGGGGATGGTAGGAGGAGATGGGAAGAACGCACCTCGACAGCAACGATGGCAGCACGCTTCTCAGCAACACGCTCCGCACGACGCTCACGGGCAGCCTTGTTCTTGACGCGGCGGGCCTCGGCCTGGTCGGCGAGAACCTTGGTGCGGTTCTGCTCGGCCTTGGCCTTGTGGATGTGGTCCATAAGAACGCGCTGCAGGGCAGAGAGGTTAGCGGGACGGGCGAGGGAGGAAAGCGCCGAGTAAGGACGCACCTTGTTCTGTTGACCCGAAGCAACACGCGCAACGCAATGTGTCCAGTCAGCACCGGCCCACGCATCCAGCGAACCCAACCCAACAGCAGACAGACCTTGAAGACGTTACCCTACAGGTCGGACGGAGGTCAGCGGCGCGCTCTCGCGACATCTCGAAAGGAATCAAAAACGCACCTTCGCCTTGAGGTAGAGGTCGTGGTAGCTGTTTGCGAACGAGCACGAGGCGACCAAACCGTCAGCAGGGGTCCTGACTTGACCCTCGTCCTCCCGACCGCAGCGTCGCTTCAACAGCTCCTATCCCCTACACTTCCACCCTGCACGTCTCTTCGCACCAGCCTACAACCTTGTGACCCCGCCTAATCCACCCCATCTGCCGGTCGAGGGAGCGAATGTGTCGAAAGCTCACAGCTGGCGGTTGATCTTGCCGGCCTCGCGGTACTTGCGGAGGAGGCGGCGAAGGACGCGCTGGCGCCTCATCCACAAGACCTTGGTGGGCATGCGGGCCTCGGCGGTACCCTTGCGCTTACCCTCGCCGGTGTGGCGGCCCTTAGCCTTTGCGGCAGCGTGCTCGCGGGTGCGGGCGCGCGAGTGGACGACCTCGGGCTTGACGATGATGTAGCCGTCCTTCTTGAGGCGGCGGATGTTCTGCCTCGAGTTGGCGTTCGCGATCTCGCCGAGGTGGGCCGGGTCGAGGTAGATCTTGCGCTTGCCGACGCCAAAGACGGACGCGGCAAGGCGCTTCTGCGAGCGGAGGTTGGACATGGTGGCCTAATTTCACCGTCACACGGCGCACACGAGAGCGAGGGCGGGCAGTCGAGGTGTGGGAGCAGGGTTTGCGGGAGGCGCGAGGAGGGGTCGCAGCGGGCGCGGGCGAGGGTAGCGGGGCGGGTGTGCGGGTCCAACAGTTAGCTGCAAGCTCAGCCAACACCACGGTGACCGTCTCGAACGCACCTAGTCGAGCGGGCGAGGAGACAAGGAGCGAGAGCTGGAGCGCGAGACGAGCTTGCCTCTCGACCCCGACGAACCAAGCACTCGCGGCCGTCTGTGGGCTGTGATGACTCGCTTGACTCTTCACGGGGACTTGTTCACCCGCTACAACCAACCAGCGCAGCCCGCCGTGCTGCCGTCGCTGTCGACTCACCCCCTCGAGTCGATCTCTTCCATCGACCCTTGCTCGACCCGACAAGGCGCGGATGGGTGCACTGGTTGCTAGGGAAGGACGACAGAGTGCGTGCGGCGTGGACTGCCAGCTTGGGTCGGCCCGCAGGAGATCGGTTGCTCAAATCTCGTCTCGCCTCTGTTTGTCCTCTCGTCACCCATCTACGAGCAGACGTACGCCTTTCAGCGGCTCCCGGGCAGGCTCAGAAAGAAATGCCGTGTCGGCATGGCAGGCTGGCTTTCACACGTAGCTGGAAAAGGCGTTTTCTCCTCGCGGAATGCTGCATCCTTTGTATTGCCGGCGCACTCTGGCTCGAACGGCTTGACCAGCACTATTATCTCACTGAGCTCGCACGCGTGCACGACCCGTCATTCCTGCTCGAACAAGCTGCGGTCCGGCCTCTCGCTCGTCCTGCTTCTTGCGCCGCACATTCCTGCTTCCCCACCCCTTCTCGCTTGTCCAGCTCGCGGACAGCGTTTGAAGTCCCCGCGCGGGACTGGCCGCCCTCTTCCTCGTCCACCCCGCCCGGCAGCTAGCGTGCAACGAGGCCGACCTTCCTCTCCGCTCCGGCTTTCAACGCTCCATCACATCCGCACGAGACTTTTCCCTCTCTATTGGCTTGCATCGGTCACGTATCTCGCATAGACTGGCGATTATCTCGATTCGCAAGAAACGGGGTCAGGAGGATACAGGACGTGCGTCAGGTCGAAAGTAGCGTGGGAAAGAGGTGTAAGCCAGGGGTCGAGGGCCTTGTCTCGACGGCGGACGGCGGTTCGCAACTCGAGCCTTCTGCTGCGAGTAGATGCTGTATATGCCAGCAGCAACAAATAAAGCGGGCGAGGGTGCTGCCCGCCGCCACTCCAACGGTTCGGAGCGCTCAGGTCTCCCCGGCATACAGCAGACCCTCCTTTTCGTGAGCGAGCGAGCGAGGGTGAGCAGCCAGCGGGACAACTGATCGTTGAGAGGCGAGCTTGTGGGTTCTGTTGTCCGAGTCAGCAGCCAGAGCGCAGCCGACGGCGGGCGAGCGAGCGAACGAGCGCGCAGAGACGTTTGCAATGCGACAGACGAGCTGGGACCTTCACTAGGTTTTTCTCTCGCCTCGTTCTAGTGTCGCAGCGCCCAGGCGCGAGCGGTAGAGTTGGCTGTGCACGAGTCTCGACATGTTGCTGCGTTTCTGGTCGTGCGGGAGACAAAAGGAGCGGTGGCAACACCCTCGAAACGACGAGGGAAAGGTCTCGACGGCTGCCGTCCTCGACGACTCGGCTGGTGCCCCGGACACTCTCCGCGTGTCGGTCTTTAATCGACGCTACCGTGCCAAACGTGTCGAAACCCTCGAACGGCCACCCGTCCGCAGACAAAGGGAGGACAGGTGTCGCGGCGAAACGGGAAAGGCAAGCGCAGCCGTCGTTTCTGACAATGAGTGCGACAGTTCCTGGGCACGTTGATCACGGTGCGCAGTCTGGAGAAGGCGGTCCCTCCCCGGAAGCGAGAGCACCCTCCTTCGAAACCGGCGACTCGTTTGAAAGAAGGGTGCTCACCCCCGGCTTCCTCGCTCGCTGGGGGCTGGGTACAAAGCCGCCGTCCTGCTCCTTCGTTCTCTCTCTCTCTCCCTCACTTCACTCACTCCAGCTCTCCCGGCTTCCGTCCTCCCTAAACCGCAAGCCGACCTCAGTCCATCGTCGCAACTCGACGCACACGGTCCCTTCTCGCGCCAGCCTTCACCTCACCCAGTACTCTTACTTTCACGATGTACTCGCACGTTGCCGTCGCCGCGCTCGCCGCCATTGCCTCTGTGCAGGCCGCTCCTCTTCCCATCCTTGCGACCGTCGAGGCCGCCCTCTCGACGCCCAACACGACGCAGTACAACCAGACCGCCGTCTCCTACTACATGAACGGCCACAACGGTGCCTGCGGATGGGCGAACAAGGACTCGGACAAGGTCGTCGGCCTCCCCAACGAGTTCTACCAGGACCTCTCGTCCGTCTCGCCCTACTGCGGCAAGTACGTCGTCGTCACCGACCCGCGCGTCAACAAGACCGTCACCGCCCTCGTCGCCGACGCCTCGACCGGCAACAACACGCTCTCCCTTTCCCAAGGCACGTGGAACGCGCTCAACGGCACCGCGTCCCACCTCAGTGCGTTCTCTTCGTCCCTTGGGGTTCCCTGCTCCCCGCTCACGATGTTTGCTCGTCTTGCAGAGTCTGTCGACTGGCGCTTCGCCAACGAGACCGAGACTGCCGCCGCCAAGGCCGCTCTCTCGTCGGCTGCCCCCGCTCCTTCGTCGACCACCGCCGCCCAGCAGCAGCAGCAGCAGAAGCAGGAGCAGCCCACGTCGTCGCAGAAGCAGCAGACCACCCAGCAGGCCTACAGTGCGTTCTCTGCGCTTGTTCTCGCGCGACCTTCCCAAGCTGACCCTTTCCGTCTCCAGCCTCTACCCAGGCTCCTTGGACCACCTCGTATGCGCCTAAGCCCACCACCACCACGACCACCCAGGCGCAGGCGACTCAGCAGAAGGCGTCGTACGGCTCGTCGGCCTCGTCCGGTACCTACTCTGGCCAGGCGACCTACTTCTTCCGTGCGTTCCCTTCCTCTTTCGTTATTGGGCACGTTCTGACGCGACTGCATCTACAGAGAACGGCGTTGCCGGCGCTTGCGGATCCGTTCACAGCGACAGCGACTACATTGTCGCGATCGACTCGGCAATGTACGCTGGAGGCGCCCACTGCGGCCAGACCGTTCACATTACCAACACGAAGAACGGAAAGAGCGTCACGGCGACTGTTGCGGATGAGGTGAGCCCCCCATCCCCCTGCGCGGCGTCGGAAACGAGTCGCCAGACCTGGGAATGAACGCTGACGCTGTTTGTCGCGCGTGAAGTGCCCTACTTGCGCATCCAGTGGCTCGTTGGACCTGTCTCAGGCCGCCTTCAACGCCATCGGGTCGGAGAGCGACGGCGTCGAGCCGATTACCTGGTCGTTCTAGACGCCCTCCTTGCCCTCCCTCTTCGGCGCCCGTGTATCCCCCAGCGCCTGTACGCTCGTTATCACGATCCTTCCCGCGCGCCTGGTGCGCGCCACGAAAAGAGCTGTCGAAGCTCTTGTAGACTTTCCTCCTCTCGGGTAGATTCTTTCGTCTCATTGTTCGGGGCAACTCGCAGACACTCGTTCGCATCGCACCCCCGTCGCATCGTTCTCGTAAGCAGCGAAATTCAGCGAAATCCGACAGAACAAACGCGCTCGAAGCTGGACAAGAGACAGCCGTCTCTTTTTCCCTCTTAACTCCTTCCGCTGCTCTTCAAGTCGTAGCCTGTACCCTTCGTCCTTCGTTGAGCGACTGCTCGTCACTTTGCGCAAGGGTGATGCCGAACGCCGGCGTCTGGTTCGTCGACCGCGCGGCATCGAGGTTGGCTCGCACACTTAACTTCCTTCGTCTCGGCTCCGCCATCCGCGTCGTCGAGATGGGCGGCGCAAGGCGCTGGCGCAACGTCTTCATGCGCTCGAGAGAAAGCAAGCAAGCATGCGGAGAGGCGGGAAGGGGATTGCAAGAGGGAGAGGGACAAAGCATAGTAGATTTTCTGTACGCTGCCGTCGCATCGGGACGGCCAACACGGGAACAGCCGAGAGCGCCGGAAAAAAGACGCTGAGAGTACGTGAGCGAGTCGATGGCGTGTGAGAGACGAAGCATGCGAAGGAGTTCGCCTGCGCAAATCGGATAATGGCTTCGGAGCGAGCGCTCTGGCATCCCAGCCGAGACAGCAGTCTCGGGTGTCCACGCAGGTGAGAAAGGACCGAGCAGGGCGGCTCTCCACGAAAGCATGTGTCGAGCGGGAAAGCTCGTCTTAGTCCCAGCCTTGCCAGGTTGAGTTCCGTCCAACCGAGTACGCCAGTGTGCGGTCCCGCCGTCGACCGCTGCTTCCGACGCTTCCTTTGAGCGTCCAGCCCTTTCTGTGGGCTGAGAAGCGCCGTCTCGAAAACCGCCTCCACGACAGGATTCGCCTGGGGCACTGCCTACCGCGTTTGAGTGACCGCTTGGACGGTCTAAGAAGTCTCAGAACAACGCTTGTTGGTTCCACCGCGTCAGCCAGCCCTACGATGCCAGTTGTTGAGGACGAGGATCCGCCCACGCCTGCCACCGACGCTCTCCCTCATCCTCTCATCCCTTGCTCTCCCGCGCAATGCTCGGCTCGAGCTGCTTTCTTGGCTAGTCCAGCGCCTTCCAAAGACTTTTGGGACCGCAATCGACTCTCGACAGGCTCCCGCACGCCTGCCTCAACCCTCAGTCTCCTCATCGCTCTCCATTAATCAACCTCGCCTCGACATCCCGTTCTACAACCTGCGGTTCTTCAGCTGCTCGGCTCGGTGGATATACAGGCTCAGCACAGAGGGGCAATGGAGAACTGGAACCATCGGAGGTTGCATCCGGTAGCTTTCGGCGAGGCAGACCCAACGACTCGATCCCCTTCCGACTCGGTCACGCCTACAACACGCTCGCTTGGGGCGTAATGAGCGCTTCGAGAGATTACCAAAGCTGTCGTTGAGTGCAACGGAGATCTACGGACCCTCCTTCCAGGGTTCTTGCAGGATAAGGCTGGGCTCGGGACCGCTCCAGAACTGCTTTTCGTCCTGCTTATTCTCGGCACCCCTGACCTCCCACGCTCTCACTCTTGTTGCTCTATGTACGACGAGGCCCGAACATGGACCAGCGGGTCCTCCAGCCGCAGAGGATCCCTCCGCATCGCCTTCCAGTCGGTCGCGGACTCGACAGACGACGACACCGTGACACCTCGCGCCTCCATCGCACCGGCTTTCGCCAACGTCTGTTCGACCCTCACGCATCTCGCCGTCACAGCTCCGACCAAATCATCCGACGATCCGACCGGACTTTTCGACGAACTCGTCGCCGTCCTCCCTCGTCTCGAGATTCTCGAGTGCCGCCCTTCCCTTTCGCCGTCCCCTCTGTTCATTCCGCCTTATCGTCTTGCGCCATGTCGCCCACAGACACTGTATCTCGCTATCCCTCCGCATCTACCGCAGCCGCACCGTTGTATCCCTCTCAGCTCACGCTCCCTCCTGATTGCATTCTCTCTCTCTCTCCCTAGACGGGCCTCAATTTTTGGGTTCTCTCGAGTAGACCGCTAGACGGGTGCACTCGCTGGTTGCAAAAGACGGCTGTTCAAGCCTTGCCTTTCATCCGGTTGTTGACGCCCCGGCCTCAGCCCTCAGCACTCCTCGAGACTGGATTTGCTTCGCTTCTTCTCTTCAGCGGCTCGTTCTCCTGCACCTCTTCGCTTCTCAACGCTCACTCAGGACTCTACTGCCTCCCACCCCGGCAGCGATCGAAATCCGCCCCCGCTGCCCGCTGCGATCGCTGCCGGCCGAAGTCGACGTCGTCCTTTGACCGTCACTCTCGCTCATCCTCGCTTCAAACGTGTGCTGAAACCGTTCACAAACTGCTGCACATCGCGATCTCGAGACCACACAGCCCTTCCCAGTCCGCCCACCGCTCTCATCGCTGTTGACCCCGACAGTTTCTCTCTCCTCATCTCCCACCGCCAGCAACGCATCGCGGGACTCGCGATCTTCCCTCGAGCAGACACGGCGACCACCTTAATCCGCTCACCATGCTCGCCGCCGTCGGACAGATGTGCTCGACGAGCAACCTTGCCTTGAACGCCAAGTTGTGCACCTCCATCATCCGACGCGCCGCCGCCGCTTCCGCGCGCATCATTCTCCTCCCCGAAGCGTGCGACTTCCTCGGCGTCCCACCCGAGGAGACGCACAAGTACAGCCAGTCTCTGGACGACAGCGAGTTTGTCAATGCGGTCAAGGGGCAGGCCAAGGCTAGCCAGATCTGGGTGGGCGTGGGTGTGCACGAGAAGGCTGAAGAGGACCCTATGAAGTGCTACAACGTCCATCTGGTGAGTGGACGGCGATGTTCGAGCTGCTTTCCGCAAAACTCGCCCCTCTGACCCGCTTTCTCTCCCGCCCCAGCTTGTCTCGCCGCAGGGTCAAATCGTCCAGCGGTACAAGAAGATTCACCTGTTTGACGCCAAGCACTCGGGCAAACCCATGCTGGAATCCAACACCACGCTGCCGGGCAAGGAGTTGATGGATGCGGTGGAGACGCCTGTCGGCAAGCGTGTGCTCCGAAGTGTTCAGCCTTACGACATCCGACTTCGACTGACGTGCTCCACACACAGTCGGACTCTTGACCTGCTACGACCTTCGTTTCCCCGAAGTCGCCCTCTCTCTGCGGCGACGAGGAGCTCAGCTTATCGCGTACCCGTCAGCCTTTACTCTCCGTACCGGTGCGTTACATCGTCCTTGAGGCTGACGAATCGCGCTGACCCGCTTGAGTTGTACAGGCCCGCCTCATTGGGGTGAGCAGGAGACTTTCCGCTTCTCTACCTCTTCACGCCGAGCTGACGTTGCCCGCGCTTCACTAGAGGTCCTCCTTCGCGCACGAGCTATCGAGACGCAATGCTACGTCCTCGCACCAGCGCAGGTACAACCCTCCTAGCCCCTTCTATTCAACATCCCCGCTCACCCTCGCTCCTCGCAGATCGGCCAGCACTCCGAAACGCGTACGTCGTACGGCCATGCCCTCATCGTTGACCCATGGGGGCAAGTGATCGCCCAAGCGCCCGACAGGCCACCCGTCTACCCGCCCGACGAGCAGGACGAGGACGCAGGGACGTTCGTAACAGCCGAGATTGAGCTTCCCTGGCTTGAGCAATTGCGTGAGGAAATGCCGCTCTGGGAGCAACGGAACAGTTGGGCCGATGGCGTGTACCCTATCTTGTAGTAGAAGAGGCGACGCTTGACGTAGGAAGGCCGCTAGAATGGAGGCAAGGTGAGAAAACAAGTTGCAACATTCCCAAACGCGCGAACGGAGAGCGAGAAAGGCGAGATAGCGTGTCAAAGGTATTGAGTTGAGTGGCCTACTCGTACAGCATCCTCCGCCGCCCACCCGCATTCGTCCGCTGCCTCTTGCGCCTCATCTCCCCCAAGTCACCCTCGATCTCCTCCCCCCTGAGGGTCGACAACCCCGCCAAGCTCTTGCCGAACTGACTGTAGGTCCCGCTCTGGACGAGAAAGTGGGCAGGCGGGAGTCCAGGCTGCGTCCGTCCACCCGGCTTGCGTTTGCCGATCGTGCCCGTGAGGAGCGAAGCGGTTGCGCCGACACCCGACAGAGCCGTGAGCGATCCAGCACCTGATCCTGCGACAGCCGACGAGCTGGGTAACAGCGCAGCGGCGAGGTTGAACGGGTCGGACAAGCCGCTGAGGCCGAGAAGCGAGCCAAGTGCCGCAGCGTCGACACCGTTTGACAAGCCGTCTTTGCCACCTGCGACAGACTCGGACGGCGACGCGGCGCCGTTCGTGCCACCGTTGCCGTGACCCGGGCGGGATGAGCCGCCCATGCGGCCGTTGCCGCGCATGCGGCGGGTGCCGTGAGTCCGCTGCGTCTCGAGGAAGGTGTCTGCGCGCGAGAGGACATCGTGAGCTCAACTCGAAATCCGCGAAAGCTACGCACGAGCGCCTAGAGAGACCCGCCGGAAAGCGGACGAAGCTCGCAACCCAAACGCACCGATTGTGACCCCTTCGCCCTCTTTCTCCTCCATCAACCGCTTCCTCCGTTCCTCGACGCCCTCTATAAGCCTCTCCACGACGCCCTTCATTGCCGCCTCGTACTCGTCCTCGATCCGCTCAACCTCGGCCTCATAGAGCCTCTTCGCCGCCGCAACCTGATGCGAATGGAAGAGCCTGATCGCGAGCTGTTCGTTCGCGCGCTCCATCGAGAGTCGATGCAAGGAGAAGAGGTAAGGGATTGGGTGCATGTCCGGGATTACGGGGTCGGTGAAGGGCAAAGAGGGGGGGAGTTGGCCAACGGGTATGGACAGGTCGGAGGTCGGGAAGACGGGAGGGGGAAGGAGCTCGTCGGCTGTCCGTGCGTAAATCTCGGACAGGTCGTGGAAGATTCTGTGCGGCGATACGAGCGCATGTGTGAGCGAGTCCATGCCAATGACAGGTGGATGTCGAGGCAAGGAGGTCGGAGCCGGCTCCAATGCTGGAGCTGAACGCACCGGTCCCGCCTGGCGACAGTGTCTTCCTGCAAACGTGTCACCCGGCCGACCATCTCTCGCCGCCGCTTCTCGCGCTTGTTCTCCTGCGGCGCCATGCTGTATGCTGTGGGCAGGCGGGTGCACTTTGTCAGCACGCGGCGCATCGGCTGGAGTGATCGGCCAGCAGGTTGCGATCCCCTCAACCAGCGACAGCAGTGTGCGCTGCCCGTCTTGAGAGCGCAGCGCAGCGAGAGATCGGGGGAGGGAAGAAGACGCACCGTCGTATGCCTGGGACGGCTCGTCCGGCGGTTGCTGGTACATGGTGGGAGCTCAAAGGCAGCTTTGACAGTCTGTGGCAGGTACTAGCAAGCCTCAGCGAGAGTTGAAGATGACAGAGGCAGTTTGTCCTCGTCCGGCGGGGTTCACGAGGTGACAGGGGGATATGTAAAGATAGCATAGTCCACTGAATAGCACCGTAGGATTACTGCTTCGGCGGCCTTGATCCCATAATGCTCGACCCGACCCGCACATTCGTCGACCCCTGCTCGATCGCCTCGACAAAGTCGCTGCTCATGCCCATACTCAACTCGAGGCCGCCGTCCCGCTCAATCTGCTCGACGCCCCTCCGCAGGCCCTCACTCGCACCTTCTGCCTGCGCCTTGGACCGCAAAACCTCGACGAGCAGGTCGCGCGTCTCTTTCAGTCGCTCAAAGTCGGGATTGGGCGTCGCAGATCTCGAGGCGTCGAGCGAGCCAATCGTCATCAGCCCTTTCAGTCGCAGGTTCGGACACTTGTCGAGAATGTGCAGGGTGAGGTCGAGTGCTTCACCCGAGGAGGACGAGGGCGTCAAGGCGGCGAGTCCGGATTTCTGCCCCTCGCCAGACGTGTTGATCTGGATGAAGACGTTTAGAGGTACAGAGCGAGTTGAGGGGGAGGACGAGAGGGTATTATGGAGGTGGTTGGCGGCTTTGACGGAGCTGAGGGTCTCGATGGCGAAGAGGTTGGGAATGGCTGCGACTCAGGGCGATGTGAGCGGATAACGAGCTGTCAAGGCGGGCCCCCGAACCCACCGGCGAGCATCTTGCACTTGTTCGACTGCAGTGTGCCGATAAAGTGCCACGCGATGTCCTTCGGCAGCTGGTTGCGGGGCGAAAGCGGACGTGAGCGGGATTCTGGAGGGAAGAGCAGCTCAGCGACGCACCTCCCGCGCCTTCCCTTCGAGTTCCTGCGGATAGTTCTCGCCAAAGTGTCGCACGCCATGCTCGTACAGCGCCAGGATGTCGGACGCAGGCTTGTACTTTGATACCGTGACCAGTCGAGGCTGCAGACCGACCTCGCCAGATCAGTTCGGCTGCGCTCGAGATAGCTCTTGAGCGTACGCACAGTTGGACCTGCCCCTCTCCGCTGCGCCGCCTGCTCCACCTCCCTGGCGATCCCGTCGTAATTCTCCCTCAACTCCTTGACCCGCTCAGGCGAGGCGGCTTCAACAGGCATGGGTGCGGGGCGGTTCGTTGCAAGGGAGCGAGTCTTTCTAGGCGACTTCCAGGTGCACAGTAGGCGGGAACGAGCGAGCATGCGCGGTTGGACGAGGTCGAGGAGTGTCCGGCGGAGGGAACGCGATGTTGGAATCGACCGTCTCGCTGCTGTCGCCCCTTACCTGCTTACTGGCGCACGCAGAACGCTGTTTGGACTAGAACAGACAGCCACACGGATACTATGACTCAGCAACCATCGACCGTCAACTGGGACGACTACATCTCGGAGCGAGGGAAGATGTGGGAGCCATCGGCAAGTGAGTCCGCTTGCGGGTCTATCGGAGCTCGGACATGGTCAGGGAGGACTGAGCTACAGCCTTGAATTGTACCGGGGACGCCTGCTGCTGCGGGAGAGCCACGCGGTATTGACTCCTCCTCGTCCCCCTCCCCCTCCATACCCGTCGGCACCTCGACACACGCCCAGTCCGCGGCTTGTTCCCGCTGGAGAAGATTCCCGGGATGGTCAGCCTGCTCGCTGGCAAACCCAACGCCGAGACGTTCCCCTTCTCGGCTATCAAAGTGGACCTCAAGCCTGTCGTGAGCTCCACCTGCTCATCCGTCTATGTCCTCCCGCTGAGGCTCTTCTCACTCGGCGACAGATCCCCGGAGACCCCGTCGAGACACTCACGATCGAGTCGGAGGCCCTCTCTGAAGGCTTGCAGTACGGTGCGACGGCGGGTCTTCCTAACCTCAACAAGTGGCTCGAGAGCCTCCAGGAGGTGCGGCACAAGCGGCCGAGGGATGGGAGCTGGGCGCTTAGTCTCGGAAGCGGGAGTCAGGATCTGATCAACAAGGTGCGGGGGATGGGAGTTTGTCGAGCTGGAAGGAACCCTCAGGCGCTCAGGGTTGTCTCGACAGGCTTTCTATTCGCTCGTCAACGAGGACGATTCAATCCTGCTCGAAACGCCTGTGTACTCGTGAGTAGTTTTCATCGTCTTTTCTGCACGCTGCCGCCCACACAGTCTGTTGCAGGGGAACGATCGGCCTTCTCAAGCGACACAAGGTCAACCTCATCGGTTCGTGCTGAACTACCATTGTTCCCGAGTCTTCTTGACACTCTCCCCATACAGAGGTCCCCGTCGACACGCAAGGCCTCGATCCGGCGAAGCTCGAGGACATCCTCGCCAACTGGGAGAGCAAGTTCCCCGGCAAGCGCTTCCCGAGGATCCTCTACACCATGTGCGCCCACCGCCTCATCCTCGATGACATGGGCTGACCGTCCCAGCTCGTAGTCCTACCGGCTCCAACCCGACCGGCGCGACCGCACCTCTCGACCGACGAGAACGCGTTCTCGCCCTCGTCCGCACATACAAGCTCATCCTCCTCGAAGACGACGCGTACCACTATCTCTCTTTTGACCCGGAACACGTCGTGCCGAGCTACTTTGAACTGGAGGGGAAGGATGGAGGAGAGGTCGGCAGGGTGATTCGGTTCGACTCGTTCTCCAAGATCCTCAGTTCCGGTGCGTGTTGCTTGAAGTCGCTTTTGACCGCGTTACTGACAGTACGTGCATTAATAGGCATGCGGCTGGGCTTCGTCACCGGCCCAAAGCCGATACTCGAGATCATCGACCTGCACACCGCCAACACCAATCTCCAGCCTTCGTAAGTCCTCGCCGCCCCATCCTGACGTCGCGTGCTCACCACTCGTCGCCTAGCTCGACCACCCAAGCCATGGTCCTCGTCCTCCTCAACAAATGGGGCTTGGACGGCTTCCTCGCGCACACCCGCCGCGTCGCTGCGTTCTACAAGGACAAACGGGACATGTTCGAGAAGGTTGCCCACAAGTATCTCGATGGGTTGGCAACCTGGGTGACGCCTGAGGCGGGAATGTTCGTGAGTCGAGCTTCCTTCTCCTGCGCTCGCGCTAGCTTCCTCGGACAGGCTTGAAGCGCTGGGAATTTCGGCCAGCCGCTCACCTTTAACGTCTCTGCAGCTCTTCCTCGACCTGCATCTAACGATAGACGGCACGCCCGGCGACTCTTCCGAACTCATCTCAACCACAGCCCTTCAGAAAGGCGTGCTCGCCGTCCCAGGCGTCGGCTTCCTTCCGAACGGTGGCAGGTCCTCGTTCGTCCGTGTCTCGTTCTCGCTGGCGACGGAGGAGGATGCAGAGTTGGCGTTCCAGCGGTTGAGGGCGTGTATCTTGGAGGCGAGGGGCGAGAAGGCGTAGACCGTCGAGACTTGCTAGACCTTGCAATACGCTTAGGACAGTCTCAACGGCTTTGTCACGTTGTGCGAAGCTACGCCAGCGCCAGCCCTGCGCAACTCAACTTAGCCTCCTCGCCCTCATTCGTTGACATCGCCCGTTGTCTCTTGTCAAGTTCGCCTCACTCGCGCACAGGCTGCGCAGTGCTCGCTATCAGATAAACAGGCTGCTCTGAGCTCGCCAACAAACGTCTTGCTGCTTCCCTTCGCCGTCGCCGCCGTCTCCACCCCCTCATTATCGGGCGCGATCCCGGTCGTCTCGCGGCCGCGCGTGAAGTGAGGGCGCGATGCGCATTATCACGTGGAATGTGGTGCGCTGGAAACCCGCCGAGGGGGGCGCGAAGCGAGCTGACCTGCTGCTGTGACCGTAGAACGGCATCAAGACGCTCCTCCAATATCATCCGTCAGTTATTCCTGCTTCAGCGGTTACAGCACGCCTTCTCGCAAGTTGTGACCTTAACACCGGGAGGCGAATAACTGACAAGCTTGCTCGCAAGCAGATGGAACCAGAAACGGACATATGAGGGGATCCTCGAGGACTTGGGCGGGGACATTGTCTGCATACAGGGTGAGCCGCCTCTTGCACAGCTCTTCCGCCAAGGCTGATACCTGTTGCTCGTAGAGACGAAAATCACGCGCGCCCAGATGGAGAGGGGTATGGCCGTCCTGGATGCCTACGATTCGTTCTTCTCGTTCTACCGCCGGAGCGTTCGCGGCATTCACGGTACGGCCATCTTCACGAAACGCGACGTCGTCGTGCCGATCAAGGCGGAGGAAGGGGTCGCCTCGAGCCTCGTTCCGTCGACTATGGCGGTGTCAGACCGGATTGGAGGGTACCCGCTCAGCTCGGAGGTGGATCTCGACTACGATGCGATGAAGGACCTCGACTCGGAAGGACGCACGACGATCATCGACACAGGCATGTTTGTCCTCATTAACCTGTGCGTCCGGGCTTCCCGCCCTCATCCTATTCTCCAGCTCATCCCTCCGCGCAGGTACTGCCCCAACGAGACCAACTCGGACCGCCTCGTCTTCAAGAACAATTTTAACACGCTGGTCGACCGCCGCGTACGCAACCTCATCAAGCTGGGGCGCGAAGTCATCGTCGTCGGAGACCTCGTCAGTCCCGTCCTCAGCCTCTCGACCCTGTCCTCTTACTCACGCTCGCCCTCTCAACAGAACATCTGTGCGAGCGACCTCGACACGGCAGAACCGGAGCAGCGCGCGCGAGACTCTGGCCTCGAGAACTTCACCGACCACCCGCCTCGAGCCTGGCTCGGCGCCTTCACCGGACCGAACGGCCCCATGATCGACATCACCCGCCGTCTGCATCCCGACAGGCAGGGCATGTTCACCTGTGCGTAACACAGCGACTCGCATCTCGTCTCCCTCGATGTGCCCAACCCTCTCGTCTTTCTCGCAGGCTGGAATACGAAGATTGAAGCTCGGTGCGTTCTCCAGCCCTCCCTCAGGAGCGCGCACCTACTCACGTTTGCTATGCGCAGCGTGTCAAACTACGGTACACGCCTCGACTACATCCTCATCACGCACGGCCTCCTCCCCTGGGTCAGATTTGCCGACATCCAGCCCAAGATCGTCGGCTCCGACCACTGTCCTGTCTATCTCGACATGTACGATGAGCTCGATATCCCCGGTCGCGGCAAAGTCAGCATCTGGGACGAGTTAAACCCAGGCCGCAAGAAGAGCGACAAGCTGCCCGACCCGCCTGCCTTCGCGAGCCGCTTCTTCAGCGAGTTTTCCACCAAGCAGAAGTTGCTTTCGAACTTCTTCACCAAGAAGGCGGAGATGCCGCTCGACGCAGTGAAGCCTTCACCCTCGCCCTCGCCGCAGCCAAACTCTGCTTCCGCGTCCGCCTTGACCTCGAAGACCGTCAGCCCCTCGATGATGGCATCGATCACGGCCATCACGAACGGCTCATCGAAGAAGGGTAAAGGCAAGGAGAAGGCGCCCGAGGAGGACAAGCCGAAGACGGGACAGCAAGGTCTCTCGAGCTTCTTCAAGCCGCCTCCGACTCCAGAACCGCGGCCGCCAAAGAAGCGCAGGAAGAGCCAGACGGATCCGACCCCTCCTCCCATGGGCAACGGTCGCCCTCCCCGTTCCTCCAGCTCGTCGCAGACGAAACCGTCGCCCTCACCTACTGCCTCTTTTCGCAACGGAGACGGAACCGAGGTTTTGATCCTCAGCGACGGAGACGAGGAGCCAGAGGAAGAACTCGACCTGAACGAGCGCGAGGACGCGACGGCAGATCCGGGCTTCAACCCGAACGCACAATCTGCGTCCGCGTGGTCGAGCATCTTCGCCTCGAAGCCTGTGCCGCTCTGCGAAGGTCACGGTGAGCCGTCGCGCGTTTGGACGGTGAACAAACCGGGGCCGAATAAGGGCAGGCGGTTTTACCTCTGCGCGCGGTGAGTCGGCTTCGCTTTCCAGCTTCCCTAGTGCGCTGATCCCAATGCTCGCGCAGACCCGTCGGACCTGGTTATGATCAAGGGCAGTCGAAGATCCACGTCAATCCCGAGTACAGGTGCAACTTCTTCCAGTGTGCGTCGTCTCGGTTTGCTTGCTCGTCGCCTTTGCTGATTCGCACGTTCCGCAGGGGAGACCAAGGTCAAGCGCCCCGCCGGCATGTCTCTCTCATCTTCTGCGAAGAAGCAGAAGACCTGAACCTTCTAGCACTCGCTCGCACCCAGTTTTGCTCCGTAGTTTGTCCTCTACATGTCGCTTGTACCCCTCATCGCATTGAAATCCTCGCTATTCCTTCTTACGTGCGCGCTCCCGCAATTCGTCTACTACTCGCGGGTTCAGGTCGTGCAGGTCGGACGCTCGGCTGCGAGGGCCAGGTGTCAGCTGAGGAAAACGTTAGACAGAATAAGCGAGCTCGCCTCGGCACCCACGGCACAAACCACTGCAACCACTTCTCGCCCATCACTCTGCGCCAGTTCTCGCCGGCGCCCAGGTCAAAGAGCAGCGTATCGGGCTCGACGAAGACGACAGCGCCTTGTTCCCCTTGACTGTCCGCGTCGATCGGGACCCAGAGCGCTACTCGAGCGTCGTAGACGGGCTTGCCACCGTCTTGAGTCCGCCATAGCCGCGTCCGCTCGATCTGAATGGCGGAAGTCCCGAGACAAATGTTGCGAACGACGACGAAGATCACTGCGGCAGAGTATCAGCTCCTTCACCAGTTCTGTACCGCAACGGGACCTACTGGCGAGCGCGATGAGGGTAATGAAGAGAGCGAAGAAGACGACGGCGAGTGTGCCAAGGTGTGGGACGGCGAGGGAAGGGTAGAGCGGGGCATCGTAGGCGTAGGTGATTCCGTCTTGCGTAACGGTTCTCGTCGTGATGTCGGGTACCAGCAGCGGATGTTCATGTGCCGCTGTCTGGTAAAGGCGGTAGCCGAGGAGGAGAGCGCCGGCGTAGCTGTCCACGGAGACGTGAGTCGCTTTGCCAACAGCACGCGAGAAGCAGGAAGCACCGCCAGACTGGACCGCCTGCCCAGCTCAACTTGCGACTCCACCATTGCTCCGCGAGTTCGCCTGAACTCCATGTCGTCCTGATCACCTCGCGCACGCTTCGATACTCGAGCGGGACGAAGGGGACGAAAGCGACGCTCAAGAGGATGGCCGCCCAGACGAGGAACGTGAAGAAGGGCTTCATGGTGTCCTGGGCGATGCAGTTCGAGACGAATGCGCAGTGGTGGTCGAAATCGGGTCGGCAAGTAGCGCAATCGGCGCAATGGCGAGTTCGGAGGGACTGCCATGCTCCGTTGCAGGAGTCGCGAAAGCATCTTATCGGCTCGCCGTTCCTGTCGCAGGCGAAGATCTGCCGAAGGATCCGGGATCAATCGAGACGGAACAAGAAGGACGAGAGGAGGTACGGAGACTCGCGACTCGCTTCTCCTGCACCTCGACTGGCGGCTCCTTCTGTCTTGGCGGATCGCGGGACTGGAGAAAGACCGCGAAGTAGCTGTACGCAGTGAGGAACAGCGCACTGTGAACAACGGTTGCATAGCCGCAAGCGATGATCGCTGAATATCTTGACCAAAGTAGGGGGACTACCGGATTGACAAGTTAGCAAACCAAAACGGAAAGACGTGGAATAGTACGCACTGATCTCTAGCAGGACGAGCGAGTAGGCCTTATAAGCAAAGACGACGAGGAGCGAGGGGATGATTGTGCCGAGCCAGACGTTTGGGCGCTTCCAGCGCTGCAGTCGTGGCAAGGCACGAGACTTGCATTGATCAGGCGTCGCTGTCAGCCCATCACGCATCGCGCGAAGACACCGAGGTGTGGTGGACGAGCGGAAGAGGCCATCGTCGCTCCGTCAAGTGATGAAATCGGAGAAAGCGGTTGGCGCAGCTCACAGGTCTCCTTGCAGGATGCAACAGATGTAGAACAATGATAGTGAAGGCTAAAATGCAGAGATGCGACAACAAAGCCGTGCGACGGCGGTTTTACGGTCCAGCTACCGACTCAAGACCCACTTTTCCGCTCTATCGCAGTCCAAAGCCCTCGCTGCGAAGGGATGGAGCTTAGTCAAGGTGAACAGAATGTCAAGGTGAGCTTGCCGCGCACCTGTCCTCCATTGCCCGGACTAGCATCCTCTCGACTTTCTCCCTCGTTCCGTACCGCCACATGCTGAGCGTGTTGAAGCATGTATGGCTCTGTGGCAGCCTGTTGCAATCGTCACCAAGGCACTGGAGGCGGAGCTGGAGCGCCGAGACGCCTGTCGCTGGGATGCGGTCGGAGGCGGTACAGAAGGCGAGGAGGCGGCGCTGGCGGTCAGACGGGAGCGAGGCAAAGACAGACCAGAAGTACCTGTGCAGCACAAGATGAGCTTGAGACAGCGTGCGCATGGAGAGAGGAGACACACTGTATAGTCGGTTCCTCCGGCGAGAACCCTTCGTAGACGGTCACGCCCTTCAGCGCTTCGACGTCGAGCGGCTCAGGCGAGCCTCGTACGACGAGCTCCAGCTCCTGCGCCTTGAAAAGTGAGAGGGCGTTGCCGGCGCAGACTTCGTTGAAGCCTTCGGCAAACGCTTCCCACTGGGACGAGACGGAAGTCGAGAGAATAAACTCGACGAGTCGATCGACATAATCTGCCGATGAAAAGGTCAGCTCCTTGTGCAGAGATCTTGAAGCAGCTGACGCACCTTGTCGGTTCCTCTCCGTGACAGCAAGCTGCTCTCCACCCTCAACGAGCTCAACCTCGACCACCTCGCCCCAGGCCTCGTACGTTCCGACAAAGGTCCTGAGGAAAGTTCCTTCTATGTCACCCTTGTCGTAGTCGAGCAGTTGCTGCAGACCGCGGGCCAAGGCGGGCTGGACTTGCGCAAGGTCTCGCAGATTCAGTGATTCCGAGGCGAGTTTCTTGTAGGCCGCCTACATGCGACAGTCGTCAGTCAGACGTTGGACCTCGGAGACATGACAGAGTTTACGAGAGGTAGCGGAATGTCCAGCGTCGCTTCGTTGTACACCGCAAGTCCTACGACGACGCCGACCATCCAAAAGTCGTCTTCCATGCCCTTTGCGGCCGGATTAAACCAGCACAGATTCGAGTCGGGATCGTGGAGAAACATGCCGAACTGTGGGAGGATAGGTCAGCCTAAGATTTGTGCGCAGGTTGAGCGGGGGGACGGGCCTGAGGATCGAAGAGCTGGCGACAAAGCAAGAGGAACCACTCTTTACGTAGACCGCCTGATTTTGACGGTGAGCGACAGCGTAGCAGGAGGCTTGAAGATGGTACGAACCGGCATCAATTCCCTCTTCACCCTCCCAGGTGATCCGCAGCGGCTTCTTCAAATCGGCCCGATATAGCGAGATCTGCGAATTAGAGACGCTGTAACTCATGTGCAACATCGACGGCGGGGACCAATGAACCTGTCGCAAGCTGTCGTCGACCAATCTGTCTCGCCTAACCCGCAAGACCAGCAGCGGGTTCTCCAAGTCTTCGCTCGAGAGGTTGTTCCGGTACGCTTCGCGCGTGCGTTCGATCTGTGTGAATCGATATGAGTCGACTACGATGCGATGGCGGGGAGGAGCGCACCATCTGCCTTTCTCCGTCGAAGGCGAGAAGCATCATCTTGACGCCCAAGCTGAGTAAGAATGGGTACTGGCACAGCGAGAAGTGTCTAGCCACGCAAGTGTCAACCACCGCCTAGAAGGCTGCAGCAGGCGGGAACTCACGATTCGCAGTTCTCCCAGGCCTGGAAGTCGGTGATCAAAATTGATTCGCCGAGCGAGTCGACGAGGGTGACGTAGAATGCCGAGAGCGGTAAGGACCGTTTGTTCAAATTGGCGGCGACTATGCAATAGCGTGAGCGCGCGCGAATGAGCAAGGGGCAGAAGGACGCACAAAGTAGACTCGCAACCCTCGCACCCGCCCTGACCATCCAGTCATCCGCGTACGCTTCTGGCTCGTCCTCGTCGATGCATCGTCCGATACGGAAGGAGATAAAGCTGCACAGCAGCTCGACCTTCTCGAGTAGCGCCAAGCGTGGATAGGTCGGCGAGGAAAGGTAGGTGACGAGCGAGTGGTGTATAAAGTTAGGGAGGTTGCCAAGGCTGTGGCCGTCGATGTCAGCTGTGGGTGGGCGTCAACAGGACGTGCAGGACTCACAGGCCGATGAAGCGAGACTGTAATGACCTCCGAGTCTCGGCCTCGACTGTAAAGTCCGCAAGGAATATGGGACACTGCGCGTCCAGATCGATGAGCTGAAAGACTTCACGACAACACGCGACCGAGCTCACCTCCATGAGCGCAACGACCCAGCCGCCGTCTCCTTCCGCCAGAGTCGGACCTGGCCTTCGCAAGATTGCGTCCACCTGGTCCCGCAAAACCACGAGCACCGCCGGTCTCAGCTTAATAAGCTCGTACAGTCGCGAAATGGTCGAGTATTGTGGTAGGTTCGGGGCGGAATTTGAGCGAGTCGGGCGAAAAGAGGCGTCGAGGGAAGAGAGGTTGGTGAAAGCGGTCGCGAGATGGGCGAGAAGGACGTCCTCCGGGTCGTCCTCGTCATCGCACTGGCTTCGGTGAGCGTCAAAAGCGACGGCCCCCAGGCGACCCGCCAGGTCGTCGTCCGCGGTTCTCCGCTGCGCCTCTAGCGTTTCAATCGTTCGAGATATCTCGTCTTCCGATATGGGAGTCGCCTCCGGTAGCGGCACACCTGCGTGAATAAATACATGATAAGCGCGTCTCTGGAGATGAAGGTAGGACGCAGAAGCGTACCCCCAGTAGCCTTTCCTCTCCTTGCCTCTTGCACCGTCTCGCAGACCGTACATCGAAAGCTCGGGCTCGCCCGTGGATATCTCAGTGCCGTCCCACAACAGCAACAGACGCCGTTTGTGAGCAGAAGCGGCCGAGCAGGCGCAGGTGAAGGCGAAGGAGGCAATGATGTCGGGCTACTAGAGAGGCGAGGGGAGGGTCGCGACTCGACTTGAACGCTCGACCGGCCCTTGAATGGTGGAGCACGTCGAGTGTTGAGGATTGGCGGTGCTCCTGCGCCTGTCAGGTAGAAGGACGAGCCGTTTCGCCACGGCGAACGCTGCGAGGAGCAAGGAGTGGGAGAAGGGGACGGCGAAGGTTGGGCTGAGCGGGGATACGCTGGAGGAACAGGCATGAATCTATCAGAAAGTCCAGCCTGCTCGTCTGCCATCCTCGAGCCAGTCGATGAGTGTGGTCGCTCGCCAATGCGCCAATCTCCCGTCGCTTCTCCTCCGTCAACCATCTGGCACTTGCTCAGATCGCCGGACATGAGAGTCAGCTGGCGTGCAGTACTCTTAGTGATTGTACATTATCAGGCCTCGACCGCCGCTACGCCCTGCTGACGCCGCTTCGCCTGCTGACGCCGTTTCGCCTTCCCACAGCTCCCATCGCTCGCCGTCGCACAGGCCGCTGACCTCTCAGGCTTGATCTCGAGCGCATCGTCGACCGTCTCTTTATCGGCATCGAGCGTGTCGTCCGCGGCTCCGTCAGGCAACGCGCGTGTCAACATCACCTCGGCACCCTCGTCGGCCTCTCCCTCCCTCTCCGTCTCGCAACTCGTGACAGTCTCCAACAACCGGTCTGTCACGCTCAACGTCACCGTAACACAGTCGACAAGCACGAGCTTATCAACCCAGCCAGCCAACTTGACAACCGCGCCGACGCCGAGCCAGCTCGTGTCGATCACGGCGTACGCACCGGGAGGGACGGCAACGGGTGTGGCGCTCGGTCCGAACGATGGGTGCGTACTGTTCCGGTGATACAAGGCGACCATGAACTCACTCGGTTGCGACACAGGTACATTGCGGCGGCCGGACGGGTTGACACGGCATTGACAGCGTTGTTTGGAGCGGCTTTCATCGGTGGATTGGCGGTACTGGCTTGATCCGGCTTCAACAGACATTCTCCTTCGCACAGACACTCGTTCCCAGCATTCCCCGTAGTTGTTGTCCTTTCTTGCATTTGATCGCTTGATATCAATCACATCGCTTGTTTCTCTCGTATTCCTTCGCTTCCGACCATGACGGCTGCTACTGCTTCATCTAGCGCACTCCACAAGCGCAAGTCGCTCCCCGCTGCGGCGAAGGGCAAGGGAAAGGCGCGAACTGCGCCGCCTGCTCGAGAGGATGACGAGCGGGCGAGGAAGCGCGCAAGGCTAGCAGTGAAGAAGTCCAACCGGCGCGCAGACTCCCTCAACAACGTATTGGCGGCCTAGCTGACCCCTCTCCGTGAACAGACCCCGAACAGACGCCTCATCAGCTAGCAGCTCGGATGCAGACGAGGCGAGCGGCGACGAAGACGAAGACGACCGTGCGGCGATGCTGGCTGCTCTCGAGGCTCACCAGATGAGTTTGCTCGGTGGCGCGCTGCCGTTTGCGAGCACGTGCGGGAAATCGAACGGCAGGGCGAAGGAGGTCAAGGAGGCGAAGAGCGTGTGGGAGATGGACGATGCGGATTTCGACGATGACGAGGACAGCGAGGACGATGAGGAGGACGACGAGGACGTCGAGAACGAGGAGGACGAGCGAGGCCAGCCAGGTCCGTCGAGGCCTTCCTCTCGATACCCGTCCTCGCTGACTTCTCGACTCCCAAAGCTTCGAAGGCTGCGACGGTCGTTGCATTCGTCGAACCCGGCCGAGAGGCGTCAAATTTAGCTGCTGTAGCGTCAGCGCCGCTGAACAAGCGCGAACTCCGTGACTTCAAGGTGCATCCCTTCGTCCTGGTCTTTGCTTCTCTCGCTAACAGGCTTTCTCTCGGCAGGCCGGCAAGATTAAGAACTTGCACACGAAGCGATCGATTGCAGACGAACACAACTTCAAGTACGTAGGCGGCGCAGTGGCGAGGAAGAAGGCTGCTCTGGCGGCGGGAGATGCGAAGGGCGCTGCCACGGCGCAGAAGGAAGAGGAGGACCGGGTTGAGGAGAAGTGAGTTACGTCTCACTAGCTTCTCCGACTCAGTCGCTGAGACTTGCTCCAAAAGCCACCTCATAAAACTCGACTCGCATCTCGCCTCGCTCGTCAAGCCGCTCACGTCCGGCACCGGCTCGTCCTCCCTCCCCGATCTCCTCCGCGAGCTTCCTCTCGAGCCGGCAAAAGCCCTCAAGGGCCACACTCCGCTGCCAAAGAACGCCCCTCGCCTCTTGCGTCGCGGCCAGAACGCCGCGAATCTTCAGCGCGCGCAGGCGCGAGACGAGGCTGCTGGGTTCGCCAAGGGGGCGAAGAAAGGTACTGCTGGACAAGGCAGGGAGGCGCTCTCGCTCAAGGAGAAGAGGAAGGTTGACGGGAAGGACAAGAGGCAGCGAGGGTTGGGAGGTGCGATGGGCAAGTGGGGAAGGGGGCAGATCAGGCTGTCGAAGAAGGAGGTCATGTCGATCAACGGCACGGCGTCGTAGTCGTCGTCTCTCTCGTTGTAACGAGGTTATCGAAACCGGTTCACTGCGAATGTAGCAACAAGGAGACCCGAGAGAACAACTCAATCCCACTGCGCGATGGACTCGTCAGTTACGCCTCGCTCTCCGATGTACGGGAAGCACTTACGACAAGCGCCTGCTCCCGTCTGTCCGCTTCTGCCAATCCCTCCTGGACCCTCCCTCCGTCCTTTGCTTGGCCGGCGAGTTGCTTCGAGAGCTTGCCTCCCGAAGGCGCACCTCGCTGTGCGGACTGTGAGTACCATACTGGTCAGTCCGTGACCGCCGGATCAGCCAGACTCGAGCGACGCACCGCCTTGTTCCTCGCTTCGGCCGCTTCCAGAATCCGCCGTCTAGGATCCGCCTCGTCACCCGTGCCGCCCGCGTCCCCCCCAAGTCGCTGCGGCGGACTCGTCGACACCGACTTGCCGACCTTTGGAGCGCCGCTCGCTGCGTTGGCGGGCTTCGAGACAGGTGTCGCTGATGTGGGGGCGCCGAGACGATTTCCGGGTGAGTGTCGCTCGAGAGCGTCGAAGTGGTCTTCCTTGCCGCAGAGAGCGCCCATGAGATCGCTTGAGGTAGCTCTGGAGGCAGAAGAGCGAGAGTAGCGAGATCGAGAGAGCTTCGCGGGAGACAAGAGTCGTCAACGGGGAGAAGGAAGTGTTGCTGCTCTTCGTGGACAGCGGACACACGCGGAAACGCAATAAAATCGTGCTGCAACGCAGAAATGTGCGCGAAAGGGGCTCTTGCGGCAAGAGCCTGGAAGTAAACCAGCGCCCTCTCCTTCACCGCTTCTTCGGCTTGGGACCCATCCTGCCCAGCGGATGCTTCGCTCCGCCCTTCATCATGTCCCGCTCCCTCTTACCCGGCCGCTTGTCTGCCGCCGCCCCGCCATCCGCAACACCCATCTCCCGGTCGAACACGCTCTTCTTGCCGCCCTTCTTCTTCTTCTTGCCCTCGCCCTGCCCAGGTGTCCGCTCCGACCGCGCGGCGTGGATCTTGCCGGGAAGAGCAGCTTTCTTGGCCGCTCGGATGGACGAGCCGATTTCCCGCTGCGCCCCGGACGCGCGGTCCTCCTCGTCTTCCCGCATTGCCATCTTGCGGCGCTTCTCTCGACGGGAGAGGCCGGAGAAGGGTGTTCGCTTGGGCTGCCGAGGAAACGAGCGGTCAACCACTGTTCGGACCGACGCAGACAGCCCGGACGCTCACGGCTTTGGACAGCGGCTCCTCGTCCTCGTTGAGCGCGCGCTTCTTCGTCTTCTCCGAGAATTTCGAGTTATGTTCCGCCTTCCCGAGATCTGCGAGCGCGACAGTCAGCTGAATCGCGTTCGTACAGCTGGAGGCGCGACTTACTCTTCGCAGCGTTCTTCTCCGAGGTCGACTGAAACCAGGTTCGCGCCGGGCGAGACTTGATCTCGTCCTCGTGCTCGAGCATGTTCTGCGCCTTCTGCAACTCCATGTTGCCGCGGCGGATCTGTGGGGAACGAAGCGCTTCGCTTCAGCGCACGGACTTCTCTCCCGGTACGGACGGTGAGCGAGAGGAGGCCAACGCACCTCCTTTTCCTCCTTCTCTTCCTGCATCACGTCCCGCACATCCGGCTCGAGCGCCTTGAGCTGGCTCGAAACGGCCGCGACCACGTCGCCAGGAATCGTACGCTGTTTGATCGACTCTGGCGGGGCATGCTTCATCGCGAGCTTGACGAGTTTCCGGTCCGACTCGCCGACGAGCGTGAGGGCGCTGTAATGTGGCAGATGGCCGTCAGCGGTAAATCCCTCGTGGAGAAGCAGAGGCAGGATCGGACCGTACCGGCCCTTCTGACCAGCACGAGCGGTACGACCGACACGATGCAGGTAGATCTCGATCGATTTTGGCATCTCGTAGTTGATGACGTTCTCGATACCCTTGATGTCGAGACTGCGCGAGGAAGATCTCGTCAGCAATGCTCGGCAAGCTCGCGAGCGAGACGTAGCACTCACCCACGCGATGCCAAGTCCGTCGCAAGCAAGAAACGCGCTTCTCCGTCCCTGAACCGCTTGAGACTGCGCAACCGCTGCTCCTGCGTCAAATCGCCATGCAACTCATCGCTCTTCTCGAGCCCCTTGCCGAATAGCGAGAAGAGAATCTTCATCCGATGCGCCTGAGCCTTGGAACGGAAGAAAATGATGGTCCGGCCGGAACTGAACGAGCGCGTGCAGAGGGAGATGAGGAGCGCTTCTCGGTGGCGTTCGCCAGAGCGCGAGTTGAGCTCGATGGACTCGCCGGCCTTGTCGCCACGGACGCGCAGGACTGAGCGGGTGGAAGCTCAGCGTCATCTTCGCGATGCAAGAGCCCGTAAGCAGGACTCACACTCCTGGTCCAAGCCCTTCGCCGCAGCACCCATCTCGTCAATCTTGACCCTGACAGGCTTGTTCATCGACAGCCTTGTGAGCTGCTGGATCGATTCGGTGACGGTGGCGGAGAAGAGGAGGGTCTGGCGAGATCGAGGCGCGGCAGAGATGATCTCCTCAAGCTCGTCGCGGAAACCCTGTGAACAGCCAAGCAAGAAAGATCAGGATTGGCTCCTTCCAGTTGTCGACAAGATGCTCGATGATGCGCCAGCTTACCTCTTCAAGCATCCTGTCCGCCTCGTCGAGCACGAGCACCTCGACGCCATCCATCGAAAAGCAAGGCGTGTTGCGGACGTGATCAATAAGACGACCGGGTGTCGAGACAACAACGTCGGGGCGTTGCTTAAGCTCGGCTTCCTGCACCTTGAGCGAGAGACCGCCTGACAACCTCAGCGTTAGGCGGATTCAGCAAGGAAGGAGGAGAGGTGAACGCACCGACACAAAGACAGAAGGAGACGTCGGTGTACCGCGCCAATGCCATTCCAACACCGTGTACTTGGACCGCCAATTCGCGAGTCGGACACATCACGACAACGCGTGTCATCGGGTTCTTCCTATCGCGGTGCAACAGGCGCTCGAGCACGCCGACCCAGAATGCGACTGTCTTGCCGGAACCAGTTGCGGAGGAGGCAACGATGTCCTTTCCGAGCATGGCGAGCGGGATGCATTCCGCTTGGATCGGCGTCGGGGTAGAGAGGTTGAGCGATCCGAGAGCGAGGAGGAGCTGGCGGGAAAGGGTGCAGTTCGGGAGGGTCGTGAAAGAGAGAGGTTTGCGGGAGAGGGTAGTCGAGTTCTCGTGTGAGGTGAAGAAGGCTTTTGCTGCGGCAGCGTCGGCGCGGGACTGGCGGTCTGCGAGGGAAGCGCCGTTTCCGGCTGCCGAGTCTTCCTCTTCGTCGTCCTCGTCGTCCGACATGGCGACATCTGCGAGAGCAGCGAAGCCGCTCGGGCCTACCAGGGAGCGAGTCAGTCCCCCATAGGAGAAGTACGCGCAGCAACCGGACGAACCGTTAGGTTCGACGGTCTCACCGTCCTTCACCTCATTGTCGCTGCCCTTATCAGCCTTCGTCTCGTCCAAACCGAGCCAATCCTCCTCATCCGCCTCATCACCTCCGCCAACGATCTGCGGGCCCTCTGCCGTCTTCGCAACCTCCGTCTTCTTCTTTGGGACTTCCTCCACCTCGTCGTCCTCCTCGTCATCGTCGCCATCTCCCACATCGTCCGACTCGTTGCCGAGCCCCTCGAAATCCAGGTTGCCATTCTCCAACTCGCGAATCATCTCCTTCTCCAGCTCTTCATCGTCCAGCTCCTCGTCACTGCCGTCTTCCGCGTCGTCAGACCCGTCGAGAAGAGCCTCGGCGGACTTGACGGTGGCGCGACGAGCGATGATCTCGTCGACGGTCAAGCGGGGCTGCGTCCGGGTGTTCTAGTCAGTAAGACGTCTCCAGCCTGTGAGGAAGGTACGGCGAAAGAGGAGCGACGACATACCATCGCGTTTGGCCGCTTCTGGATGTACGCCTCGCCCGAGTCCTGCGAGGGAAGGAGAAGAGGTCAGCTCAAGATATCGCTCGCCTCCCCCTGGAGCCGCACGCACCCAAACACTGTTCCTCTCCCGTCCGATGAAGCCTCCGCCGAGACCGTCGAAGACGAATCCCTTGTCCATCCTGACTTCCTCGTCCGCTGCACCGCCTCGAGGACTGCCTACGAGCGTGTTCTCGTTGTCGTCCGCCTCGACCACCGTGTCGAGCAGCTTCTTCGCCTTTCCCTTGGCCTTTGCATCCTTGGCAGCCTTGCCCTTCTTGCCTTTAGCGGCGTGCGCGGTGTCGTTCCTCGACGAGGCCTTGCGGGTCAACGAGAGCGGCGGAGAAGGCGACGGCGAGCGGGGCGGTCCCTCGTCGTCCGAGTCGAGTGTCATGATGAAACCAGCCATGCCTAGCGAGTCAACCAGCCGGCAGACGAACCGAGGCGAGATGGAGCGATGTTAACTCCCGGTCAAGCTCATCTTGAACTGATGAAGTCCAGCTTGCCGTCGTCTACCTCGCTTGCTCGGTGGCTGACTGGCAGATTGACAGCTTGATCGACTACTACGATGCTGCGCTCTCTGGTGAAGCTACTCGCGCACTGCACGACACCACCGCCGTCCCTCGCCGCTCGCTCGCTTCACTCGTCTGTCCCGCTCTGGCGAGGAAAGGTGCAGACGAGGAGGAAGCGGGTCTCATTTGACTTGATCAAGACACTCAGGGAGGGCGCACCGCAGTCGTCGCGACAGGCGGCGCTCGCCCGTGTGGCAGAACGGGCAAGCAACTCTCGCCCATCGTATGGAGGTAGGGGAGGGTATGGGGGCGGGGGCGGATCGGGCTACAGTAGAGGAGGCTACAACTACAGCAGGGGCAGCGGGCCGTCGACAGTCTCGCGCCCAGCGCTGTGCCACAAGCTCCGCCAACACCTGTCCGAGGTCTGGTGGGGAGGGCGCGGCGACCCAGGCCGAAAAGGACGGACGTCGCCGCAGATCCGCTCGCTTGCGATTGATCTGGGCGCCGATGAGGACGAATTGGGTCGGTTGGCAGCCAAGTTCGGCTTCGAGGCGGTGGAGGCGGTCCCCGGCGAAGCATGGCAGGAAAGGACGAAGGGCGTGGCTCTCCCTGCCAACTGCATCTCGTTCGACATGAACGAAATTGCCAAAACATACATAGAAGATGGTCCCGACGAAGCGCTTTGGAACGCTTCCCTCTCCGCCTTCCTCGCCTGGGTCCGCACCAATGTCTCCGCCCCGCAAATCCGTCCCGACCGCCCTCAGTCCATCTCGACCGTTACCAAGCTCCATCTCCTCGCCAGCATCGCCGACCGCCGCTTCGCCTACGAACATTACATCAACGCGCGCCAGCGACGGCGCAAGTTAATTCTTCATGTCGGCCCGACTAACTCTGGCAAGACGTACAACGCCCTCGTCGCCCTCGCTCGCGCACGAACAGGCGCTTACGCCGGTCCGTTGCGACTGCTCGCGCACGAGGTCTTCGCGCGGTTCAACGAGGGCAAGATCGGCCAGGAGGGCAAGCGGGTGTGCAACCTCGTCACGGGCGAGGAGAAGCGCATCATCGACCCCGAGGCAGGCTTGCAGTCCTGCACGGTCGAGATGTTCCCGCTGCATAAGAGGCTCGACGTCGGCGTTATCGACGAGATCCAGATGATCGGGGACCCGCAGCGAGGCGCAGCCTGGACGGCAGCCGTTATCGGCTCGACTTGCGACGAGCTCCACCTCTGCGGCGAGGAGAGTGTCGTCGAGTTGATTCAGACGATCGCAGCAGAGCTCGGCGACGAGTGCATCGTCAAGCGGTACCAGCGTCTCTCGCCTCTCGTCGTGGCGGAAAAGTCGCTCGAGGGTGATCTCGGCAAGATCAGGCGCGGCGACTGCCTTGTCACCTTCTCGCGGAGCAACATTTTTGCGTTCAAGCGCGCGGTCGAGCAGCGGACGGGCCTGAAGGTTGCGGTCGCGTACGGAGGCTTGCCTCCCGAAGTCAGGGAGGAACAGGCGCGGGCCTTCAATGCGGGCGAGTTCGACGTCTTGGTTGCGAGTGATGCCGTCGGTATGGGTCTCAACCTGCAAGTCCCGAATCTAGCGCTTTCTCCTGCGTTCGAAGCTGACGGTTTTGCGTTCGCAGCAAAATCCGCCGCATCGTCTTCGAGTCTATGCACAAGTTCAATGGTCAGACCGAGGTGCCGCTACCGACGCCGCAAGTGAAGCAGATTGCAGGCCGTGCCGGTCGGTACGGCGTCCACACGCCCGTCTCGCCGTCCGCTCCCGACTTCGACCCAGTCGATGTCGGCGAGGCGGAAGGGAGCAAGAAGGCGGAGGAGGAGTCGACTCTGGGCGAGGTCACTACGCTGGATGCCAGCGACTTGCCAGCCCTCCGCGAAGCGATGAAGGAACCTATCGTTCAAGTCCGCCAAGCTTCCATCACAGCTCCGGCCGAAGCGTACAAGGAGCTGTACTCCATTCTTCCGGCCACGACCCCCTTCTCGCGCGTCGTCAGCCTCTCCCGCGCCATGACTCGCACCATGCCTCACTACCGCTCAACGGGAACGGGCGGCATCGCCTTCAATACGGACACGATCGCGCACATTCGCCCGCTCACGTTTGAGGAGCGATATGCGTTTGGTCTCGCGCCCGTCAACAAGCGGGATGCATACGTTGTCGACGCCCTCGTCGACTTTGCCACGTCGTACGCGGCCGGCGAGCCCGTCTTTGTCGACGAGTGGGCCGACAAGGCGGGTCTCTTCGGGCTTCTCGAGCGAATCGACGAGGCTCACGGCATGCGAGCCGAGTTGCTTGCCAACGAGGACGCCCCGAAGCCGACGGGCGATGCCAAGCGCAGCCTCATCAGCGTCTTCTCGCCCGTCACGCTCTCGTCGCTGGAGTCGAACCACCGGTGCCTCACCCTCTACTTGTGGCTCTCGTACCGTCTCGCCCCGATCTTCTGCGACCAGAAGGGCGCGCGCGACTTGCGCAAGCGGGTCGAGAAGGCGATCGAGACAACGCTCGACGGTATCAAGTTTGAGCGCACCGATCACAGCACCGGCGCCAAGCACAAGAGGGCGGTCGCAAGCGGCATGCTGGTGTGAGGCCGCCAGCGAGACTGCGCCCTCAACGGCCTTCGACTCCACTCCCTCACGATGTCGCTTTCGTCTCTCATCTGTATCGTCCGCCAAGTCCTCATCTTGTTGTATTCTTGTTGCACTCACCGCTCGCCTCTCACCCAGCACGCATCGTCTCCAGACCGCACTCATCCTAGAACGGCGACATAAGCAGGTTCGAACGACATCTTGCAGATAATTGCGACCACTACATGAGGAGAGATTTGAGGAATAAAGATTATGGGAAGGGGTACCTACATTTTCAGTCCAGCTCCGCCGAGCAGGACCGCGCGAATGGAACCGAGTTGCGCCTCGAGCGCCTCGATCTGGCTCTTCGCATCCGCCTGCTCCTTCCGCCGCTTCTCCTCGACCTGCGCCAAATCTTCGCGCGCCCGCCTCGCCTCCTCTTGCGCCATACGCACGCGAGTCTCCGCATCCTTCGCCTTGTGCTCGGCCGTCTCAAGCTTCTTCTTCTCCTGCTCGTTAAGGCTCCGGCTTAGCCGCTTCGTCATGCGCTCCTTGAAACTTTCGACCTCTTGACGGAGATCGATCATCTCGGCGCGCTCCGCCGTTCGCTCCAGCTCGAGATCCGTCAGCTGCTTCCACAGCGACTGCACCTCCTGTTGCTGCTTCTCAACGAGTTGCTGCGTCTGGGCCAGTTGCTCATCGACTGAGCGGAACAATGTCGCTGATGCGCGAACAGGGTTCGCCTTGGACGGGCTCGACTTTGCGCCGACGCGCTCGAGCGGCTCATAGTCGGACATGCGGAGCGTCGACGACGTGCGCGACGAAGGTAAGCCGTTGATACGAATGCCGTTGGGAGTAGGCGACTTCTGAGGAAGAGGCGGCGGCGCATCGTCGGCTCCGTCTGCCGCCGAACGAGCGGGCTCCATTTTGACCATCTCGGGCGACGGTGCAAGGACGAGTGCCTTCTCCACGACGAGCTCCTTCGAGTGGCGCTGCATCGAAGCAGAGTCACCCTTCGCCGAGTCTGACGTGCCGGTCCTGTCGGCGTAGTTGGCGACGTTCGGCAGAGGCGGCATCGACTGCACCTCCTTCGCATGCTCGGCGGCCATGGCTGCGTCGATTTCAGCTTGGCTGAGGAAGGGTGAGGGGTCAAGGAAGGGTGAAGGCCGAGTAGGCGAGATGGGCGGAGCAGGGAAAGAATAGACGGAGGTTTCTGCGGATCCAATAGTGTCAGCATGGCAAAGCGGGGTGCAGAAAGCCATACACACCGTCAAAGTCCACAACGTCGTGGAGCACGCTAGTGTCGCGCATTGAAATCGAGCGCGAGTCGACATCGAAAGGCTTTGAAAGACCGTTCAAGCCCGCTTCGTGCGTCAATGCCGGCTGCGGCGGAGTCTTGATCGAGATGCTGTGCTCGCTCGACGCCGAAGAGTGCGTCGAGGAGAGTCGGGGCGGCTCGTCTGTCGAGTCTTCCGGGCTGCTATGCTCCTCTTCCTCGTCGTCCCGCTCCTCGATAGACGCAGGCTCTTCCCGCTCGGGTCCCACCTCCTCCGGCGGCGATGGCAGGACCGCCGCAGGCGAGGGACAATGTGGCTGTTGGATCCCCTTTTGCGGCGTAGGCGGGCCAGCCTCCTCCTGGTAGATGGACGGGCTCTTCGTAATCGCGAACGCCGCTGCTGCCAGAAGGTCGAGGGGTGGCGATGTGTGCGAGTCGGCGGACGATCCTGATCGCTCTGGACCGAGTCGCTCGCCGTCTCTCCGAAGCGAGTTGTTCTGGGCGACAGGCGTCGGCGGTTGCGAGTCGTACGTCTTGCTCACATCCTCGAAGCGGGGGATCGAGTCGAGCTCTGCGGTGTGCTGTTCGACGACTGGCGAGAATGGCTGACGCTGCGACCTGGCTTGTTCGTGGATGGGCGGAGCGGGAGCGTCGCAAGGAAGCTGGATAGGCGGAGCGAGCGGCGTCGGCTCTTGCTGCGTAGCGGGCTGCCGGATATGCAACTCGCTTTGCGGTACGAAGATGTCGAGCGTGGGGGCAAGCTCCGAAGTCTTCTGACCGCGGTCGGGCGAGCCATCCGCGTTGGTGTCGACGATTGTCGCAGGGTCAATGTCGAAGTCGGCGTCGAGGAGGCCGTCTGCAACCGAGCTCCAGTGCTCAAGCAGCCAGCGCAACGCTGCCTCACCCTTCTTCGCCGTCGCGCCAGCGGACTCGACCGACTCGCCTGGTCCGCTGATCACCATCTCGCCCTTGGCAGGCTTCTTCTGCGGCGTAGGGCGCGGTGCCATGATCATTGCGCCGAAGATGCCAGAGACCGTCGCGAGCGAGAGCTTGTTCTCCGGGAAGAGCGGCATCTGCGAGAGGAAGGCGACGAGGTATACGAGGAGGGAGAAATTCGGTGTCGGGAGGAGGCGGAGAATGATTTGGGCGGAGGCGACGCGAGCTTTGAGCGAGTTGTTCGAGTCGACGCAGGCAGCCTGAAAGAGACGCCAGAGTCGCTGATCAAGAACAGGTTCAGGAAGGTCCCGCAGGTAGCGCTTGAGGCTGTTCGAAACGAGGTCAGCGCGTCCAGTACTTGCCAAGCGGACAGCTGGGCGCACAGGGAAGTGACGTTGTGGATGGACTCGATCGAGAGGTCGTGGTGCTCGCCGTAGTCGGGCGGGGTACTGTAGATCTGGACGAGCTTGGCGATTCGTCCGGGCTCGCCCTGCATCTGCATCAGACCGGGCACCTTCAAGCCTACACAGAGGAGCGGGTCAGCGGCATCTGTAGACGAGAAGACGCAAGCAACGCACCTTGACCTCGTCGGTAGATCTCCTCGACTGTGCTGAAGCAGACGCCCGGCAAGTCGTGCCGTTGTCCCGCAATCATCGACGTGACGAAGCCGTACTCGGCGACTTGCGCGAGAGAAGCACCAAAGACGACCTTCGCGGCGTTTGAGCTCGAGGACGATTCTCGCGCCGGGGGACCCTGTACGCTCAAGACGCGCTTCATTCGACTGAAGAACGTCTTTGGCTCGGTAAACTTCTTCGTGTTGTCCTCTGACTGACGCAGCGAGTCCGAAGAAGGCGTGTGCATGCCAATCTGCGACTTGCGGAATTCGCTTCGCTTCTGTTGGCCTAGAGGTGAGCTTCAACAGGGACAAGTGGAGCAAACGAGGCGCACTTTTTTCTTCTCCGACGAGTTGCCGATAGAGAGAATCGCCTCGGCGTCCCCGATCCGCAAGAACGAGCCCATGATGAGCTCGAGCTTCTCGAGCAGGTTCAGCCGCCAAATATATCCCGGTACGTCCGAGACGTGTGCTGTTCGTCGCGAGAGGGTGAGGAGGTTGAGCGGCAGTTTGGCGCCGGGCGTGATCTTTTGGCTGCCGGTTCCTGCGCCGACCGTGGTGTCGGCTACGGCTGTTAAGCCGCCTGGCGAGTTCGGTACGTAAACGGACGAGGCGCGACGGTAGAAAGCTGTAGGCGCAGTGCCGCTGTCCGAAACACTCGACCCGGCATACGAAGAGCGTAGTCCTTGGCCGGTAGGACGGTTCGTTCCGCCCGGCGAGGACGCGCGAGGTGGTCGTAGCCGAGGCACGCTGAGATTCTGCGAGTCATTTCGTGCCGAAGAAGACGCAGTACTTGTCGTCGCACTGCTCGACCGGCGGTAATCCTCGAAAAGAGGACCGCTGGTAGGCCGCTCCGCGTTCAGCTCGGCCAGCGACGCTTTGCGGAACGAGGGCCCCTTCTCGACCCTCTGTGCGACGCTGACACGGACTTCGGCGGCATAAGGTGTGCCGGGAACATCGTCCCTCGAGGCGGGCGGAAGAGGAGGTGTGTGGACGGCATCTGCCGAGGCGGACCTGGCGAGAGGCGTGCTCGTCGCCTTGTAGGTCGAGTACGACGGCGGGCTGAGCGTGATGCCAAGATCGAGAGGGGGCTGCGAGCCGAAGCTGAAGTCGACCGTGTTGAAGACGGGTGCGCCGGTGGCTGTCACTTCGGACGGGGTGTGGACCTGCTGAGGGGTGGGTGGGGTCGCGGACTTGGGCGATTCTGGTCGGTAAAGACGTTGCATCACCGGAGAGCCGTTCGTCTTGAAACCGTTGTGCGGCGACGACTGTGTCCGCGAGTGTGTCTTCGAGGTCGGGCTGACAGGCTCGAAGCCCAAGTCGCTCATGACTCCTCGACTGTTTGCCCTCGCCATGTCCAAGCTGCTGTAGTGGCCGTCCGTGCTGGCAGAATACGCCGGCCGGGGCGAGTCCTTCGCGCTCCACTGCGGGACGGTAAACATGCGCGGAGATCTCTCCTTGCCCTCTGCCCGCATCGCCGGCGTGAGTTTCTTCACCTGCGAGTGCACGTCGTTTGTCGAGGCCGAACTAAACAAGGCGCCGTCCAGCGGCGGCGTGCGAAGCTGCGTTGCGAGACCAAGGGTGGCTGGTTGAGGAGGGGAGGAGAGTGACATCCCCGGTTGACTGTCGGGAGCGGGCGCACGAGAGCTCGCTGCGGGATCGACGTTGACGGTGCAACCGGAAGCGAGCGACTTCTACGAGAACGAGCTTGAGAGCCAGCGAGCGAGCGAGGGTTGGCGCCGGGGGAAGAGGAGGCGAGCGGAGGAGCACAGCGGGCAGCAGGATGTCGGCACGGAGGACGCCGAGCTCCAGATCTCCCCGTGAGATCGACTGGGCCAGGCCCGCGCCCTCTGTAGCGCTGTCTGGCTTGATTAAAAGAGCGACGGACGAGGAAGGTTTCGTTGCGATGTTGCGAGGGGCAGGCCGACGACTTGCGCTGCTGTGCCTCCTTCCGCCTGGCCTTTCTGCCGTCACGGACTTGTGTAGAGAGACGTCCTATCCATACGAGCGCGTGTCGTGGATGAGCCGTCCGGAAAAGCGGAAAGATGAAGTCGTATGCCCTTGTCCGCCTCGAAAACGGGAGTCGATTGCCCAGCTATATTGGCTAAAGTACAAAAACTCCTAGAGAACACCCTTGCTCCTCTGTACGGCACCTCGACCTCAGAGCTTCGACGGCGCAGCTTCCGGCTTCCACTTGCCTGAAAGCACCTCGTCGACAAAGTCTGCGAGCATGTCGGTGACTCGGTCGCGGAAGCGGACGTCCTGCGAGAAGGCAAATTCAGTTACGGCGCCGGAGGTGACCGGCAGAGCGGCCCACCTGCAAGAGCCAGTGATCCGCTTCTTTGACAACCGGCAAGACCCGCAAGTTTCCGCCGGGGAAGGACTTCATGACTGCCGGGCTCTTGGCCATTGCAGGTGGGAGCGCCGGATCCTTCTCGGCAGGGATCATGAGGGCGGGGATGTCGGGCGAGAAAGCTGGGAGTCGGGAGGCCTGCTCCTCGGTGTGATTGATGCGGCGCGTGCGGTACCAATTAAGCGGGTGGTGCAGCCCATGACGAGAGAACGTGTCGAGGTAGTACTGATACTCCTATATGAAAGGTGCGAGTCAGTTCGGGAGGGCCTTGGGCCTAAAGCGGAGAGCAAGGCGTACCGGGTCCTTCGGCACGGGCTTGGCCTTGCCGCTCCGCTTCTCCCGCATCATGCGGTCAATGTTACTCTCCATCTCGCCCTCCTTCACCGGGAACTGCGGCAGCTCCCTGCCCGCCTCGACGAACTTGCCGCGGACGGTTGCGGAGAAGTTCACGGCAAGGAACTGCTCGAGCACCGGCTCGATCTTGCTAGCGGCGTCTTCGCGCTCGAAAAAGGCTTGGTACCCGAAATTCGGGAGTTTGGTGCGGACGAGGTCGATGGTGGACACGTAGGGGGTGGACGGGCCGGCCGGAGGCATGTAAGGCGTGCAGACGCTGTAGAAAGAGGGGTACAGCATGGTGGGAGATGAGGCATAGAAATTAGATACAATGGAAACAGCATTAAGCGGTGTAGAGACGTCGGGGAGAAGCGCTGGACGCACCTGGCGATGCAGATGACGCGGTGCGGGAAGTAGTCTGCGAAGCGCCAGGCGACCATGCCTCCCCTGCGAAACGCGTTACTATCACCGTCCATTCGCAAGTGGGAGAGAGAGTGAAGCGCACCAGTCGTGTCCGAAGACGATGACTTTGCCTGCGCCGACGGCATCGAGCAAGCCGTTCATGTCATAGGCCACGCTCTTGTAGCTGTACGCCTCGACGGCCCCAGGCTGCGACGACCCGCAGTAGCCGAGCTGACTAGGGCACAAGATGCGGAAGCCGCACGCAGCAAACGCGGCGATCTCTGCAAGGAGGGAGAGGTGAGCATCCCATCCGTCCCATCTCCTGAGCCTGCGCGTCGCCTCGACTCACGATACCGCCATCCATACCACAAGTCGGGAAAGCCGTGGCACATCAAGATAGTTGGCGCATCCTCGACCGACCCGCGCCAGTGTGCGGGTGGTTGGTCGACAAGGTGGTAGCGCCTGCCCGAATAGACGGTCACGAAGCGGTGATTGTAGGTCGATGCATCGAGCGGGTCGGGCGTCATTCTAGCGGTGTCAGCCGGAGCAAAGTGAAGGGAGGGAGGGAGATCAGCAGGTGGGGAATCCGGTAGAGGCGGCGTGAGACCGTCAGGACGCCAGAAGGGTGCCCCAAGGTTGACTATCTACTCTACCCTCGTATACTTCGCTTTGAACACGACCGAGCCTCCAGGACGCTACACAACTGCCGCCTCAGCCTTCCAGAGATGAGCGCGACCTGATGAGCGCGACGGCGGACGAGGGACGGCCTCGAGCCGGAGAGCATCGCTACTGGTCGTCCAGGGGCTTCAAAGCCGTTCAGAAGCTTCAGAGCGCCGGAAGGCGTGAATGGAGGAGCAGTAGAAGGCAGATCCCTGCATCGACCTCTCTTCACGTCCTTACCCTCGCTCACCGCGCGGAAACGCTCTCCTTGAACCACCAGAGCCGCTGAGAATTCCTTTGCCGCCAAAATGCGACCAAGCCGCCCGCTCGCCATGTCCGTCCGCCCACCTCCGGGTCATTCAGAAGCTCCGATCCGGGCAGCTTCGACGATGCGTGCGCCGCGTTCCCGCATTCTTTGTGGCGAGGAAACAGCGCAGGAGCATGAGCTGACAAGGTCGCAGCGCTTCCACAGGCGGCACCTTGATCTCGTTCTTCTCCGTCCTTGGTCGTGCGTCTCCTCCGCCTCTCGAATGCTGCGCTTCTTTCGGTCCGACAAACTCTTGAATGACCTGACACCTGCTCACAAAAAGTGGCCCTACCGACATTCATCTACTTCAAACGCCAGAATGATCGGAAAGCGCGGGAAAAGTACGCCCAGACGAGGGTCAAGACGGGTGCACTCTCGCAGATGATGAGCGGTGCGTGCCGGCTCGCTCACAACGAGTGCAGCATGCACTAACGGAGCTCCGGGCTCGCAGGTGAGAAGATATGAAAACAGTGGTTCCCGAGAACATCGCCATCCCGTGTCTACTTGTGACCCCTACGCAACCCAGCCTCTCCTTTTCTGCACCTTCTGTCTCGCTGCCTACTCCGTCGTATGCCTGTGACCATGACTCGCCGGTCGAGGGATGAGGCGCATGGCAAAGATCGTCGAGAGGAAGCTGAGAACGAGGATAGGCAGGTAGGGCTTGTTGCTTCGCGCTGAGTGGGCGGGAGGCTAAACGGTCACGGTCCGACCGCGAGGCGCGAGGGCAGAGCGTAGAGTGTCGTGGCGGGGAGGGGTGCGGGCGGGAGGAGGGAACGTCGGCAGGGAATGGAGGTCGTCCGTCTTCCGTTGCCAAGGTCTTGCCTCCGTCTCGGCCTCATCTGCTCGTCCTGCCGCCGGCGCGTCCTTGCCCGCCCGACTGGACGTAAGTCTTGCCCGCCCATTCGGACTACATTCGCCTCCTCCTTACTGCCCTTGTTGCGCTTCTTCCTGCTCGTCAGGCGCGTCTCCAGGCGTCATGATCCGCTGAGATGCCATGAACCTGTGCAAGTAAGCGAGTGGTCAGCCCAACGAATCCCGTCCTCGCCGACCCACGCTCGCCAAACACCCCTCCCTCCGCGGCGACGAGTGAACGAGACGCACCAAGCCGCGTGATACCCTCCCAGCAGTCGCATGTAGCTCGCCTGCTCCGCCGTCGTAGCCGACAACTGTTCGAGCTGCTCCGTCCGTTGCGCGAGGAGTTGGAGTTGTTGAGCGAGGTGGGCGATCTGGCGCGTCTTTGCCGAGGCTTGCGTGGAGGGTTGGGCGGAAGCGGAGGGTGCGTATGACATGGTGCAAGCGTGCGCAGGTGCGGGCGGGACCTGCGAGCGAGATGAGCGGCGGTGGACGAGGACAAACAGGAGAGGGAGACGCGGCGAGGCTGAAGCCGACAACGGCGGCGCAAGGGACGTGCAGGCCAAGGCAATGCAGCTAAAGTTGCAACAAGCTCAACGACGCGCGAAGAACCGCTACTGCAACAGCTCAAACCGCTGGACCTTGACCTCGAGAGTCGCCGTGTTGACCAAGATGACCTCGCCGGAGTCGCAGAACCGCGGAACGAGCACGATGCGGACCTTTTTGCCGTCGCCCGACTCGACTAGTCGAGTGCCGAACGAGGGCTGGTTGCCGAAGAAATACACGTGCGGGGTTTGCTTGAGGACGAACGGCTCCTTGCCGCTGAACGGGTAGCACCCTGCGGGGGCGTCTTGGCGTCAGCGTGACACACGAGGGCTGCGCTTTAGCGGCGAACGCACAGAGGGTATCGGGGCATGTTGGCGCAACGTGCGACCATTCGAGCGTCTGCTGGGCGATGCCGATGCGGTCTTCGCTGTCGATGTATTTGAAGATGTCGTCGAGTGTCTGGCCGGAGCCGCCGAGGAAACTATCGTTGGAAGAGCCGTCAGCCAAGCTCAACGATGTGCAATGGACGCGGGAGACCCACCTTGTCCCGCCAATATCGCACCAGAATGGGTTCGTCTGCCTCGTGAAGCCCTCACACGCTGCCGCGTTCGGCAGGAGCGCAGGGTGCAGAGGCTGCTGAGGCAGCGTCGGCTCGGTCGGGTCTTTCTCGCCCGACATCATGTCGATCGAAACGGACGGCGCGAGTTCGGAGAGGAAGGCGTCGAGAGTTTCTGTCGGCTTCGAGGTGTACATCGATGAGTCGTAGCCGTAGCGCTTCTGCAGCGGCACTGTCAGCTCGCGTACGAGTGGAAGCGTGGGGAGGATGCACCTTCTTTGGCTCATCGGAAGCGACGACGTCGGGTTGTGCAAGCGAGTTGCCCGCCAATATCAGCCGCGTCACTCTGACCGCATCGTCTTGGTCCTGCAAGCGTGAGAATCGATCAGGGCTACGCGCTGACACACTCGACTGCTTTTAACGCACCTCCTCGTCGCCCGCCTCTCCCAGCAGCCACTCGGACAACAACTCAGCCCTGACATCCGCGACATCGCTCGCCGTCCCCATCTCCATCCCGCTGGCCAGCGCCACCCATTCGCCTTCCCGAGTCGCGGGTTTGAGCGGCGGCTGGTCGGGCATGCCGGCGAAGCAGTATTCGAAGACCTCAAAGTCGCCCGAGGCCATCTCGGCGCCGAGGGCGGCCATAATGGTGCCTGTGCAAAGCTATCGTGAGCGAGAGCAGGTTGCGCGACACGGGGAGGTCGCGTCGCACCCGTCACGAAGGTCCCCTCGGCATCGTCGACCTTGCTCCCAACAAGCCGCACTCGCCCACTCTCGTCTTCGAGCATGATCTCGTCCGATGGCGAATAGTACTTTCGCCGTGTTGCAGGAGCGGTAATATGATGCTGCGGTGGTTCCAAAGTTTCAGCCAAGCACGGAGTCTTCAAGCGAATTGATCGCGAACGCACATCCCGCGCCAGGTCCTCGAGCACGTTTGGCTTGAGGGGCATATCGACGTAGACGGTGCCGACAACGTAGCAGAGCTTGCCGTTCTCCACTTCGAGCAGGCGGCGGACATGCTGTGGTCGGTTCGAAACGCCTGTGGGGCGCGTGGAAAGGCATCAGTATGCCGTCTCGACAGCGTGTGAGCTCTACCGTCTTTCGACACGCAGCAATGCAAGGTGAGCGGACCGACACAGCCAAAGACTGCGTTGAGGTGTCGATGCAGTAATGAAAGAGTCGCCGGCCAGCCTAGCGTGACTGATATCGTCGACGCGTCCACCAAATCATCAAGCCTCTCGCGGTCACCATGCGCCCTCTAGACGAGGTCAACCGCTCGCGCCCCAACGCGTGAAGCGATGAGAAAGTCGCGGCGAGCGAACGACCGGCAGTGCGGCAGAGACCTGACAAGAGTCGTGAAAGTCCCGCACACTCACCCCTGAAGCCTTCGCGATCAACCCACCGCCTCTTCGCCTCGGCCAGCACCCTCGCCCTGAGTTCCGTCAACCGCTGCCAGTACAAATTGGCGTACTGCTTCTGAAACTCTTCGTCGCCGCGCGAGATTGTGAAAGATGCGCGGGACTCGTCGAATGGGTCGGGGAGCGCGTAAGTCGAGTTGAGGCGGGTGGGCATTGGGGGTCGGGATGAGGGGAAAATGAGGAGGGGAGGCGGGCGGGAGAAGTCTTGTTCGATCGAGCGCAAGCTCTTGGCAATCACGGCAGTTCCTTTGAACGTGTAAGCAGCAGCGACTGGCGCGGAAAACGAGGCGAAGTGACGAACGGAGAGGAGAGGGAGAGAGGAGAGAGCGACGAGGTAGAGAAACAATCGTTCTGCAGGATCCACGTCGCTAGAGCATACGTTCGCGGTTCCACTACATGCAGCAGTGCTCGCCGGAAGAGAAAGCCGCCGAAGTGAATGGCTTTGCAGAGTAATAGCCTACTTAGCTGCGGTAGGGGTCCGTCGATGTCGACCGTTGACCCATCGCTTGTCTGTTCGACATGTGTGCAGTTCTGCAAGTGAGGGTGTACAACAGAGAGTACTTGGTGAGCGGCGGAGGGAAAGGGACGCGAGGGGAGGAGAGGGAAGAAGGGGACCGGATGCCTCGCCTTGCTCCGCGTCGAGGATCGAGGGCCCCTGCGTCGCCGATTGAATTGACACAGACGCAGAGCTCACTGTCAGGTGGAGGAAGATCGGGAAGGCGGATTGGGCCAAGGTCTACGGTACGAAGCGGCGGATGAACTTCTCGTGGTACGATCCTGTGAACGCCCAGTCGCGTTAGTACGTCCACGCGAATGCTCAGCTAGAAAATGCAAATCATTCGCAAGTGGCGAACCACTTTGCGGTCAAGCTGGTTGATTCGTTAGAACGGCGAAGTTAGCCCGTGGAGGTGCCTTGCAAAGTCCAGCGCTTCGTGCACGAGCTGTAGATGGCCCGCCACAGAACTGCTGTCGTGACAGAGAACCAGCGCGTCCGGCATCTGGCTGCGAAGGAAGAAGTGAGGAAAAGGACCGAAGAGAATAGCCCGCCAGCGCAGCCAACGTCAGGTAGCCCTAGTAAGCCGCAAGAGTCGACGACAATAGCTATTTAGCGATCCTGCGTTGTGTGCATGTGGCGAGAGAGCGAGCAAGGAGAGAGTGGGAGGAGGCGAGGAGGGCGACGCGGTTAAAGCAAGGCAAGCTCGAGTCGATGCAACGCACGCGAGCGCGTCCTCGAGGTCAATTAGGGTCGTATGAATGCGTAAGTACAAGTGTGAGCCTCTCATGGGATGCGAGGAACTCGTTACAGCGTCCGCAAGGCGTTCGAGGGGAAGAGGGGAGGGTCACGCCAAATCCGCCGCGCTGGAAGGCGCTACGTTTGACATAACGTGAGATGCAACCGAGGAAGAAGAGAGGAAAGGGTGCGAGACGAGGTGAGCGATGGGAGAGGGGCGGGCGGCGCGAAGTGTTGGAGAGCTGGACGCAGACGACTCAAGCGACGAATCGCTTCATGAAAGCCTTGTGGTACTGTGAGCGTCCCAAATCATTCAAGAACTCCTGTTTGGGCTTCGCCTCCGTCCGGGCTTGATTCTTGAAGATCACATCGTCGTCCCAGCGGCGCTTGACCCCGAACGATGCCGCGCTCGATTCCGAGATATTCGACGGCGCGGGGGAACGTCCGAGGGCGGCTTGGAGGTTCAGAAGCGGGCTGAACAAGGAAAAGGTGAGCAGGAGAGCAAGGAAGAGGGAAACGAGGTGGACGTACTTTCCGGTCGCGATCTCCTCGTCGCGCGACTTCTGCTCCATTTCGGCTCGTTCCCGTTCCTGCAAGCATACGCTGTCAGTCGAGATGCCACGAAAAGAAGGCGGACCGCTACGCACCTGCCGCTCCTTCTCCTCGGCGCGCTCCTTCTTAATCTTTTCGAGCTCCCGCAGCAGCTCAGCCGTCTCGTCCTCGTCATCGTCGTCGTCCGAATCGCTGTCATCGTCATCGTCGTCGTTGGCAGCCTCGACGGCCTTTCCCTTTCCCTTGTCCGCGCCGTCCTCCGCCTCGCTGTCCTCGTCCTCCGAGTCGTCCTTGTCGAGGTCGGCCGCCTCCTGCAACAGCTTCCTCCTCTTTGCCGCACTCTCGCTCGCCGCCTCCGACTCCTCCTTGTCCTGCGCCGACTGCAACGCCAGCAGCTTCTGATCCGCGACGTAGCCTCTCTCGCCCTTTGCCTTCCTCACGGCTGCCTCGCGCTCAGCCGCCATCAACTCGGCCTTCAAGTCTCGCCTCGAGGTCTCGGACGTCGTGCCCTGCCCGGGCTGGCGGAACTTGAGCTTCGTATGCGCGGCAATGTCGCGAGCGGAGAACGAGCGCGAGTTCTGCCGCCCTTCTTTGCCCTGCGCGGGCGCCCATGTCGGTCGGTGTGCTGAAGACATTGTGAGTGTGTACTGGTAGGGTTACGCGGGATCGGCGCGGTTGTGAGCGGGGGTTACGGTGGTGGTGGGTGAAGGAGGTGGAGTGGAGAGGGTGTCGAGGCGAGGGTGACACCTGGAGGTGCGCGTGAAGCTGGCGGTACAGAAGCAGGTCTGGCGAGAAGGAGAGCGGAACCAGCAACTCGTACTCAGATGCGAGATGAGGATGAGGAGGCGGCTAATCGCTCTCGCATACAAAGCGACTGTGTAATCAGCTGATTAGTGTGGAACTGAATAGACTTGGCGCTAAGACCATTTTGTATTCCACTCATGAAACCCGGGTTTCCCCTACTGTGCCTCGCTCTTCACGCCGTCGTGACTCGCTGGAGACTGTTGGAGCAGCAGAAACGACACTGTTAGACCCTCATAAGAACCCGCACGGCCGCCCACAGCGCCTCCACCCGCTCGCATCTCTACACACTGGCTCGCTCACGTTCGTGGTCGTTCTCATCCTCACCCATCTCTAGACGACGGAAATGGCCAACGAGCGCTTCCCGATACCCGCAACAAACCGTCTCGCAACCCAGCCAGTCGAAACGCTCAATCAGATCTTTGCCCTTGCCCTCGCCGAAGCCGTCACTGCGAACGATTCGCTTCCTTCAAAGGGTGCAATCACGAGGTTCCACTCGAAGCAGCCGCCTCCGCTCGAGATTGGTGCATACTTGTCGAGGTGCGCACCGTCGAACAGCTCCGTTCGGACCGGCCGAAACAAGCTGACCCTCAACAATCTGGCTTGGCGATTTTCCTCGTTTCGTGCAAGTGCAGATTGACAAAGTACACGCCCTTCCCGCGAGACGCCGTCCTGCTAGGCATCGTTTACCTGAACCGCATCACCCACCTGCCCTACACTGCCGAACCTGGCGTTCACCCGGCCCCGCTCCTCTCCGTCGTCCCGCCTCGGCTCCCTCCTCGACCACCTGGGCAGCCTCGACCTGCAGTGTCTCCCTCGAGTCCACCTGACCGAACGCGACTCGCCCCTACGTCTCCGATCGAAGCGCCGTCCCCTCTCCCGCCTTCACCGACCATTTCGTCCGTTGACAGGCCGCGCGTCTCGCCCTTCCTCAACTCGTACACTCTTCACCGCCTCGTCCTCTCCACCCTCCTCATTGCGAGCAAGTTCGCCGTCGATGGAGCACTGTCGCAGACACGGGCAGCGAAAGTGGGAGGAGTCGGAGCAAACGAGTTATGCAAGTTGGAAGGGGAGGGGCTGCGGTTACTCGGATGGAGTCTCATGTGGAGCTTGGAGGAGATTGAGGGTGCGAGCGCGGAGCTTGAGCGGATAGGCGAAGAGACGGGCGTCTTGGAGAAGCTGTCTAGGCAGAGACGGGACGAGGAACAGCTGCGGACGCCCGTTGCGCCTACGCTCATACCTTCCGCGCGACACGGATGTTTCGGCACACCGGCGCGACCCGTCAGCCTCGCGGATATCGCCTCTCCACCACGACCAACTATCGTCCTCTCGCCAACCTCGTCCAGCTCGTCATCCTCCGTGCCCTCTTCCGAAGCCTCGATTTCCGAACCTTCCTCGTCAACATCGTCTCCACATTTCTTTCTGACGACTCAAGACCCCTCCATCCGCCGCCACCATCGCCCATCATCCGACCGCGCCTTCTTCGAAGCCTCGCAAGACGGTGACGAGCCTACGCCGCCTAGCTCGCCGAGCGACAGCAGTGTTGAAGAACATCGTGTCGCGGAACCCGTCTCGCCAACGAGCAGTGCAGACGGGGAGAAGCCGCTCAGCTCGAAGAGTTCGTCTGAAACGGTCAGGCGGTTCGAGGGGCTGTCTTTGACGACGGATTGAGCGTATTGAGCGTGGTTCGAGTCGGTACATCTTGTTGTTGCTATCAATCCCTCTAGTTCTTGTCGTGGACATCGGATCTCTTGCATCGGCCGGTCCTCGCCATGCTTCGCTTCGTCCCTTCTTCGCTTGCTCCCGCTTCGTCGCCTCGCATGTCTGCCAGAGAAGTCGAGTCGCCTGTCATCGCACCTAGCGATAGCTCGCAAACATTCAAAACCGGCACAGTGCTTTCACACCTTCGTCATCACTCGCGCCCCACCTCATCAATTTGACGGTTTCTCGCGCGACAGCTCGTCTTGGTGCGGCATGGACAGTCCGAAACAAACGCGGCAAACATGTGCCTGCTCTCGTTCAGCTAGCCCCCCTCGTGAGGCTGACTCCGTTGTCTACTCCTGGCAGCTTCACCGGCCTCCTCGACCCTCCCTTGACAGCTCGAGGCGTCAGAGAGTCCACCCGACTGGGCCGCACACTCCGCTCACTCGACATCCCGCCCTTCTCACACGCCTACACTTCTCCCCTCCAACGCGCCTCCTCGTCCCTTTCTCACATCCTCCCGTCCCTCGCGCAAGATCCCCCTCCAGCTGTCACGTTCTCCTCCGCACTGAACGAGCGCGACTACGGATCACTCAACGGGCGGGACAAAGCCGAAGTAGCGCGCGAGTATGGCGAAGAGCAGGTGAACCAGTGGAGACGGGGCTATCGAGCGGTCCCGCCGGGCGGAGAGTCGCTCGAGATGACCGTCGAGCGGGTGTGGGCGTCCTACGAGGAAGAGATCCTACCGCGGTTACGGAGGGGGGAGAGTGTTTTGGTTGTTTCACATGGAAACACGCTCAGAGGGTTGTGTATGAAGCTAGACGGGCTAGACGAGGAGGAGGTCCTCAAGCTCACGCTTGGGACAGGCGCACTGCGGATTTACAGAGTCGACGCGGAGGGAATGGTCGTCGAGCGACGGCTGTTCGCGGTAGACGGGCTAGAAGGAGGAGCGCAGTAGACTCTGCGGTCTTAACCTTATAGACCTCTAGATTGAAGAGGCTGGACTCACGTCAGCCAATCAGAGAAGCGTGAAGAGCGCGAGGAGCTGAAACCGATTACACGACGCGGAGACTACGCTCGACCCATCAGTGCCGCCGCAACGCTCTCCTCCTCCCCTTCGTCATCCGTGTCACTGCCATAGTCGGCCACGAGGCTGGCGAGTGCTGAAGACGCGGCCGCCTTCGTCGGAAGACGAGGTGCAGTGAGAGGCGGAACGGCTGCTGGCTGAGCAGAAGGGATCGAATCGACAGTCTGCGTGAGTGCCGAAGGGGTTTCGTCGATCAGAGCGGCGTGTTTGACAACGGGTGTGATGACGAGGTCTTCGTCGGAGTCGTTCTCGACCTCTGACTCGATCTTGGGGTCAACGTGGGCCTCCTGCGTCGCCCCCTGGTCCTCCACCTTCCTGTCCTCAAGTACTTCAATCCCGCTCTCTTCATCCAGCTGTCCAGGCCTGATCTCCACACTCTTGAGCCAGTCGTTGGCGCCGAGGAACTCGATGACCTGCAAAACGTCCGAGACGAGGTGCTGGTAATCGCGTTCCTCGAGGAGCGAGAACGGGTCGGAATAGCCGGCGGGACGGGCGAAGGGATTGTGAGGTGGTGGTGGAGGTGCGGGACGTTTGCGCCTAGGGAGAGGAGGCGGAGGGGCATTGGCCGGGATCTGCGCGAGGTTGGAAGTCAATGCGGGACTGACAGCCAGCACAAAGGAGACCACGCACCTCGTGCAGATAAGGACAAGCATCGTCGCCGAGCGCGCAGTTGCCCTTCCGCCAATGTCGGCAGACCACCTGGAAGCGCTTCTTCGACGCCTCGGCAGCCGCGTCTTCGGCTAGCGCATCGACGGCTTCTTCTTCAGCTTCCCGAGCTCCTGCGTGGTCGCCGGCCGTCGTTAAATCGTCGTCCATCTGTGCATCCATCACCTCGACCATCGTCGTCGACTCCTCCGGCGGTCCGTCATCCTCGTCCGAGTCCGATAGGTCCGACTCATCCGTCAACATCGGCGGCAAGGGTCCCGCAGCATCCAGCGATCGCTTCACATCCGCTGCTCCGCCCCCCATCTCCAGCTTGACCCGCTTCGCCGCAAGTTCCTCCGCCCTGTCTTCCTCGTCCTGCACGTCTTCGCCACTTTTATCTCTGTCATAGCCGCCTCGCCCTCCTCGTACTCGATCGCGTCCGCGCATATCCGCCTGCCCTCGTCCGCGCCCTCGCCCTCGGCCACCTCGGTCTCGAGGAGGCGCTTCGAGACCCGCTGCAACCCGCTCAGCGCGAGCTTTCTCCTACATGCGCAAGGTTGTCAGTGACCGGATCTGCGAGAGCGAGAGACGTCTGACGCACCTTCTCCTCGACGACTTTCTTGGAGGGCCACCGTTTCTTGCGTTCCTCGATCCACTTGGCGACTGCTTCGGGCGTGTCGAGCGCGAGGCCAGTTCCTTCGATAACAGCGCTGCAAGTATTCGCGTCAGCATCCAGCTGCAAAACCTGTATAAGCCCAGCCAGCAACACCGGTGTGCGCTTCAGGAAGTCTTCAACACAAACCGACCCACCCGTCAACCGGCTTCAAGCTCCCGCTCCACGGCTTCGGCTCCCTCCCCGGCGCATAGATTAGATGCCGATCCTCCTCATGCTCGCGAACTTGCTTCTTCGAACCCGTGAAGCTACAGTCGTCCTTGCAACACTTGACAATCTGCGGTCCGCTGATCGAAGATTGACCTGGTGCGCCCTTTCGACCCTTTCGAGATACCGGGTCTCGCTCCGTCAATGTTGGGGGGCCAACTGCGTCGAAGGATGGGGCGGATGAGGTGGCAGTGCCGGCATACGCGGACGAGAGGGTATAGCCATCGGCGGTCGTCTGCAGTCGCGATTCGGGGTAGTACTGGAAAGCTGAGGACGCCATCACTGGTCGTTGCGGGAGTGTCGAAGGTTGTTGCTGGCGCTGGTCGGGCGCACCAGGATAGAACGAAGGAGGGTAGGCGGGTTGAAGGGGACGGTCATACTGCGCCGCTCCTCCGTAGGTTTGCTCCCGGTTATACCCCTGCTGCGCGTGTGCCCCTGCTCCCGGAAAGCCTCCCATCCCGCCGTATCCTCCCGGCCAACCCTGACCATAGCTCTGCACCGCCCCTCCCGCCTGTCCAAACGCCTGACTGCCGTACTGGCCCCAATTCGGACTGCCCATCGCTGGCTGACCATATCTCATCCCTCCCAGCGCACCTGCAACCGCATTACCGAGGCTTGAAGCGGGATTTGGGTGTAGTTGATGAGGATACTGGGACGAGGTAGGACGCTGAATGAGCGGCGCCGTTCTGCGCGGCTGCTGTCCGCCCGAGTTGTAGCTCATCCTGCGAGCTCGCCAGCCAAAGCAGGGGCGAATCTGAGCGAGAGCAGGTCGTGGAAAGTGCCAATTTGCTTCTCTTCCTCGAACCGCGCACCTCGCTGCTCTCCACTGCTCCTGCTGGCTCAAAATGCTTATCGAACAGACTCAAGTGACTGTGAAGACTGCAACGGGCGACCTCGCCATCGAGATCGTCAAGCCCAGTGCGTCCACCTCCTCATCATCGTTTGTCCCCACCTGAGGACGTTGACGTGCAACGGGATGGACTGCTTCGTGGTGATTCGTATTATCGCTGTAGCTCCACACTGACCGCTTTTTGATCGCCGGCTCAGAGATCGCAGGTTACCCCAATGCTCGCTTCCCTGGGGTCATTGTCTGGAGCGAGATCTACAATGCGCGTACAATTTCTCATCCACGAATTCGAGTGAAGTACAGTCTCGACTTACGCTCCCTGAACTGCGCAGGTCACCGGCCCCGTTCTCCGTTTTGCCAACCAAATCGCTGCACAGGGCTTTCTAGTCGCTTGCCCATATCCCTTCCACGAGCTGAGCGGCAACGTCCCTATTCCCTATGACACGAAGGGCACCGACGAGGGGAACGCGTACAAGGTCAAGAAGTTGTTGTCGGCGACGGATGAGGACATCAAGGGGACCATTGACACCCTGATTGCGCACCCGAACTGCACAGGTTCGTTGGTACCCGGTCTCATCACTTACGAGCGGCAGCTGACAATCCATGTTCCCGCAGGCCAGATCGGTGTGACAGGGATGTGTTACGGCGGGCACCTCGCCTTTCGAGTTCGTCTCGAAAAAAACGTCTGCCCTTCCTTGCTGACCCGCTTCCTGCAGACCGCGTTCGACCCTCGCTGCAAAGCGGCCGTCTGCTATTTCGCCACCGACATTCACAGCTCGTCCCTCTCGCCCAGCGGCGATGACTCGCTCGACAGGGCGTCTCGAGGCGAGATCAAAGGCGAGGTGGTCATGATCTTCGGAACGCAGGACGGACATGTCGTGCGCGAAGCTTCTCTGCATTCCCTTATCTGTGCATTAGATTGACCTCGCTGGCCGGCAGCCTCTCTCCGGCCGAACGCTCATTCGCGACCGGCTGACGAAGGCTGGTACGAAGCTGTCCTTCCTCGAGCTGCAAGCGAACCATGCTTTCATCCGGTGCGTCCCCGATTCAAAGGTCACGTGGACACAGAAGCTGACGATAGACGTCCTCATAGCGACGAGATGTCGAAGGTCAATAATCCTTCCTTCCGACTTCACCGCTCATCGCCTCTCCATGCCCGCCACTAACATGCCAGGCTTCGCAGGGTCGCTTCGACGCCGCCATTTCCAAGGTCTGCTTCGAGCTGCTACTCGAGACGTTCACCCGGACAATCGGACGCGACTTGGGCGAGCCGGTCGAGGAAGCGAAGGGCGACGGCAAGCTGGTGTGCTGAGTATGCACAAGTGATGCAATCAGAGATTGTAGATAGCTTCAGGAAGGCAACGACGTCGACCGGCTCGTGGCCAACCTGCGAACGCTCGTTCAGTAACCTCTTGCCATTCATCCGCTCAACCCCCTTACCTCGCTGCTGACTTCTGCTACCTCTTGTGGACGCCTATAATGTCCCGACTACATCCAGCGCCCTTCTTGCGACCTCTCTTCTCCTCCCCTCTACCCTCGTCATCCTTGCCGAAACCGCTTCTCCTGCCTCACCCCCGCCCCCTGACCGGCTCAGCAGCCCAACAAGTACGGTACAGACGGTTTGGCGACCCTCCAGACCGATCCGAGCTCCCCGCCTGGCCTCCTCGCGATACTGAACCCCCACAACGTAACCCTAATGATCCGCTTGGAATCTTCGATGTGACCCGGCAAAGACGCCAGGATCCCGTCTATGGTCAGCCACGACAACGGCCCTCGTACGGCGGAAGGCGGCGGCAGGGCTTCTCGTTCCACAACGTTCAGACCGTCCTACGATCGAGGCTGTTTCTCACGCTCCTGGGCGGCGCAGGCGGATACTACGTCTTCCACCTCGAGAAGGTACCCGAGACCGGACGATGGAGGTTCATGGACGTCTCGCTGGCGATGGAGAAGCAGATGGGCGAGCAGGCTTTCCAGGAGACGATGGGCGAGTTTGGGAGAAAGGTCTTGCCCGACTCTCACCCGCAAGCACGTTTCGTACAAGGCGTCGTGCAGCGGATCATTCGCGCGAACAATCTAGAGGATAAGGTGGGCGGGACGGGGTGGAAGACCTTTGTTGTCAAGGACGACTCGACCAAGAACGCCTTCGTGCTGCCCAACGGCACGATCTTCGTCTTTACGGGCATCTTGCCAGTCGCAGCAGATGCGGACGGGCTTGCATGTGTGCTCGGACACGGCGAGTGACATTCTCTGTTCAAATTCCCAGCGGAGACTGACACTCGCATCTGCAGAGATCGCCCATCAAGTCGTGCGACACTCGGCAGAGCGCATGAGCGGCATGAAGGTCTTCTACGCCCTCGCACTCCTACTCTCATCCTTCGGCATCGACATGGGCCTCTCCCAAGTCCTCCTCCAATTCGTCTACTCGCTCCCCAACTCGCGGAGGAACGAGACAGAGGCCGACTTGATCGGCCTGCGCTTGGCAAATCAGGCGTGCTTCGACCCGCGAGCGGCCGAGGCGCTATGGAAGCGCATGTCGGCGGCGGAGGGCGATCCAGGCGTCGACATGTCTTTCTTGAGCACCCATCCCTCTGGCAAGCATCGCATCGAGAATGTCAGGATGTGGGCCGGAGACGTGCGTTGCTTTCCTATTTTCAGTGGGTGACAGGCGCTGACTCTGCTCGACCAGGTCGTCAAGGAGAGGCCGAGCGAGTGCGGTGCGCTGCGAGATCGAGTCGAGCCGTTCCAGCGGTTCTCGCGGGCGAGGTGGTGACAGGCAAGAAATACTGTCGAATCGTCTACACACTATACGACCGTCTCCGTCGTCACCTTGCCCAGCTTCTCCTCGCTTTGATTCCGGCTGTCCTCCAATGTCCCGTCTATCCCCTTAAGAGCGGCCCACTTCGTCCGCTCAGCTTCTTCCCTCCTGGCAAGTTCCATCGCGAAAGGTGAGCGTAGTCGCAGTCGGCCACCGAAAGCGAACAAGACGAATGGCGTCACGGAGAGGAGTGTGTCAAGTCCTGCGGTCAGACCTGTCGCGCCTTGGACGCCGAGTTTGTCGTACATGGCGGGTGTGAAGAGCGGAAAGACTGCTGCAATGACGTTACGGGCGAAGCTCATGGCGGACAGGGCGGAAGCGGCGTCTGCGAAGGAGCAAGGGTTAGAAATCAGCTTCAGGTCGCGAAAGCACGACTGGGCCTCAGCACACAGAGGGTGTAGGCCTCTGCTAGGTACGAGTACGCCGCTAGATAACTCAGGTACACGCCCGCATCTGCCGCAGCTTCGTCAGCGAGCGGAACGGGCGAGAAGCGGGCAGTCGACGAACACAGGATCACGAGCCCCACGACCGACCCCATCCAGTGACACTGCGGGTAGGAGGTGAAGCAGAAGATGAAGGCGCCGACCGGGAGGAAGATGCCGCCGCCGACTGCGAGCAGAGAGAAGATCAGCATCGTCATCGTACGGGCTAGCAAGGGTGAGGTATACACACAGGCTGAGTAGAGGCGCGCTTCGGGTCCCCGTGCGGCCACATTGCGCTGGTAGAAACGCTCGCAGTATCGGTCGAAGACTGTTCCACGGTCAGGTGAGCGAGAAGAGCGGGCGAGCTTCTACGGGAACACACCCATGCCCAACGATCCGCCGACGAACTGTCCCATGTACACGAGTCCTGCTTGACCTGTATTGAAGCCGAAGACGCCTTTGTAGACGGTAGGAATGGAGACGAGGAAGAGGTCTGTTGTCGAGAGGGCCAGGGAAGCAAACGACCGCTGTCAGCTCGTTCCGTTCGCCGACCGCCCTCTCTCCGTCCGAGAGGTCGTGCAAGAGAAGCAAGACGCACAGAGAACGCCCTGCAAAGGGAGAAAGCAGGTTGAGAAGGTCAGCGAGAGGAAGGAGGTGCGAGAGGAGCGGACGTGCCCAGGTGAAGCTGATCCAAGCGGTGATGGCTATAAGTACCGGCTCGCGCATGAGCATCTGCACCGGCCGGCCAAGCGACGTCTTCATCAGCTCTTTGAGCGAATCTCGCTCGAAGTCGTCCTTGCTCTGGTATCGCTCGTCGCCGGTCTCTTTTCTCAGCTTGGCCGCTTTGCGAGAGAGGAGAACGGACGCGCGAGTCTCGTCGAGGATGAAGGGGAGGCTGAGGGCGAAGACGGAGGACATGGCGAGGAGGACCCAGCAGAGGTACGGGAAGCCCTTGATCTGCGCGAGGTAGCCGAACATGACGGGTCCGAGTCCAGGTCCTGCCACGGCGGCAAGGGTGAAGAATGCCATCGGGGCGCCTCGGTCTCTCCCGCGCCAAACGTCGGCCAGCGTTCCGCCGGCGATAGAGACGGCTGTCGACCCTGCACATCCTGAGATGAAGCGTGCGATGAGAACCGTCTCGATGTTCTTGGCGAGGGCTTGTGGAATGAAGAAGAGGGCGAAGACGACTGCCGAGGCGAAGTAGATGAAGGAGCGGCCGTAGACTTCAGAGAGGGGTGCGAGGATGAGAGGGGCGATCTGCGAGGCGGACACTCAGCTCGTTCGCTGAGTGTTCGTGCCGAAAGCAGCTCACCGCGAAGGCTAGAGTAAAGGTAGTAAGCCCGAACAGGGACAGCGTCTTGGACGTGTCCAGCCCTTCCTCGACCGAAACTTCGGCGATCGAGTAGCCGGACACGCTCAGCGAGACGAGAGTGCAGAAGAAGCTCCCGACGGACGAAATGACCCACTGCGTCACGGGCGGAGTCGCGAGAGGTAATAGAGGACGAGGAAGGCGAGAGCAAGGCGTTCGAGGAGGCGAAGGCGAGGTCAGTTCCGGTTCTTCCGCTTGCCGCTGGTTCAAATGACCCAGTACGCACTTTTCGTCGTCGACTCCAGTTCAGCGGGTTTGCTGGATCCCTGGGAGCGACAGAAGTTCAAACCGGTCAATTGACACGATCTTGCCGTGCCCGCCGCGGTCCGTCGGAAGCGTCGAGGGAAGAGCAACGTCGAGTCGTGTGGATGCAACACGCACTCTGGTCCATCCCAATCGACCCAGATGACGTCTGGAGGAGCCTTCTCGGCCGATCGTTCCTCGGGGTCGACGATGTCGAGGTGAGAGCGTCGCGAGGTGGTCGGCTCGAGGCGATGGGTCGTGTCGTCTACCACGGGGTAAGTTGGTGGCTCCGTTGCAGTCATTGACGCATGCAGGCGAATCGAACAGGACCAGCAAAGCTAGCGAGAGCGGTAGACACCCCTGCGGCTCTGTCAGCAAGCGCAGGTCTTGCCGGATGTGGGGAACGAAGAGCAGGAAGTCACACGGAGCGACGTTGCGTGAGAGAGAGTGACACAGCAACGACGCTCACACCAGCACGCGCCAGCTTGTCGATGCGAGGACGAGCGCTGAGCGAGGAGAAAAAGTTGGCATGCGATTCCCGGCCGACAGCACTTCGATGCGAACGAACCAAATGCCCAGGGTAAGTCTATACTCTATATAACGATGCGAGAGAGCTGTGAACGTGACGTCCCCTTCAGACCGCCTCCTCCTTGTCGAGCATCTTCTCCCCGCTCCTACACGGACTCGCCTCAACGCTCCGACCCGTCCCCTGCTCCCGCTTCGCCCGTTCCTCCGCCTCCCGCCTCGCCAACTCCTTTGCAAAGGGCGACCGGGCGCGCAGTTTGGCGCCGTAGATAAACAGGATGAAGGGCGTGACGGAGAGGAGTGTTCCCAGGCCTGCAGTGAGACCTGTTGCGCCTTGGATGCCGAGACGGTCGTACATGCTTTGCGTGAAGAGGGGGAAGACAGCTCCGACGCAGTTGCGGACGAAGGACATGGCCGAGAGGGCGGAGGAGGCGTCTGCGAGAACCTATGTCAGCCTATACGTGCGGAGAAGAGTGGGAAATGTACGTACAGAGCGCATACGCGTCGGCGAGGTATGAGAATGCTGTCAGGTACGTCAGGAACATGCCGATATCTGCCGGCGTGCGCGGCGCGGGTCAGCAGAACTTTTTGGAGAGAACGGTGAACTAGACGCACACAAGATGACAATGCCGATAGCCGATCCGATCCAGTGGCACTGCGGATAAGACGTGAAGCAGAAGATGAAGGCGCCGAGGGGCACGAATACTCCGCCGCCGACTGTCAAGCGAGGGCGTTCAGCGAGAGAGCCGAGTGAAGGTTACGAAGGACACGCACAGGCTGAGTAGAGCCTCGCCTCGGGTCCGCGTTTCTCGACATTGCGGCGGTAGTAGCGCGAGCACCATTGGTCGTAAGCTGCTCCACCACGACGGTCAGTTCTGCTCGACGAGAGAAAACGCAGGAGGCGTACCCATGCCGAGTGCGCTTCCGATAAACTGCACGATGTAGACGACACCTGCCTCGCCCGTATTGAAGTGGTACACTTTGCTGTAGACGTAAGGAATCGAGACGAGGAAGAGGTCTGTGAGGGAAATAAGGAGAAGCGTCAGTCTCAGTTAGTGCCGCTTCGGCTCTTGTGCAGACAGCGCGACGACCCGAGACAGCCTTTGTCTCACGCTAGTGAAGTAGCACGCACACAGTACGCCCTGCGTACCGAACGAGCGAGTTGCGGAGGTCAGCTCCATCAGCAAGCACGACGACAGCTGAACCGCCCGCAACGCACCCAAGTGAAGCTGATCCACGCCGTGATTGCAAGCAGCACCGGTTCGCGCATCAACATCTGCACCGGCCGTCCCAGCGAAGTCTTCATCATCTCCCTCAGCGACCCCCTCTCAAAGTCGTCCTTGCTTTGGTACCGCGCATCGCCGGTCTCTTTTCTCAACTTGGCGGCTTTGCGCGAGAGGAGTACTGAGGCACGCGTCTCGTCAAGGATGAAGGGGAGGATGAGGGCGAAGAAGGCGGATACGGCGAGGAGGATCCACGAGACGTAGCGGAAACCTTTGATCTGTGCGACGTAGCCGAAAGCGACCGGGCCGAGACCGGTGGCTGCGGAGAGGGAAGCGGAAGCGGCGGAAAAGGTCAATTCCCGCAGGAGAAAGGGGAACTGGATTGTGAGCGCACCTCCGAACGCGCTGAATGAGAACCAAGCCATCGGCGTCCCTCGCTCTTCGCCCCTCCAGACATCCGCCAACGTCCCACCAACAAGCGAGACGGCGGTTGACCCGGCGATTCCAGAGATGAAGCGGGAGACGAGGACGGTCTCGATGTTCTTCGCGAGGGCTTGGGGGATGAAGAAGACGGCGAAGACGATGGCTGACGCGAGGTAAATGTAGGAACGGCCGTAGACTTCGGATAGAGGCGCGAGGAGGAGAGGAGCGGTCTGTGGACGCGGAGGGGGTCAGTCCTCGACCTCCCGGCGTTCGTTACGAGGAAATGAGACTCTGCTCCAAAGGTGATCGTGAAAAGCGTAATCCCGAGTAGCGCCAATTCCTTCGAACATTGCAGCTCCGCCTGAACCGACGCCTCCGCGATTGAGTAGCCCGAGACGCTGAGCGAGACGAGCGCGCAGAAGAGGATTCCAACCGACGAGATGATCCACTGTAGCGCAGATACAGCGTGTGACGTCGATAGAGTCGACAGAGTGGACGCGGGGTCGGAGGAAGAGAAGGTCAGCTTCCCGCTCCTCTGTCCGGCGCTCTCTCGGATGACCCGGTACGCACTTTCCGTCGCTTGCCCCAGTTCAACGGGTTGGCAGGATCCCTGAAACGCCGCAAGCGAGATGTCAACTCGCCGTCTTGCCATCTCCAAAGCCGGGCCGACGGGTTCCGGCCCAGTCGCGTCGAGACGAGCGCGAGGAGGTGGAGACGCACTGTGGCCCATCCCAGTCGACCCAGATCACGTCAGGGGGGGCTTCTAACGCTGCACGTTCCTCGGGATCGACCACGTCGAGCTGTGAGCGTCGAGAGAGCGATTTGGCGAGTGGAGGAGCAAGGTCCATCGGGTCGCTGTCGACAAGCGTGTGGACTGTCGCGGCTGGCGAGGGTGGAGACGTGTGCATCCGAGTCCAGCTTTCGACACGAGTAGCACAGTCCGAGCAAGAGGGAGACTGGACACTCGCTGAGCTCAGCTATGAGGCTTTCTGCCGAACACTCGTGCCGAAGATGAAAGATGTCTCGCCTGCTGTCAACTCGACCGTCACTTCTGTCGCTCTAGCGAGAAAAAGGGCGAGTGTAGAGCCGACTTTGCGACGAGGTGAGAGATGCGACGACCGAGTTATACCAGAGGAGAACGACGAGGTGCGTGCGAGATGCTACAGGCTTCTACAACAGGCATGGCACGGAGAAATGTCCAAGTTGTGGCGGATGGCGTGCGATAGATGGCGAGGCGGGCGGTCCGAGGCAGAGGGATCGAAGAGCGGGCGAAGTCGGGGGGTGGCAAGTGCACTGGCAATGGCGGCGACGCTGGAACGGTGGGAGAGGCGGAAGGAAAGGTTGCTGGAATCGTACAAAGAGGCGGACATCGAATAGGTGTCGGACCTCGCGCTCAGTCGCGCCTGGCGGCCGCCTGTGCCTGCTCCTCGTCGAACCGGGCGCCTATCCGGCGCTCTGACGCAGAGACCAAGGTCTCGTACACAAAGTACATACAACAAGCGTTCGGGATGACTCGCATCAGATGCGCCGTCAACTGCAAGGGCGTACGGGCGTCAGCCGGAGATCTCGAGAGTGCCGTTCATCGACAATGCAGACCGCCGACCTCGCCTACAGTCGGACTGCGAGTAGAGCAGAAAGCGGGTACGCACCCCGTGGTAGCACGCCCTCCAGCCCTCCTCCTTGATGACGAGCGAGAACGTCTGGCCGAGCGACTTGTACTTGGCCACGCCCGAGGGCGGGAGGGGCTGCCTCAACCTCGTCCGCACAACCTCATGCGGGTACGTAATGACCGTCGCGACGAACTTGGCCGACCCTGCCGCGGCGCTCACCCTCCACCCTGCGTCCTCTTCGCCCGGCAACTGCCCCGCCTTCGCAATCCGTTTGAACTGCTCGTACAAGCTCCATTGGATCGTACCCTCCGTCACGCCGAGCAATGACGCGCTCAGACCGCGGTAGAACCCCTTGAGGCCTTGAGAACGGAAGATGTCGACCGACGTAGACCACGAAGTCGGTCGTGGTGGCGGGCTTTGCATCGGCAAGACAGGGGACGAGGCAGATCGGAACGAGTGCGAGAAGATTTGTTTCGCGGGTTTGGGGTGAGCTGGGAGAGGGCGCCTTGATGCAGAGGAGGAAGGGGTTGAGGAAGGGGCGGGAGGGGCGGATGAAGACGAGGCGACCTGTCGTTGCTGGTGTCGCAGCTGCATGTCGGTCTTAACGACCCAGATAGGGTTCGTCGCGGCCGCTGTTGCGATGCCTGCTGTCGCCGCAGCCGCGAGGTGTACAGCCGTGTTCTCCTTTCCGCCGTTGAACCACTCGGCATACAAATGCTTGCCGTTGCCGTAGACAAAAAAGTTGATGGACCTGCGCGGGAGGGGAGGGGTTAACTCGCAGCCCTCGAAGCGGGATCTGGGTGCGAGCGGGAGAGACGAACCGGGCGGGAACAGCACCCGCAAGCGTCGGTCCGAGACCCTTGAACAGCGCCCTCGGTCCCTCGTTTCTCGCAATGTCCCTGCATGCCGCACAACCACAAATCCCGTCAGCCGATCTGGGTCGCGAGCGGTTCTTGAGAGGACCACTGCACAAACCTCATGATCTTGCCCGTGTCGACAAAGTTCCACAGCAACCCTCGCGCGCCAGTCCTCTGCACGCTCTGCTTCCCTGCTTCGGCGGCCTTGTGTGCGAACAGGTCCGATTGGAGACGGGTTTTGACGACGTCGAACGGGGCGGTCACGATGGCGCCACACATCCCCCCCGCGCTGCGATCGCCCAATAGAAAGTGTCAGTACTCCTTCACGCGCGGTGTGGAGGGGTGCACTAACCCGCCTGCGACGAGGTGGACGACGGGCGGCGGCTTTGGTCGTTTTGAAGGGCGATTTGGCGGCGGCGGGAGCGGTTGGCCGAGCGGGACCGTGAGTGCTGGGTTGGACGGGTGTGGATGCTGCACTGCGTCTATAGCTCCGGTCATCTTGGCCCCTGGTGGCGTCGAGTTCAAGTTGGTGATGAAGCGAGGTTGAGGAAGCTCAAGGACGGCCTGAGCCAGCGACAACCACCTCACACAGCTCGACGCAGGGCAGTACAGGGCTAGACGACTCTCACAGGACACGCAGACACAAAGCCTGTCGAGCCAGCAGCGGGAAAAAAAGCCCCTCAATCGCCCACTCGAATCCACACACTCGCAATCCGTCCACCATGGCTCTCAGGGTGCCCACGATGGGATCGGGTCTATTCAAGGAGGGAATGAAGGTCAGTCACGGTCTCACCGTGCGGACCGAGGCGCTGTGGGAGGCGCGAACGGGGACACCTTGCTCGTCGCGTCGGATGCGCGATGAGGCTGAATTCGCCGTCGAGCGGCTCGAAATCGTGCCGAATGAGTCCCTGGAAGCGTACTGATTCAGTTCGTGCGCGCACAGATGCACTCGGGCATCGAGGAGGCCGTCATCAGGTGCGTTTCGTCGACCGGGACTTTCATCTCGCTTGTGAATCCCTAGACAGGACGATGTTGATGCTTGAATCGGTTGGTGCACATGCAGGAACATCCACGCCGTCGCTGAGCTTGCCGAGATCGTCCGGACGTGTGTCGCCGTCCTCCTTTCCTCCTCTCGCTTCCCTTGCTGACCCAGTCGCCCTTCCTTCCGCCGCGACAGATCTTTCGGTACTTCAGCCACACCCTCCCACTACCTTGAAATGTTTGTTAACCTTCGACGCCCGCGCAGGCCCGAACGGCCGCAACAAGATGGTCATCAACCATCTGGAGAAGCTCTTTGTCACGTCCGACGCGGCGACCATCATCCGCGAACTCGAGGTTGTCCACCCGGCGGGAAAGGTGTTGGTCATGGCGAGTCAGCAGCAGGAACATGAGGTGAGTCCCTGCGCGAGCTCGACCTTGGTAATGGTCGCGAGGAGCAGTTTCGTTGCCCGCTCTGCGAACCTTTGTCCTCAGGCTCCGCGACTTACGACTATGTTCTGTGCAGATGGGCGACCGGACCAATCTCGTCTTGATCCTTGCCGGCGAGCTCCTCCGCAAGGCGGAGTACCTCCTCACGATGGGCCTCCACCCCTCCGAGGTCGTCTTGGGCTACGAGCTCGCACGGGATAAGGCCATTGAGGAGCTCGAGAGTGCGTTCGATGTCCTCAGTCGTCGTGCCCTGAACTCGCATTGACGATGTGGGGCGCAACAGAGTTGACGGTCCGCACGCTCGAGACGCCCCTGACGGAAGACAGCTTGAAGGTTGCGATTCGTCCGACGCTTGCGGCGAAGCAGTATGGCTCCGAGGACCTCTTGTCGAAGCTTGTTGCGGAGGCGGTCATGGCTGTCATGCCCAAGGACCCGCGGGCGGTTAGTCGCGTTCCTCACCTCTCTCAGCTGGGACTGAGGGCTGACTCTCGCCCGCTGCTCGTCCGCAGTTCAACGTCGACTCGGTGCGCGTGGTCAAGATCATGGGAGGCGGGCTGAGCCAGAGCCGCGTCATCAAGGGCATGGTGTTCGGTCGCGAGCCGGAAGGGACCGTCCACAAGGCCGTCAACGCCAAAGTCGGCGTCTTCACCTGCGGCATTGACATCGCCCAGACCGAGACCAAGGGCACCGTTCTCCTCAAGAACTCGGAGGAGTTGTTGAACTTTAGTCGTGGCGAGGAGAAGCACATGGAGAAGATCTTCCAGGAAATCGCCGACTCGGGACTTAACGTTGTTGTTGCCGGTTCAACCGTAGGGGAGCTCGCGCTCCACTACCTGAACCGGCATAACATCTTGGTCGTCAAGGTGCTGTCCAAGTTCGACCTTCGCCGCCTGTGCCGCGTTGTCGGTGCGACCCCCCTCGCGCGCCTTGGCGCCCCGACCCCCGACGAGATGGGCCAATGCGACGTCGTCGAGGCAGTCGAGATCGGCGGCGACCGCGTCACCGTCTTCCGCCAGGCCGAGGAGGCGACTCGGACGGCGACCGTCGTCGTGCGCGGCGCGACGACCAACCACATGGACGACATCGAGCGCGCGATCGATGACGGAGTCAACGTCGTCAAGGGGTTGATCAAGGACTCGCGACTTGTTGCTGGTGCGGGCGCGACCGAACTCGAACTCGCGAAGCGTGTCGCCGAGTTTGGCGAGAAGACGCCTGGACTCGCGCAGCATGCCATCAAGCGCTTTGCGGACGCCCTCGAGGTCGTGCCGAGGACGCTCGCAGAGAACGCTGGTCTCGACGCGACCGAGATCCTGAGTCGCCTGTACGCCGCGCACCAGCAGACGGATGACGGAGTCGTCGGCGTCGACATCGAGGTGCGTTCCCGCATTGCGCTTTGCACCAGTGGCTTTCTCGTGTGTGACTGCTTGCTGATTGATCCCGCTTTGAACCCGACGTCCTACTTGACCTTGCAACTTTTCGGCCATCTCCTTCTCTCGACAGGGCGAGAACGGAGGCATCCTTGACGCAAGCAAGGCGGAGATCTACGACTTGCTCGCAGCGACCCGGTGGGCCCTGAGGTATGGAACTGACGCGGCGATCTCTGTTCTGCGTGTCGACTCGATCATGTTCGTCTTCTGTTCACTCTCGCCGCGATGAAGCGCCGCTGTGTGGTTGGATTCGAGCTAACGTTGGCGTTTTGCACTCAGCATGAGCCGCCCGAGCGGCGGACCGGCGCCCCCGAAGCAGAATCCTGGATGGGACAACGACGACTAGCTCGCATTTCGATGTAAGGATGTGTTCAAGCGGGTTTCAGATGTGTTCAAGCTGCGTGCAAAACTACGTACACATCAAGCGGGACAGCCATGCCCTGCTATAGCAGGAGAACGACTCCGCCCACGACTCCTGCACCAAGGACCGCCATCAACGAGAGAGGAGAAGAAGGGAGAGCGCCGCTGGAGGTTTTGCCAGCGGATGAAGAGGAACCCGTGTTCCCGTTCGCCGACTGAGTCGAATTGACCAGCGATTCGGCAACGGCGTCGCTCCAGCAGTCTGCGCGGGCAATCGTCAGCTACACGAGCGCCGCAAGAGAGAGCTCGAGACCCACATCGACTCATGCACGCCTCGCACGCCGCCGTCCTGTTCACGCCCGCTCTCGCCCTCGCCCGTTCGACTACGGCACACTTTAAACAAAGCGGCCAGTGCTTGTCCGGCTGCTTCGGGCTCGACGCGTCTGGGAATCCGCGGAGGGTGTACTCGTGCGCAGCGTCGAGGAACGAGACGACCTCGTCGTAGGAGTATTCGAGCTTGAAAGTCGAGTAATTCGTCGCGCCGGGATGTGCGCCGGCAGAGTTGGGGAGGTAGACGATGAGCGGGTACGAACCGATCACCGACTGGTTCCCGCCTGTCGTCGAGTTGCATCCGAAGAAAGTCGGGCGCGTAATGAGACCTTGGGCGGCAAAGTCGGCTTGCGTCGCGGGAATGGGAGGGAAATCGGTGTAATTGTGCATGTACATGGCGACCTTGTCGCTCGTGGCGATGAGCGATGTCCCGTTCGCGTACGCGTTGACATCGGCGCTGCCGTCGATAGCGAAAACAGTATCGATAGCGCGAGCCTTGACGAGGAGCGGGTAGAGTGGAACGTTGCTACCATCCTCACCGCCGTCCGTGATCTGGAGAATCTCGTTTGCGGACGACTCGAACGTGTAGCCACCGTCGGGCGTAAAGTTGCCGAACGAATTGGGGTAGTTTGCGACGAGCGGGATCGAGCCGGCTGGCGGATTCAGGTCGGCAATCTTCTTCAGCAGCTGGGAGACGACGGTTCCGAACGCCGCGCCGGTGAAGCTCTCCTGGACAGCGTTGAAGAGCGAGGCGGACGTTCCGATCATGAAGCCGGCGTTCTCGAAGCCTTTGACGCAGGCGCTCGAGTCTCGCGGCTGCCCGTTTGAGAGCTGCGTGCCAAGGTACTCGATGGGAATACGGGCTGAGAGAGTCGGGTCGAACGAGCCGAACGTGAACGGCGAGATCTCGAAGGCGGTGTTCTGGAGGGGGATGACACTAGTCGAGTCGTTCGTCATCTGCTGCTGCTCCGACGAGCGCGAGGTGGTGACGAGGATAGGACCGGGCATTGCGCCGGCTTGGAAGTTTTGCGTGAGGCGGATCGACGAGAAGAGGAGTCCTTGGTCGTGCGCGCCTTGGTCGTAGAAGTTGGAGGGATTGGTCTGGTTGAAGAAGTGATAGGCGAGGGCCCTACCCCAGAGATCGGTGATCGAGACGGGGAAGCCTGCCGAACTCTTGTTCGAGACGTCGGCGCCCAGATTGTCGATGTACTCGCCATTCAGCGAGAGGCCCAGCAGACCGTCCGGCGTAACGAGCGACTTGTCGAGCATCCAGCCGCCGCTTCGAGAGCTATTGACGCCCGTGACGAGCTCGTAGATCGGCTGTAGGTCGTTGAGCGCGAGCGACGAGACAGTCCATGATCCGCCGGACAGACCGCTCAGGTAATTCGCGAGCTGGAGGAGGCCGCCGGCCGTCGACGAGTTGCGGTTGTCGAGAGCCGAAAGGACGCCTGCGCCGTACAGCGACGCTCGCAAGCCGCCTCCAGACACTGCAATTCCGCTGCGAACAAAGGAAAATAGAAAAAAGAAAACAGAAAAAAGAGGTCAGCAGGCGTCTCCACAGCCTTGGCGTGAGTCCTCACAGGTTCGGCGCGTTCTGAACGATCTGTATGACATTGTAGCCTGTCGATCCCGTCGCGTTGTCCTGTAGATACTGCTGCCAGAGATTTGGGAGGACTTTCGTCCGGCGATTCCGAAGGTAGCTGGCCTCGGCGTCGAACAACGACTGGTTGCCGCTGAGCGGGCTGCCTGTCCGCTCGAGGATCGAGTTGGAAGGGCACTGGACGTAGGCAGGCGCGTCTGCGTGCGGAAGGCGGTGAGCGAACGACGAGTGAGCGGAGATCTCGGGAGACTCACAGGACGGCCACTGGGCCACCGCCAAGGTCACCACCGAGAGCAGCAGTGCGCCATGAGAGAGCATGTCGCGCGGAAGACGAAGAGAAGAAGGCCAAGGGAGGAGGACGAGAGCAAGGCCGAGGACGAGGCGGAGTCTCCGGGAAAGGGTCGACCTCGAAGGCGGTGTGACTCGCTTCCTTGGCCTCTTTCCTTCGAACGGAGTTACTGCAGCGCTGCCACCCTCGCAGGCTACCCATCCCGGCACATCCGCTGCGCCAGCTTGCCCGCCATCGCCATCTGGCGATTTTCATCTCCGAGAGTCGCGATGAGCCTGAGGAGGGTCGTCACTCGACCTCGCGCCTTGAGACCATCTTCCTGCTCGAGCACACTCTCCACACTCTGCAGCGTAAGCCCAGGACCGCCTGCACGCCTTTGCACGCCTGCCAACCGCCCTGTACTCCCGACACCTCGAGGCTCGGCACCCGCGACGAGTAACGCACCCTGGTCCTTGCTGGCAAGACGAACAGCGACTGACTCGACTACAACGATGCCCGCTCGCATCCCCGTCTGGCTCGACTGCGACCCGTGAGTCCTGCACCTCGCTCTCCTCCTCACACTCGTTGACATCCTCAGGTCTGCGTGCAGCGGACACGACGATGCCGTTGCCATCTTGATGGCTCTGTACCTGCCCGAGATCGACCTGCTAGGTATCTCGACAGTTCACGGCAACGCGTCGCTCTTCAACACCTCGCGTTCACTTCAGTCCTCCAGCTCCCGATTCGCAGCTTGTAGCTGACCCGTCTTCCCTTCGCAGGGAATGCCGCGCGATGCTTGCTAGCTTTCGGGTCTGCGGAGCAAGCGAAGCGGATACCAGTCTACGCTGGCGCGGGGAAGCCGCTCCTGCGATACGTCCGGCATGATAGCCGTTTGTCCTCATCAAGTCCACCGCTGCCTAGTCCCTCGAGTAACCCAATTACTCCGCGCAGAGGTCCACGGGGAAGACGGACTCGGCGGCGTCGAAGGCCTCCCACCCTCCGACTCTCCGGCCGTCCTCTCGAAACTCGACGAGACAAAGGGCAAGAACGCTGTCGTCGCCATGGCAGACACGGCTCGCTCTCTGACAAACGGACAGCAGCTTACGATCGTGGCAACCGGACCATTCACGAACGTTGCGCTGTTTGTGAGCTTGTACCCGGAGTTGGTGCGGGAAAAGGTGGAGCGAATTGTCGTGATGGGAGGCGCAGAAGGCCGGGGGAACCGCTCTCCAACGGGTGAGCCCGCCGTCACGCTCGTCAGAGCGCCTGTTGATGCTTGTTGCGGTTTGCAGCCGAGTTCAACGTCCTCTGCGATCCTCATGCCGCGAGCATCCTCCTCGACGCCGAAGTTCCCGTCGTTGCGGCTGTAAGTTCCGCTGCGCATCCCTTGCCTCTACCTCACTTGAGCAAGCATCCCGCAGCCCCTGAACATCACCCACACCGCCATCTTCCGCAAAGACGACAACGCCGCCCTCCTCGTCCCTCCCTCCGCCATACCCAACCTCGCCTCCTCTACACCCGATGCGACCGCCCACCCTTCTCGCGCACACACGCCCCTCAGGCACACCCTTCACACCCTCCTCAACTTCTTCGCCTCGACCTACAAGACTGTTTTTTCTTTCAACGATGGGCCGCCCGTTCACGATGCGCTGTGTATCGCCTACCTTGCGAGACCGGAGATCTTCAAAGCGAAAAGGTACCGCGTTGATGTCGAGTCGGAAGGGACGCACACGCAGGGAACGACGGTGGTCGACTTGTACGATTACAGGAAGGACGAGTTGGTTGAGTACAAGAAAGACCCGGAGAGCCGGGCCAGCTGGGGACGGTTCGGGAAGAACGTCCTCATGCTTGAGGAGCTGGATGTCCCGGAGTTCTGGAGGATGTTCCAGCGGTGCGTTGACGAGGCGGACAAGGTGTCGCCCTTGAACAGCAAGTGAACCGGCATTTGCAGCATGAGACGAATACGACGACGATTCTATGCACGGCGAGGACGGGAGAAAGCTAACTGGAGAGGAAGATGCGAGAAAGAGGCCTGTCGCGCTCGGCCGTCGATCGCTGCCGCCTCGAGCGCACGGATCCGTTGCGAAGGTCGCGCAAGACCATGTCGAACTGCCCGCGGCCGAGGGTACCGGACGCTGCAGTAACGGTCTCTTGCGACGAGGTGCGGTGCGGCAAGGGTGGTCGCAGACCGATAACCTTGGCGAGTTCTTTCTGCGGCGACCGTGGGCTGAGCGTGGCCTGCTTCATTGCCGCTTCGGCATCGGCAGCTTCGACTTCATTCCGTGCGCGCTGTCAAGGGCATTTCAATCAGCCGTGGAGCGCGTGTAGCGATGGACGGAAGCACGCACCGACAGCATCGCAGCGAATTGGGCGACAAGGTCGAACAGTTCCTCCGGTTTAGTCTGGGCCAGGTCCTCGCCAAAGTAGCGCAGGAGCGTCTTGAGCTCTTCGTTGATAGTCGCAGCGTGTTCTTGAAGCGCCTTCATTGCAGGCTTGACGTGGCGGACGAATTGCTGCCGAGCTCGAAGAATCTCAGCTCCGCATGCTTGAGAGGAAGAGTCGCCGCACACCTCCATGACCTGCACGAAACGGTCCTCTCCGTCAACTACGCGCGACTCGCGAAGGATGTCCAACTCTTGCTCGACTTGGTTCGCACCGGCGACGAGAGTCTGGACGGTCTGCATCGCCGTTGCGGAGGAGACTGTAGGCAAATGCCGTCAGCGAGGAGACGGCCAAACCAAACGGGTTCGGCGTACTGCGAGACGCCGCTTCAAGATGCGGCAAGTCGTCGTGAAACTCGAGCAAAGTCGAATCCTGCTTCGCGACGATGCGGACGAGGTAGTGCAGGAGAGTCGGCGTTGCGGGAGAGGCGGAGGCCGATAGAACGTCCTTGAGCTGTGGATGCGGATGCGGTGAGCAGGCTGCCTATAGATGGAGGGAAACGATCGGGACACGCCTTTAGCAGCGAGTCGAGCGAGAATCCCGCCGCGTTGCCACGGAAGGTGCTGCCGTTTAGCGTATTTCCAATCGTCAGCACGAGCTGGAGGAGCTTCTTGAGCTTGCTTGAAGACCGAAGCTCATCGCAAGCCGAGCGCAGGATCGTGAGGTCGGGCTTGAGCTCCTCCATCTCCATGTCGAGGCGGCGACGGTAGACCATGGCAGCGAGGCGATGGCTCAGGCGAGATATGCTTGCGATCTGCGATGCATGATCAACTGGAGGGCCAAAACCGAGAAGGCGAGGATACGCACCTCTGCAAAATACTGGTCGGCGGTGGAGAGCGAGTTGAACTCGCCATCAAACCCTCGGATAAGCTCCGCCTGCGGGTAGCGCCATCAGCACCCACCAAACTGCGTCACACGCTGCACTTACCTCGTCGTCCGTCGGCGCGTAGTGCTTGATTGCCTTCAGGTTGTCGACCGAGAGCGCTGTATCGTCGAGATGGACGATAGCGTTCTTGATGGCCGCTGGTGGTAGGCGGAGCCGCGCGAGCATGATAGCTGGCGGAGGGCGAACGGTCAGGCTTCCACCCGGGAGTCGAGCGTCGGAGGCCGCACCGATGTTCTGTGCGCGCGTGTGGCCTAACAGCGTGATCGTCTCCTTCTTCTTCAGCTTTGCGCTGCCCTGCACCGCCTGCGGCTTCGGCGTCCCAACAGCGAAGTCTTGCTCAAGTCCCGCGATGTCTAACTTGACGAGGTTCGAGTCGTCCATCTCCCATATTGACGCCTTCAATCGATCCGAAGGGAGCTTGGACCAGAAGAAAGGCTGCGAAAGATCATTGTCAGCCAGCATCAAACCAAGGGAAGCTCAAAGCATTGTGCCTTCAGCTTCTTGGCGGGCGGTCTAGCAGGTTGAGGCGGTCGAACGCTGCGCGGACCTGCGGTGTGTACGGGTGGAGCAGGCGGAGGCGGCGGAGGAGATGGACCAACAGCGGGTGGAGGAGGAGGTGCAGGCGGAGGAGGACGAAGCGAAGGCGCAGGATGTGCGGGCGGCGGCGGAGGTGCTGGGGCGGTTGGAGGACATGCGAACGATGTCGTCGGCGGTTCCGGCAAAGTGTGGGCCCGACTAAGCGGGTTGTGTGGTGGCGGAGGACGAGGGCACGGAGGGGGAGGCGGCGGCGGCGGAGGAGGGGGAGGAGCAGCAGCAGCAATCGCGAAAGGAGATGGCGAGGCGGAGGGCGACGAAGTCGACGCAGACGAGCTCGAGGCGGACGCTGCAAGCGGAGGTGGCGCACGACTCTGTGCGACGTTCGTCGCCCTCGCCTTCGCGAGCTCCGCTTTCGCATCTTCAAGCTCGAGCTGGAGCTCCTTGACCTGCTCGTCACGCTGCGAAAGAGCTTCGAGGGTCCGCGTCGCTATCGCGTCGTGGTCGAGGTCTTGAGAGTGCGCCTCTACAGGCGAGCTGCCGGGCGTGCGCATTGCGGACGCTACCGTCGACTGGAAACGCGAGTAGACCGACTCGAGCGTCCGCTTAAGGAACTTGATCTCCTTGTCGCGTGTTTCGATAGTCGATTCAAGCGTTGCAATCTGTCGCAGGAGACTGAGCGCTGCGAGATCGGACAAGTAGCGATCAAAACCCGCACCTTGAGCTTGTTCTGGCCGATCTCGGTGAGCATATTCTCCCACCTTCTGCTCTGGTTCAGGCGATCCTTCTTTGCGTCTTCTGCATCTGGCGGCGGTCGGTAATCTGCATTCGCCAGCTTCGCCTGCAGCTCGAGAACCTCTTTCTCCTTCTGCACCAGGCGCTGGATGACGCCGGCGAAGCTCTACGGGCGTGCAAGATCAGCAGAGTCTTTGTACCGGAGGCCAAGCAGCAACTCACTTCGCCCTCGCCCTTACGAATCAACGAAGAGCCGTTCTACGTGAGGGCGCGAGCATTGGTCAGTCGTGCCCTTCGAAGCAGGAGGAGGACGACGTACGGGCTCAGCGGTCGGGTCATGTCCGACGGGCAGCGACCGAAGCGTGTATATCTCGGCAATCTGGCGCTCGAGCTCTTCGCGCGGGCTCGCCCGCTCGTCGACCTTTGTTCGCAGGGCCTCGAGCTCCTCGATGAAGCTTGTCGGAACCGTGGCGGTGTCGGCGACTCGCGAGAACCGAATGAGCGACTGCTGACCGACAATGTGTTGTACTGACGACAGGTACTGCCGCATGAAGGTGCGCCAGCCTCGGTCGAAATCCTCGAGATGTGCGGCATGCCTGACAAAGTTGTCAAGAATCGTAACGAGGTCCTCCCGAAGCTGACTGTCGAACGCAACGAACGGTGTCAGCGGCGTACAAGCCGTGAACGACTGGAAGGATGACGGACTTGTCGAGCTGCTCACGGTCAAACACCTTGACGTAGTTCTTGACGGTGTCGAGGAGTCGCGGGTATAGTTCGCCATGCTCCTGCACGAGCTTAATCAACTCGCCGAGAGGCAGGTCGGACTCGCTGTGAGGAGGGCATCCGTCAGCGTTGCGTACATACGAGTTGGGAAGCAACGGCGACTCACTCTGCCCTCGTCCGACCTGCGGTTCGCTCGTGCAACTCCTCCTGATCTTCCTGACGTTCTTCGGCAAAGACGGTGAGCTGAGTCATGAAGAAGTCGGGCGGTTGCAGGTATCGGAGACCCTGCAAGGAAAGCGCGTGAGTATTCGTCTCCTTCCTCCACTCCGACCAGCTCACGGTCATCGCCTCGTTCAAGCCTCGGCGGACAAGCTCGTCTCGAAGCATGAGGCGCTCTTCGAGGTCGTGCGGCGTGTTGACGATCGCATTGATGAGCGACATCGCAGCCGTCCGCCATTCCCAGAACCCGTCGTTGCTGCTGTCGGGTGCCACCTGGTTCTCGCCGATGGTCGCTTCGTCGGGGATGTCGGGAGGTTCGATGCTCCTGATGAACGACTCGAAGCGGAACCTCTCGCCCTGGAGGATGCGAGCGTCCGAGAAGGCCGCAAGCACGAGTCGATGACCCTCGTCAAGCGAGAGGACGCAGAGCGCGGCGAGGACGTCAGCGACGAGCGCGCGAAGCTTGTTGTGCGCGAGGTAGAGGCATTGGACGAGAGTCGCGATGAGCGCCGGACGGGCGAGGATGCGAGAAAAGCCGAGCTGCCAGAAGGACTCGTCAACGCGACAATTGCGCAAAGCAACAAAACGTTCTTGCGCACCTCCGTGTTGAGCACCGCGCGAAGGCACTTGACGCATTCCGCCTGCACCGTCTTCTCTTCCTCCGACAAGTCATCGGCCTCCCTCGTTCCGTGCCGCATCGACCGCGTCAACACGCCGTCAAGCGCCGCTAACCCTTCTGCGTCATTGACGAAGTCTGCGGCCCATGCGAGCTTTGCGGTCGCAAGGCGGACCCGCAGAGCGATGAGGTGCTTGGCGAGGCTGCGCGAGGTGATTTTGCTGTTGGAGGGAGGGGTCAATTACAGACGACAGCCGCACAGGCACAACGACTCGAGGGAACCTACGTCGAGCGCAGCTGATCTGCGTAGAACTGAGGCGAGTCTTTTGCGACACGGCTGGAAGGCTGGCCTGTTCCGGTGGCCATCGATGTCGTCGACCACCAAGACGTCCAGGACGACGAAGTGCCGGTGGAGTGCGTCTGGATGCGAGATGAAGGGGTAAATGCCGAGTCTTCGACGGGAGAGTCAGGCGGCTTCGTCCGCGGTCTAGCGTCGTCCAGCGGAGGGGAAAGAAGGCCACCCCAGCCGACGTGGGCAAGCGAGAATCGCTTGACGTTCTCGAGCAGGCCTGCGTCGGTGGCGGGGCCGGTTTTGGACGGCTGCAACGGCGTTGTGGGCTGATTGACGCGGTGCTGGCCGATTAGGAAGCGCTTGCGATCGTCCGGCAACTGCCGCATAGCACCTCGCTGCGCCTCTTTCATGCCGAGGTCGTCCTGCGAGAGAACGAAGTAAGCCGGGGAGGGCGAAAGAAGCAGGCGACCCTCGCTCACCATCAGTCGTTCGAGCGCGCCGCTGAGATCATCCTCTGTTCCCGAAGTGTCTGCATCTGATGGAGCCACATTCATCTCTTCCGTGTCGGGAACGACGCTCGAGAAGCGCCGGCTGAGGTCCTTCGACATCGCTACCGGGCCGACGACGCGTGCGTGCGGTCGACTAGGCAGAGCGGGGGAGGGCGACGCTTCCGGCGCAATCCAGTCGGTAAAAAGGGTCGAAAGTCGACTGCGGGTACCGACGGCGGAGCGCACGCTGCTCATGTCTGCGCCCGTGGCTAGTGGACCACCCTTCTCCGCCTTCAGGGTTCGCTCGCCTTCCTCCTCTTCGTCGTCGTCGGCCGCAGCTAGCGTTATTGTGTGCGAGAGTGACGTGTCGGCAGCACTAGGCACATCTGCGGACGCCTCCGTCTCGCCGCCCCAGAAGCCGCCGAACAGACTGCTCGGACGCCAGCTCGTCCCGTCGCGCTTTGCAATCGCCTGCTTGACGCCGGGCGCGTACTCATCCACCGCATCAGAGCGACCGACGCCAGGCAAGGCGAGAGCGACGGTTCCAGCCTTTTTCAGCCATGATGGCGAGACGGTGAAGTCGGCTTCGAGCGGGGTTGCCGGGTCGACATCGTCCTTCTGCAAGCGTGCGAGCAGACGAGTCGGTGCTGCGACCGTCTCGACGGCTGTGAAAGCGCGCATCAGGACGTTGCCAGGGAGGAAAGGAGGATTTTCCGAACTCACTGCCGCCGGGACGAGCTACTCGCAGACAGTACTCGACGCGAGCCGACTTGTGACCCTGCACGACCACCTTGCGAATACCGAGCTCCTCGATGAGCGCCTCGACGGTCTCGCCCGCCGTCATGTCGGCCGTGAGGAAGAGACGGAACTGCCATCCTTCGGGGAAGCCGGGGACATGGTAGAGGTTGAAGACGGCAGCGTGCGGGACGAAGACGAGTCGAAGAGCTGGCTTGTGCAGATGTCCGGACAGCAGAAAGGCGCTGAACTGTTCGGGCTGAGTAGCGGGGGGAGGAGAAGCGGTCGAGGGAGTCGTTCCAAGCATTCCAAGGGCCTCGCCGACAGTAAGAGCAGGGTCGAGCAGGCCTGCGGGAGTTCCCGTGTCAGCTACAGCCCACAGAACGCGCAAGGGCCGCCGCAGACTGACCATCGTCATCCGTCGACCTCGCCAGCTCCTCCTCGCTGTGCTCTGCGTTCGGCGGGCTCTTGAGCACCCTCTGCGCTCGCCAGGCCTCGAATTGCTGAGCTCGCGAGTCCTCTGTCCTTCCACAAAGGCTGCGCCTGATTTGCGGACCATCCTCGGCGAGCAGCTGGCGCACGAGGTCCTCGAGCGTTGCGGATGAGGAGATGCAGGTCGCGTGAACCGAAGAAGCAGGACCGGGCAGCGAGAGCTGCACGAGCAGCTTCTCCATGGGCAGCGTTCGAGCAAGAAAACATCTCTAGCAAAGCAAGGGGCGCGTGCGGGGACCAGGAGGCCGAGATTCGTGCGAGAGCGGAGTCGGGCGAGGACAACACGCTCCTGTGGGCTTTGCTTTTTCGTGTTCTAGCAAGTTGAGTATCTACTGATCTAGGAGAAGGGGTCGTAGGCGACGGCCTGAGCGTGCGCCTCTGGATGCTCCCGTTCGAACTGGAGTTCCCGCGCCCACTGCTCCGCCGCGACCTCCTCAGCCCCCTTCCTTCCGCCTGATCCTCCCGACGACGAACGACGGAAGATGCGAGACGCCCAAGTCGGAAGACGAGGCGGGAAAAAGATGAGGAGATAGGTGATGACAAGGTTTGAGACGCAGTAGGCGGCGAGGATGCTCAACGAGCGCCAACGATCGCCATGGGAGATGTTCAAGGAGGTGAGGAAGTCGTCGCCGGATGACATCGGACAGAAGTCGCAGAGGGCTGTCGAGGACGGGTTCAGGAGGTAGCCGGCGTGGCGAGAGAGGTAGTCGGCCGAGTACGCCTCGCAGGACAAACCCGGCGGCGCCCTGAACGAGACGACCTCGAATTGGGCGCAGCGGACCGGGGTGTCGTGCAGAAGGCTACCGAGCATGCTGCGGACGTAGTGCTGGAACGGCGAGATGTGATACAGCCAGCGCCATGCGCGGGGCATCTGCGCGTACGGCATAAGCGATCCGTTGAACGCCTCCATGGCGACGAGGAAGAAGGGGAGGAGGTTGGCGACGGTGCCGAGCGACTGCGAGAGGGAGACGATCCAGAGCGCCCACGTTGACTGGAAGAAGTAGAAGATCTGTATGAGGAGGAAGGCGAAGGCGATGGTTGATGCCTTCAAGGGGAAGCCGACTGTATGGATGGCGACTTAGCCAATGTATGCGTATGATGACGAAGCGGAACGCACCAAAGAAGTACCAGAGGACAAAGTAGGTCGTAGCGCAGAGCAGCGAGTAAGGAATCTCGCTGACGAGCAAGCTCGTAACGAATGCCGTCCGCCCGTAGATCCTGCTCGGCCGTTCGCGCGCCTCCCACAACCCGCGAAGGGAGTGGACCTTGAAGATGATGGCGTTCATCCAGACGACGGGGACGAAGAGGAGGAGGAACACGCTGAACATGCGGTTCTGGAACGAGACGATCGTGTTCTCGTGACCGACGAGGAAGAATGAAAGACCGATGATGGCGGGAACGATTGTCGAGGTGAAGAGTTTGGTGTATGAGAAGGACGGGTCGCGGTAGTAGTGCTTCGAGACTCGCTTCGTCAGGAGGACACATTGGCGCCAGACCGAGGAGGCTGGAGGGGGGGCCTTCCGGATGATCTCGGTCACCTTGGTCTGCCTGAGCGGCGCACCGAGCCGTGCAAGCTCCGCCTTGACGGCAGCGTATTCCTGCGACGAGGCCCACTTCTTCGCCAGCAAGTCGAGGTCGTGCACGTCGTTCAGCTCCTGATCCGGCACGTCGACGCCAGTCTTGGAGACGTCCAGAAGAAAGTCGGCGGGATTGACGAACGTGTCGGAACCGAGGTCGCTCTTGGCTGCAGGGGTAAAGTAGCGGACGGCGTCCTTGCGCGGGCCAAAGTAGACCTGCTTGCCGCCCCGCTGGAGCAGCAAGACGTCGTCGAAGATGCTGAAAGTCTCGGCGGACTGCGAAGAGGAGGGTCAGCACGACCTTGCGAAGTCGGAGGTGAGAGCTGCGCACCGGCTGGTGGATGGTACAGATGACCGCCAGTCCAGTCCTCGCCAACCTCCGCAACAGCTTGACGACCCTCAGAGCGCTCTTCGTCGGCAATCCCGTTGTCGGCTCGTCGCAGAACAGAATCGCCGGTCGACTGACGACCTCGACAGCGATGGTGACCCGCTTGCGCTGCTCGGCGTTCAGACCTGCTGCAGCGGTGCCGATGATGGCGTCTTGGAGGTGAGTGAGGTCGAGCAGATCGAGGACGTGGTCAACGTAGGCGAGTTTTTCGGCATCGGGAATTGAGGCGTCCTGGCGAAGTAGGGCGGAGAACTCGAGAGCTTCACGGACGGATGAGCGATCGTCTACGATCAAGCAGAGTCAGCGAGCCGGTCGAGTGCAGGCGAAGGGATCATGCGCACCGTGCAGGTCGAACTGCTCGACGTAGCCCGTCGTCCGATAGAACTCTGCATCCGGCTCGCTGCCGTCGACTCGGATCGTACCCCTGACAACACCGATGCTCCGTCCAGCCAGCACGTTCAGCACTGCGAAGCGCTTCGTCAGCAGCCACATATGAAAGCTGAAAGAAGTCGCACGCACAGGTCGATTTGCCTGCACCACTCGCACCGAGCAGAGCGCAGACCCGCCCAGGCTTGATGTACCCCGAGACGCGGTCAAGCAATCGGCGAGTCTCGGGGGCGGAGTCGACCCAGAGAGAGATGGCGTTCCACTATCGCCGTTGCCGAAGATGTCAGGCAAAAAAATCGGGTCGGAGGAAGAAACCCGAACGCACCGCCAGAACCGATCCGTCGATCTGCTCGCCCGTCGCGCCATCCTCGTCTCCCGCATCCGAGCCGTACGCAGGCGTCTCGATCACGCTCGACTCCTCAAACGCGTCCTCCTCCTGCGCCTCAACATCCCACCCCGCCTCGTCGCCCGACTCATCGACCTCAATCAGCCTGTGCTCCTCCGCGCTCGGCCTCCTCGTGCCATTCGCCACCTCCCCATTCCCATTCACCTCCTTGTAGTCGAACTTTTCCCGCTTCGCACACAACAACCTCCGCTTGACCGCCTTGGTGCGCTTCCACACCCTCCTCCTCCCGCCCTCCGCAAAGCTCAAAAACTCGGTCGCGACGACGCCCACGACGAGGAATACCGCGGCTTGGAGCGCGAGGACGCCGAGGTTTCGCCAGATACGGGCGAAGGAAAAGTCGTACGTGAGCGAGAGGTACGAGTCGCCTAGGACGGTGAGCGAGCCGGGTTTCGACCCGGGCAGGGCGCAGGTCTTGTATATCAAGGCGTAGGAATCGTATGACGAACCGGAGGGGATGATGTCGCTGGGCGAACACTCGAGTCGGAGCGAGTGGAACTCGTTGGCGAGGACGGCTTCGTAGGAGTATGAAATGGGGTCGATTACGTAATGAATCCACTTGAGCCACGGTCGCATCGAGGGAGTTGGGATGAAGTATCCCGCGTACATGACAAGTACGTTGAGTGCGACTCCGCAGAACCGGATCGCGCCTTCGAAGCCCGGGCTGAACGCTGCCACCATCCTAAACAGACACGAGAGGTTGAGCGCTGTGGCGTAGACGAAGAGGAGGTAGATGAGGAAGCGCTCGAGCGCGGGTTGCAAGCCTGCGAGAATGTAGGTGATCGTTCCGAAGAGGAGGCACTGGACGCCGATGAGGGGGATGTCTCCGGCGACTCGTGCGACTGTGAGCGCAGAAGCAGAGAAAAACCCGTAGTCGCCCTGGCGCTTGACAATGTCGCGTCCCTCGATGGTCTTGCCGAGCTCGGCGAGCGAGAGGTACGCGTTGAACATGATCGAGAGCAGGAGGAGCGAGCCGCGCGTAAAGGCGTGTTCGGTCACGGGCGGGAGGCGGAAGAAGAGCGTGCCGACCGTCACGGAGAGGAGGAGGTTGATGAGGGTTTTGGTGACATAGGCGGGCAGCTCGGAGCGAATGAGGGCGTACTGCCGACGCGTCAGGTGGACGACTTGGCGCGGGAACGAGACGGTGTAGTGCGATGAGGCGGGCGTTAAGCGGGACTTCTCATCGCGGAGCGCGGCGAATAGCGGGTCGGCGCAGGTCTCGAGAGGATACCGCTCCGGGTAGACCTCCTGAATCTCGTGCAACAGCGCCTTGCGCTCGGTCGACGCCTTCCACCGCCTTTCGAGCTCGACATCGTTGTGTCTGCCCTCGATGCAGCCAACAAGGAACTCGGCGGTCCCTTCGCCCAGGTCCGTCCTCCGCTTGAAGCCGATCCGCTCAAAGTACGACTGGGCGTCTGCCGTCCGCCCAAAGAAGACCTGTCGCCCCCGCGCATCGAGAACGAGCACTTTGTCGAACTCTTCGTAGAGCGAGTCGGCGCAGTGCGGCGTCGCGACAACAACCGACCGGCGCTTGCTGGTCGCCCAACTGCGGAGGTACTGCAACATCGAGAGGGCGGTCGACGAGTCGAGACCATTGAAAGGTCCGTCAAGGACAAGGAGCGCAGCGCGAGTGAGGAGCGCTTCCGCTAGCGATGCGCGTTTCCGTTCGCCGCCGCTCAAGCCGCGCACGAGCGGGCTTCCGACCGCCGTCGTGTACGCGTGACTCAGTCCCATGGCCTCGACGATGGAGCGCATCTTTGCTTCCGCCCATTCGCGCCTCGACGAGCCGTCTGGGCGATGTTCGGGCGTCTTGGCGTGCGAGGCGGGCTTGAGGGTCGCTTCGAGCGAGAGGGACGCAAAGTGCACGTCTCGATCGTCCATGAAGACCACCTGCGAGCGCAGGTTCCGTTCTCCCATGCCCGATCTCGCGAGGGACGAAGCGAGAGTTGGGCGGTTCGCGTGCGAGTGGTCAACGAGGCCATAGTCGAGGTGCGAGGAGGGCGAGAGGGGCAGGTCTGAGCAGCACGAAAGTGCGCGGACGAGGATTGAGGCGTTCGAGGTTGGCGGACCGACCACGAGCAGCAGTTCGCCCTGTCGACGTAACCGGGAGCTCGTGAGCGAACGGAGGACGACACAACAGCGACGGCGGCGTGTGGGCCCACGGGGGCTGTTCAGGTTGCACTTTATAGTGTACAGTACCCCGCAGCAGCCCCTCAAAAGCCCACGCGAGCCCTCGAACGCACCTGGTGGACGACTCCCTCGACTCCTCCGACCAGCACCTTTGCCCTCTCCGCGCCCTTCCTTTGCCCGTGCAAGCTGGAGAGGGTCCTCCTGAGTGGTCCGAGAGTGACAGTGTCGACGAACGAGTGGGCGAGGTCGTCTACGAGCGAGTCTCCGCCGCTGCGCCCGCCTGGGTCGGGGACGTCGAGCGAGCGGAAGCGGAGGGGCAGGCCGTGAGGGAGTGGGTCCATCTGGTGGTCACTCTGGCAGTCTCGCTGGGTGTGTAGCAAAACGCAGTAACGACTTGTAACCGAGGAGAGAGAGGTGCTCCACTCCGCCGAGGTCGGCGACAACTCCGAACTCGGTGAACCCTGCCTGCGTCACCGTCTGGCTCTTTTCCCCTCTCTTGCCCTTCTTCCCATCACTCTTGAACACTCGGAACACTCTCAAATGGCTGCAAACAAGGTGCGCTTCTCTGCCAGTCCACCTCGCAGCGTTCTCGCTGTGTTCCTCGTCCTCTTCCCGCCTTCCTTCCGCGGCGATCCTTCCCTCACGTTCGGTCGACGGGAGACGAACGGTGCAAGGTTGCTGGCGACGTAGGATTGACTCCAGGAGGACTACGGGCAACGGTGAAACGAAGGAACCGAACGTACCGCTGACCTCCGCAAACGACCGACGGCACGCAGAACATCCTCTTCGTGCTCACCTCGCACGACAAGTTCCTCAGCGGCAAGCCCACGGGATGGTACCTGTGCGTCGAGTCCTCCCCTCCCCCGTATCACACGAATCTCAAGTTGACGAACCCTTTGCTTTCCGCAGTCCCGAGGCCGCCCACCCGTACTACGTCTTCAAGAACGCCGGATACAACATCACCTTCGCTTCCCCCAAGGGTGGGAAGGCTCCTCTCGACCCGTCCTCGGTCGAGATGTTCAAGTGAGTCCGTGACGAGGGAGGGCCTCCATGCGCGCTCGCCGACCTCTTGCTCACTTTCCTCTCGCTTCACAGAGAGGACGAGGAGGCTACCAAGTTCCTCAACGATCCCGAGGCTAAGAAGCTCGTCGAGAACACCAAGAAGGTGCGCGGAAATTCGGCCAAGTCTGCCCGGGACGTCCGCTGACCTTCCGCTGCTTCTCTTCCAGCTCGTCGACGTCAAGGCCGACGACTACGCTGCGTACTTGGCAGTGGGAGGACATGGCCCGTGTTTCGGTTAGAATTGACGCCTTTTCGGTCCTGCGGCGGCTGGAGAACTGACCCGTTTGATTCCGCAGACTTGACCACCGATGCCGACAGCATCGCGCTCATTCACTCTTTCCTCTCGGCTAACAAGCCTGTGAGCGCGGTTTGCCATGGACCGACAGTCCTCCTCAATTGCCAGGACCCGAAGACAGGCGAGGCACTCGTCAAGGGCAAGAAGGTGAGCCTTCGTCCTGTTCCCACTCTCCTTCCCCGACTCACCGCCGCTCTTCCTCGCAGGTCACCTGCTTCTCCAACGAAGAGGAGAAGCAAGCCGGCCTCGTCGACGTGTGTCAGCCCCTTCCTCTCCCCTCCATCGCATGACTGACTCTCGCCCCGCGACAGGAAATCCCCTTCCTCGTCGAGACCCAGCTTCGCGGTGCCGGCGCCGACTTCCAGAACTCTCGCCAGCCGTGGGGCGTAGAAGTCTGCGAGGATGGACTCGTCATTACGGGTGCAAACCCCGCCAGCGCCGGAGCGATGGCCAAGAAGCTGCTGGCTAGGCTTGGGAAGTAGGTGCGGAGAGGCTAGGTGCGGAGAGGCGCTCGCTTGATCAGGAGGCAGGAGGCGTGAAAAAGGAATCGTGAATGCAAAGTGACAATGCAATACTTTCGATGTCTCGTTAGTTTGCGAGGAAGAGAGACGAGCAGAAGTCCGCATCGTCAGCCACTCATTCCGCGTTCCCTGCTCGGTGCTTGTAACGCCCATTCCACTCTCCCGCTTCGTCCAATCTCGTCCTCGACGGTGCCGTACCCCCGCTGCGGCCCAAGCCGCTGAGCGACGGCCCCTTCCGCCTCCTCCTCCTCAGAAATCGAATCCCACCCCCCTTCTTCGCTACAACACGGTGCAGCGCACGGACAACACACCGCGCCGCACTCTGCCGAGAAGACCGTTCCTGCGCATCGCCCACGATTAGAAGGAGGAGGCAAAGGGAAGGAGGGAGACGCACGGGTTGAGGAGACGGAATTTAGCAGGCCGTCGAGGAGCGTGCCGAGGATGGTAAAGAGGACGTCGGCCATCGTTTCGATCGTCTGGGGAACGAGGAAGATCTTGGATGCCCAGCGCGAGGGGCGAGAGGACGAAGGGCGACAATCGGGCTTTCGAGTCGCTCGTCAGGTATTTCTGTTCCGCTGGAGTGGGTACGCCCAACGTACTTGTATGTCATTGGCTCAGTCTGGACCCATCGGAGAGTTGCTTCAAGGCGTGCAACGGCGGCGAGGTCGTTCGACTGATGAGAAGCGCGAGGGAGAGTAGGTGAAGGAGGGCGACTCCAGCGGTAACGTTTGAGGTGTCGGTGGCCTCGGCAATAGCGTTGAGATCAGTAGCACGTCCCAACAAGCCACCACGCGGGTTGGGCCGTCGTCGTCGTCGAGCAACCTCTGGACTCACCGCTCTCGCTTCCACCAAACCCCAGCTCTCCCTGCTTTGCTGCTAGAAGCAGGCCAGTATGTCCAGCTCGTACGACCGGCGAGACTACGACCGCGACCGCGACCGACATTCGTCCTCGCGCCGCCGCTCCGCTTCACCCGACGACCGTCACCACCACTCCTCCTCGTCGCGGCGAGACAGGGACAGGGATTATCGTGACTCAGACAGGGACGGAGAGTCGAAGCGGAGTAAGAGGGATGAGCGGGATAGGGATGAGCGAAGGGAGAGGGACAGAAGGGATGGATCGCGGGAGAGGGGGAGCAGTAGGCGCGAGAGGAGTAGGAGCATGGACAGGTCGTCGAGGAACAAGGACAGGGATAGGGAGTCGAAGAAGTGCGTACGATCCTGGACGAGGTATCTGTCTGCGCCGATGGCATCCGCTTCCTTACTGACTTCTCCGACTCTTTGCGGTGCGTGCAGGCACAAGCACCGCGAGACGTCCGAGGAACGCCGTGCTCGTAAGGCCGCGCGGAAGAAGGAGAAAGAGGCAGACGCCGCGCTCCTCTTGCCCGAAGAAGCCCGCCTCGCCGCCGCCGAAGTCGCGTTCTACTCGGCGCAGGACAACCCATTCCATGACGCCAACCTCGGCGACAAGTTTGTTTGGGGGAAGAAGAGGGAGAAGGAGCGCAAAATGGGGTTGTCGCAGGAGGAGGCGCTCTTGCGAGACCGCGAGAGGGCGATGGAGAGTCAGGTGCGCCGGTCATCCCCGCGCTTCGAATTCGCTTCCGCTCACGCTGTCTCATAGCAAGAGATTGAGCGGCTCAACCGGCGACGTGCCGAGCGCGAGCAAGAAGCCATACTCCGCGAGCAAGAGGCGATGCGGCAAGCTCGTATGGCTGAGTCGGCTCAGATGGCCGCCTGGATCGACAAGGAGGACGACTTCCACCTCGAGCAGGCGAAGCGGCGCGCCGAGATTCGCGTGCGCGAGAGGCGGGCCAAGCCGATCGACTTTCTCGCGCTCAACCTCAAGTGGAGTCAGCCGCCGCTCAAGCCTGGCGACGAGGGGTATGACGAGCAGGAGGAGGACGAGGGCGAGGGCCTCGAGGTGGACTTGGAGGAGCCGTATGCGATCTTCGACGTAAGTTGCGCTCGACTCCCGCCCTTCGCCTCGAACTGACGCCTCTCCGGCAGCACCTCACGCTTGAAGACGCCGAAGAGCTCCACGAGGACATCAAGATGTACCTCTCGCTCGAAAAAGTTGAGGCGCACCAGGAGTTCTGGCGGTCGCTGCTGATCGTCTCGTCGGCTTCGCTCGAGGCGCTCCGCGAAGAACGGCAGATGGGCATCACCGCCTACGCCGCGCAGACTCGCGCCAACGCGTCTGTCAAAGCCGAAATCACTCGCCTGCTCAGCGGCAAGACGTACGACCAGCTCGTGCACCTGCAGGGCCAGGTCCAGGCCAAGCTCGCGAGTGGCGAGCCGATCGACGTCGACTACTGGGAGGGCTTGCTCAAAGAGCTTGTCGTGTGGAAGGCCAAGACCAAGCTGCGCGACATGCATGAGGTTGTGCTAAACAACCGCCTCGAGCAGCTGCGAAAGAAGCAGCGTGACGAGGCGCTGCGGTACGCTGAGGAGGTCAAGAGCGCGCTGCACGTTCCTGCCGCACCCGTGCCCGATGAGGAGGAGATGGAGCTCGAGGAGGAGGCGGAACCGGAGGGACCTGCTGGCGAGCCTATTGTCGCCGAGGCGTGGAACGAAGCCTGGGAGCCACCACGCATGAACAAGATCGCCGACGAGTTCCGGGCTTGCCAGGTCCTCGACGCTGCTACCGACCGTCAGAACTTGGTGCGTGGTGTGCCTACTTCCGCCGCTGCCCTTCGAGACTGAGCACATCGTCACGCAGCACTCGGCTCGTCGCGCTGTTGCCCAGGCTCGCTTCGTCGTCAAGCAGCGCGCCGGTCCGACCGAAGCAAAGGAGGGTACCAGCAAGGATGAGGAGATCTACCAGGCCGCCGTCGGCCAAGGCTTCGACGACGAGGAAGAGCTTTTCAACATGGAGGCCGAGCTGTCCAGGCAGTCCTACACCTGGGAGGACAAGTACCGCCCACGCAAGCCCCGCTACTTCAACAAGGTGCACACGGGCTACGAGTGGAACAAGTACAACCAGACGCACTACGAGTACGCCCACCTTTAGGTCTCCTCGGCCAGTCCCATATTGATTCTCGGTTCGCAGCTCCGACAACCCGCCGCCCAAAGTCGTACAGGGCTACAAATTCAACATCTTCTACCCGGACCTCATCGACAAGACGAAGGCGCCGCGTGAGTTGCAGCCGTATCAAGCTAGCAGCCACAGTCGCGTTGACCCTCTTTTCTCGCAGAATACCGCATCGTCAAGAACAAGGAGAACCCGGACATCTGCACCATCGTGTTCTCCGCCGGCCCTCCCTACGAGGACATCGCCTTCACGATCGTCAACAAGCCTTGGGAGCACTCACACAAGCGCGGCTTCAGGAGTTCGTTTGACCGCGGTGTCCTCCAACTTCACTTCTCGTTCCGCCGCACGTTCTACCGGTGCGTCCGCTTCGTCCTGCTTGTCTTGATCAGCTTGCTGACTATCCATGGGGACGACACAGCAAGTAAGAATTGGAGGAGAACGGCACATGTGCGTTTGTCGTTGGGAAGGGGCTGCTGTTCGCAATGCATCATCTCGCCCGCTTCTCTTGCGCGGTTCACAGTCTTTCATAGTACCTCGAGAGCCCGAGAGGCTGCCAGCGACGACTTGCGTCCATCCGGACGAGGCGGTGTTCGGTGTTCCTCTACATCTCGAACGCTCGCTCGACCTGGGCTGCTGCCCATGTGGTCAAAGGTTGCCAGGCTTGCTTCTCCTGCATCCCGAAAGACCGCTCTGCCTCGCACGCAGCTCACAGCCGAGGTCGTCTTCCATCAACTCTCACACCTCCGGGTTGACCCCTCCTCAATCACATCGCCAGACGCGGCTGGAGACGAGGCCGAACGGCTGCTAGATGTACTCTTGACGCGCCTGAAGGCGGAAGAAGCGGAAGGGAGCGCTGTGTCACCGCTCGGCCCCTCCCTCGAATTGATTCTTCGGGACAATCCCCTCGGTCGACTGATCGAGCTGGTGAATGTGGACGAGGCGTCGGGTGTACGAGAAGCTCTCCTGCGATGGTACGGAAGGACGGTTGCTGAGCTGGACGAGGCGTGGCTCACGCACGCCGCCGTCAACAAGCCTCTGTCCGTCTCTATACTCTATCTCCCTCTCTCACCTCGTTGCGCGCTGACCATCTTTCGGACCACAGCGTGGCCCTCCTTCGCCGTTACGTCGAGAGTCAAGAGGTTTTACGTCCTGAGGAAGAACTCGTGGTCGCGGAGACGATGTCCACGATCGCAGAGCGGATCAGAACAGTGCGCAGGATGATCCTTCTTGCTTGACTTCCTACTGATGTACGTCGTCCGTAGAAACCCGAGCTGCTCGCCATTTTCTTCCGCGACAAGCCGTCGACCTCGCGGCGCCCAGACGTCTCTGCCCAAATAACCGCTGCGATGAGCCGTTCTGTCGCTGGCAGCCTCCCGGAACCCCCTTCTTCGCCCACGCTATCCCAGTCGACGCTGAGCGACGTGTCGCGACCGTTCAGTGCCTCCGACACGTCGACCATGTCTCCTCGCCGCCGAGCCGAGCACGACTTCGTCCTTTTCTCGTTTCTCCTTCAGTTCATCCATCGCGAAGGGCGCCTCGGGGAGGTTGCAAGGTCCGGCATCCTCAAGCTCGTCGAGATTGTTTCACGCCTCTCCGCTCCCCGCCCCGTCTCTCAACTGCCTCTTTCGTCTTCCACCGCAACGCTCATTCCGCCTGTCGCCGCCTGCGATGCGATCCTGTCCTTTGCGGAGTATCTCCTCGACTCGGATTTCGCCGAAATCTTAGGAGCAGGACTGGGAGCACTCTACGGCAACTTGCCGGGGAAGCTCGTCGTTCAAACGGCGGACGCGAGCCAGCCGGATGCGTCGGACGGCCCTCAGTCAATGAGAGTTCGGATGGTGCTGGGCGGTATGGGAGCACTGCACGGTGAAGAGGACGTCGAGACAGCACAGCGGAGAAAGGAGGAAGAGGAGAACCGGCTGCGGGCCGAAGGCTTCGGTTTCAGCGGCTCGACCGACTTCGGCCAGGCGCTCGACAATTTCCTCAAGTTGCTCGAGTTCACACAGGACGTGTTACGTCTGTGCGGTGGTATCGCGGCTGCGACGAGCGAGACCATCGACGATGGCGAGGACAAGCGACAACGGCGCTTCATCGTCAACGCCCTCACATTCGCCATTCTCGATGCCATCCGCAAGCTCTTCCTCGAGAGCGTCCTATACCCGTCCATTCTCGAGTGCTGTGAGACAGACGGCTCGGCAGTCGCGGTACTCAGCTACATCGACTTGGTGCTCGGCGCAGTCGACGAGGGCTCGATGCTTGAGGCGACGATACTCGCATTCCTCTTCGGCGAAGACGACCGCCGTCCTCTCGTGGTGGCCTCGCCAGACATACGGACCGCAGACGAGTCGCCGTCGCTCCTGTCGCCGCGCAAGGCCAAAGTGAAGAGGCGGAAGTCGTCGGCTCTCCGACTTGTCGAGCGTTCGGCGAAGGCTTCGTTCGACTACTTCACATCGGATGGTCGCTTTACCCTGCGTGACCTTCTGATTGCCCACATCGATTCAGCCTCGGCATCAACGTCCTCAGCCACACTCAAGCTCCTTCAGACCCTCGTCACGAAGCACGACCGCTGGTCGGTCGCGCTGCTCGACTCGGTACTCGACGCCTCAGCCACATCCTTCCCGGTTCCTCTTCGTCAGCAAGCGCCGACCCCTCCTGCTAACCACGACGAGGAGGACGCTGGCGACTCTTTCGTCTATCGGCCAAGTGCTGCAGCTTTCGACGACGAGTCTGATGAAGAGGACTTTGTCTACCCCACCTCGACACCGGTCACGCCGACACCGCCAGCACGCCGGACCATGTTCGACAACACGCCTGCTGCCGCTCTGCGACCACTCCTCGGCTCGACTCGCCCGGCGATGCCCTCCGCCTCTCTTCATCGCGACACCCTTGACACTCTACTTTCCTTAATCGGCATCATCGATCCGTCCTATCGCAAAATGCGCACTGCCGGCGGCGGGTCCGAGATCACGACGACCGGCTTCTCCAACTATCTGCGAGACGCCGAAGCGAGCCTGGCTTCGGACGCTGGCTTCCGCCGGGGTCTGTTGGCTTCGGTCGACGACGTCGAAAAGGCGGAGGATCCGCTCGCGCACCTTCAGGGGGAACGGCGGCGGACCGGCCTGTTTGGCGTCGCGAGAAGCCTGACTGGCCAGGAGTGCGCGAACGTAAAGACGGGTCACCGTCACAAGCTACGGCCTACAAGCAAACTTCTCGCCCTACTGCTCGACTCGTCAGCTCGCTTCTTCTCGCACACCCCGGATGTCAATCTCGCCCTCACTGCGGTCCTCGCCGCTCTCGCATTGTCGCCCTATCGGTCCCTCGAAGGATGGCTGTTGCCTGTCGTCAAGCATCGAAGTCGTCCAACAACGGATGCTGGCGTCCTCGACGTCCTCGGCCGCGGCGGAAGGTGTGGCAAATCGAGCCGTAGCGACGATGGAGACGACCGCTCCGTCGATCACGAGCTGGAGGAACGCAGCCGACGCGATGCGCTCTTCGCGCCACTCTCGCCCTCGCCCAACGTCTTCGCCGATGACGCTCCTCCTTCCGCTACCCGTGCCGCACTCGCAACGTCCGACTGTCTCCTCTCCGTCCTCGAGGCGCTTGCAAAGTCGATCGAAAGGTATCGCTCGACGATCCCTCAGTTCGACGACTACCTTTTTCAGCGTCGACAAGGCCTCTTCTTCGCCGACAACCTCGCCGACGCACTCGAGAGCGGCAACCTGGGCGGCACCGCCCTCGACGGATCTGCGTTTGTCCCGCCGGCGTCTGATCCGCCTGGGCGGCAGGAACTTTCGACTGCGCCCAAGAAATCGCAAGGACTGGGTTTTGGCGCATTCTTCTCGCCTCGACGTCCCGCTCATCAGCGCTCGCCATCCTCGACAAATGCCTTCGCGACGCCACCTCGGCCTAGCCGATTGAGGCGATCGGCGTCGGAGGAGTCGCTCGGCGGCCCTCGTACCCTTTCCTCGCGTACTTCCGCTCCCCAAGCTGCTGTACCAGCGCGCGCAAGCGAGCAGCAAGGTACCGCCTCCCCTTTCGCAGCGCACTATCGCGAGACGGGCGCCATCACGGTCGAGCCCGTTGTTGTGTCGACGCCTGCACGGGCGCAACATTCGAGGCTCGCCTTCTCCGTGTCGCAAAGCGACGACGAGGACTCAACGGGTCCAGGCTACTCGCCGACAAAGCATCTCTCTAGCCGGACGCCAGTCCCTGCCCACTCGCCAGGACCCAGCTCGCCAACCACTTCCAGTATAAGCCCTTCTGGGGCGCACGCAAGCGCCAAGAACGCCGATGTCAAGCTCGTCTCGCTGTCGACCATCCTCGACAATGTCATTGTTCTCGAGGAGTTCGTCAAGGAGATTGCTGCCATCGTCTACGTCCGTCGCGCGATGGGGATCGACGCAGTCAGCTTCGTCAACTAAGAGCCGCACCCGTCATATGCCAAGGCTTTGCCGTCGTTTCTTCCCGCCAACTACCTTCGTCCAGCCCTTCCTCCTATACCCACGCTCGTTATGATACCATCGCATTGCACGTACCAATTGGACAGCCTGTCAGGACTCCTCGTTGTGTTTGTTTGTCCAGACGAGACGCGAAAGTGGGGCTTGCTCGTCCAGCACTCGCTAGACTCTCGCTGGGCGCTTGTGACTCCGCAGGCGCGCTTACACGTCTGCCTGGACGTTATCGAGCTCGTTTGCGAAGCTGCTGTGAACCCTCGTCGCCCGCCGACAAGCACCCTCAGCTCGCGGGCCGATCTCGATCAGCACGCGCGCCAGGCGAGTGCGGCGCGTCCGACGGGATGGGAGAGGTCAGTAGCGATGTGGTAGGGCAGGCGGCGCAAGGACCGAACGGAGACGTGGGCACTCGAGGTGAGTCCGAGGCGATGAAGCGACGTGGGCGAGACGAGCGATTGCTGGGCTCTCGTAAGCGCATCAGTGTGATCTGTGCAGAGGGTATGGGTTATTGGCACGGCTACTGGGCTGTGCAGGGGACGACATGCTGAGCCACCTCGTTCCCCTGGGTCGTCGCGGTGCGTACTAACGCCTGGCTTCCGCGTTCTCTCCCTCTTCAGGAGTCGCAGGTGGACCTTTTGACGCCCCAGAAAAGGCGGACATGAAGCAAGACGCGCTCCCGCCGTCGCCGCCGATGACGGACCAGGCTGCGACGTCGGGCGAAGGCAGTCCCAAGACGCCTATGATTGACCAAACGCCGAAAGACACGCCGCCGCGCTCACCAGGTGTCGAATCAGAGTACAGCGGGTCGTCTGCATCCTCGACGAGAGCGGCGCTGTTGCCTTTGCCCGCCGAGGTCTTCCTCAACGTGCTAAGCTTTCTCCAGCCCGACGACCTCGCCCGCATGACCCGCGTCTCGTCCGCCTGGCGTGCCGTCATCGACAATGAGCCGCGATTGTGGTCCTCGCTGGGTGTGATGCTCGACGACGACCACGACATGCGGAAGGTGTCCTACGTCTGCTCGCGCGCGCTCGGCAATGGCGGCGGTCGAAGCGGAATGAGTGGCATTCGCGATCTTGTCGTCCAGCTGCGGTATCTCGACGATCTTCACGGTCGATACGGCGATGTCATTCCAAAAGAGCTGGTCAAGACGCGAGTCAATGTTGTCCTCTCGTCCGTTGCGTGGGCGTCCATCCGCCGACGCGACCAGGTGCACGCCATCATGCCGTTCGGGCCGCCGTCGATCTCGACTTTGTGGCGCCTCACACTCTGCCTGTATCCGAACACGATCGCTTCGGCACACGCGTTCCACGAGGTTGCGGAATGGGCGGCGGATCCTGTCTTCTCTGCACTCAAGGAGTATGTTTGCAGCGGTCCTATTTCGCAAGAGCATCCGGCTGACCGCCTCCGTCCCGCAGAGTCATCGTTCACGCCTCTTTACCCGACTTCGTCTTCGGCGGGAAAGTCCTCTCCATGTTTCCGACGGTGTCAAGACTCGACATGGCGTTCCAGGTGCACAGGCGTCCCTCTCAACCCGTGAACGTCGGGGAGTGGATGTGGCAGCCGAACGGCGGCCGCAGCCAGGCAGTCCAGTCACTTCCGTCGCTGGAAACCCTTCGATGGCGGTACCTCACCGTTCTCGACCTCGCCTTGCCCCGACTCCCGGTCCTGCGCACTCTCCAGCTCACGCGCGTCCGCTGGGTCGGCCGCTCGTTCTTCTTGCTCCTTCGCATCGCCCGCCGGACCCTCGAGACGGTCGACTTGATCGACCTCGTCATGGACGAGCCGAGCGATCCGTTCGAAGATTGGGGCGAGTTCGTCGACGTCCGTGACCCAGAGTTTATCGACGACCCCGTCCCACCTCTCGACGACTACGCCGCCGACGGTGTGCCCGCCCCAATCCGCTTCCCCGTCCTGCGCCGCCTCACCATCAGCGGCATGACGCCTCCCATCTTTGCACCGTCCACCAGCAGCGAAGTCGACTTCGATCTCGATTTTGAGAATTTCCCGACGCCGCTCTTCGTTATGCCCGCCCTGAAAACCTGCCAGCTCGTCGAGACGACCTTCGACGATGATCTGGAGTCCATCAGCGAGATCGGGCAGCTCGCCGCGCTGGGCGCAAACGCTCCGCGAGTCGAGCACCTCATCCTCAACAGCATCGTCATTGACGACATGGCCGTCTGCGCCTGCCTCTTTAACATGAGCGGCGCCATGACCCACCTCGATCTCTCAGAGTCGAGCATCTCGGACCACGCCATCCTCCAGCTACCGAACCTCGTGCCGAAGCTCGAGACCCTCGACGTTCGGCTGTGCAACGAGATCTCGTGTCAAGGCGTCGCGCGGGTTGTCGAGGTCTTTTTGGCCCGTACCGATTCGGGCTGGAGCAAGATCCAGCAGGTCTTCCTCGACCCGCCGTCCGAGTCGTGGGCCGACTGGCGAGCGTACAGCTGGCTGGATTTCGTCGGCGTCCTCAGTCGTGACGACCTCGACTTTGAAGGCGATGGGCCAGTCGATCCGCAGCAGCGGGATCAGTGGAAGCGATCGGGCAAGAAGGATCTGGAATGGCAGGAACGGCGGGCGTGGCGGAAGGAGCACGAGATGAAGGTCCAGATGTTCGCGCAGGATGAGGCGTACCGCGCGGCGAACGGCGGCGGCAGTGGCGCTGCGCACGATGGCACAAGCGGCGCTGCGAACGGTGGCGGAAGCGGCTCTACAGGCTCGCTCATGACCACCAGCCCCTTCTTCCCGCGCCACGATGCTCCGCCTCACCTTTCGCAAACGAGTGTTCTCCGCCTTCCGCCCATCCCTACCGTCTTGGCCCCAGCTCCAGCCTCGTTGCTTCCGTACGCGCCTCCGCCTCGACAAGGCCTCTACGCCTTTCCTCCTCGCGCTGACTACCAGCCTCCGCCCATCGTTGTGCCTCAGTCGATCTGGCAAAATGCGATACCCCAGCCGCATCAGCCTCAACCGCAACAGACGCAGCACACGACTGAGGAGGACGGCGACTATTCGTACCTCGACACTGAGGATGGCCTTGACAGCGTCGACCCAGCGGTCATCGAAGCCCAGCGCGTCGAGTACGAGAGGCTCTCGCAGCGGCACGACAATCGCCTCGTTTCGGAAACGGACGCCTACAACGCTCAGCGCCGTCGCCAGCAGGATGCGCATGAGGGTGTCGTGACACGTGTTGAGGAGGTCTTCGAGCTGCATTCGGCGTTGCTCGTTGCTCGGGACAGCGATGAGGCTGCAGACGAGCAGGTGGACGAGGTCCTTCTCGACGCCGAGGAAGAGCCGCAGCCACACCTTCGCGGCTTTGCCGGCGACGACAGCACGGAAGACGAGGAGGACGAGGAGATATAGGCTGCGGAGTTTGTCGAATCCGTTGAGGCCGTCGAGGTCGTCGCTCGAGCGGAGTAACCAACGCCTTCTTCCCTCTCCCTCACCTACACCTGCGGTCGCCCCGCATCCTGCTCACAGCGCCACGTCAACGTTTCATCCTACACCCTCATGCCGACATCACGACCCGCACGCATCCCACGCCACACCTTGTACGGAATCACACTTCACCTCTTCTCTTCCTGGCGCGTATCCTTGTTCCCCCCCCCCCCCGGCACCCGTCTCCGTGTACGCTCGCATCGGTACCTCGTTCTTTTGGGATCATTGCGCAACCTGTACGCTGTTTCTGTCGCTCCTTGTCCCGACGGTCGCGGGCGAGCGGGAGAGCCAGATCTCGAGGAAAGAGACGGCTCACTTCGAGCTGCGGATCCTTCGCTCGGGGCTCTGCTTCGTAGTAGCTCGCTCACTGATCGGCTGACGCCTGCCTAGACGGCTTTGTGCTGCCGCGGGGGTGGAGAGTCGTCTTCCTGACACACTTCTCCTAACGCCACTCGCAACGCTCCCTCAGTCGAGCTCCTGCCCCTTTACAGTACTTGCTCTTGCTACGGAGAAAGCTCGAGAGCAGCTGCACACCCTCAGTCGTCGTTCGTCGCCCGTCCCCGCCCCGTCAGTTTCGCACACAACTCGCTCCTCGCGTCGGTCATGGACGAGCTCAGGTGCAATAGCCTGCGGTGCAGGAAGTCTCTGGCACTTGAGGTACGTGCCCCATTGAACTGAGACTCTCGCGACTTTGGAGATCGTGCTGCCGGGTCTTCCGGCCGCTGGGCGGACTCGCTCACCTTCTGTACTCGCTGTACAGGGCTCGTAAGCATATCCTACGGTCTTGAGACTTCGAAATTGGCTGGCTAACTCGCTTACGTCGAAAGTGCCGTCGTCACGACCTGGTTCGTTCCCCTCGATCCGAGCAGCCGGCTGGCTCGCTCGCTCGCTCACCTTGTCACCGCGCAGCTCGCACATCTTCTGCGTCGCGTGTGCAAATGCCCTGTTCTCCGTCCCGCAAATATGTCCCGCTTGCGAGACGGCACTACCAGACGCGCAAGTTTTCCGTCCCCGCTTGACTGGCTTCGAATCACCCTTCCGTCCGCAGAGATGACGCCGTACAAACGGCTCTTAATCCGCACGATTCGTACAAGACCTCGATCCTGTCCGGCTTGTCGCCCTCGATCATCCTCGACATTGCCAGCCGCGCCCTCAACTTCTATACCTACCAAGTAAGACCGCTCCGTCCACCTGTCACGCCCCATTTCTTACGCTCTTCTCCTTCGCAGGTCCAGCAAGAGGCGGCATTCCAAGCGTTGATCACCAAAAACGCTCAGGAGGTGCGTCGACTCCCGATTCGAGCAAAAGACTCGGACTGATTTTGGCCGTGGCAGCGGATCGCTGTTCTTGAGGCTCAGTGCAACACCACTATGCGCGAAGCACACGCCGAGATCACCCGTGAGTACTCTTATCAGCGACGCTTGCAGGCAGCTGACTCGGGTCGTGCGCAGTGCTCAAAGAGAGGCTGGCAGGCACGTCCGTCGCGTCCTCTCGCTCGTTTGTGAGGCTCATAGTACCCTTGCAGGCACGGAGAAGGACCTCGAGCTGGAACGGCGCCGCGTGCACGACCTGCAGGAGACGCACAAGGCGAACGCGAAGGCATACCAGAAGCTCAAGGTCGGTCCTCCGTCTTCGCGTTCTCGCCTCCCCGCTGACGAGCGACCGTATCCTGCAGGCGCAGTTCGACAAGACGAAGCAGCGCTCGCTTCTCAACCCGCAGCACGCCCCTCTCGCCGGCGACCAATCCTTCGCCAACACACTCGCCTCTCCCGCCCTCTCTTCCCACCAAGTTCCCGGCACACCTCGACGGACGTTTGTTCCCGCTCACGCGTCAAACAATGCAGGCTTCGGGATCCAGCGCTCGTCGTCGCGCGCGAGCGTGCCGTCCAGGGTTGGCGGGAGTCGTCCGTCGGGGCGGGCTGGCTCGATTGGCCAGCAAGGTAGGATGAGCACGAGCTTTGGCGGAGGAGGGCAGCAGCAGGAAGCGACGAGGCGTCCGCTTGGCGAGCAGAGGACAAATGTGCAGTCGAGGTCGAATGGCGGGAGTGGCGGCGGCGGAGGCGGCGGAGGGTTCGCCAAGACGCCTCACCACGGGCATGAAGGCGAAGGGGCGATGCAGTTCCTCGGACAGCAGCAGCAGCAGTCTGGGGGGTCGGGCGGAGCGAGGCTAAGTGGCCATTTCGCAGGATTCGGCCACAGTGCGCCCGCCTCTTCTCTGGCGACTTCAGATGTCTCTACTGACCTTTCACACCACGCAGACACCGCCTTCCGCCCAGCGCAGCCCATGTCGAGGGCCAACAGCGGCTGAGCGCATGGCGTGCTCCGTCTTGGGAAGGTTACCGCTTCTCTTTCTCGATCATTCTTGCAGGCGGACGACAGGGTGAAGTCGGTGCATTGCGACGGGCGTCTCCTCGACGTTGTGTGGTGGGCGAGGAGGACGACGAGGCTCGTGTGGCGAGGAGAGGTTGGGCGCCTTGCTAGCCGAACGAGGAACGGAACGCGTTTTGCTCGGGAAGTTGCTCGTAAGCTGGAGAAGCCGCGGGCGTGCCGGCGACGCTGAAGGAGCCCAATCGAAATCTGGCTGAGTTCCCGCGCGCGACGATGACCCATGACCTCGTCGACCTCGGCTCTCTCACTCCTTTTCCTCACTCTTCACACTTCATTCTCAGAGACACACCCAATACTTATACCAGGATATGGACAAATTGACCGACGCAGCCATTGCGTCTGTCCAAGCCGCCATCGAGCTGGCAAAGGAGAACTCGCAGGGAACGGTCGCTCCCGCCCACCTGTTCTCTGCGCTGCTCAGCCCGACGACGAACGCCACTGGCCAGGCACAGCAGACTCTCTTGCACTCGATCCTGAGCAAAGGTGCGCGCGCCCGCCGTCTCCTCGCCAGTTGCCCCCACATCACCCTCACGTTCCCCGACCTTCTGTCGACCCTCGCACAGCATACTGACAGAGCTTGCCTGCGTGGACAGCCGGAGCACAGCCCGAACTTGTGTCCCGAGGACTCGCAAAATTCATCGTCCGCTTGCCGTCCCAGGAACCCCCTCCCGAAGATGTCAGCGTCTCGCCGGCACTCTCAAAGGTTCTCAGGGAGGCAGAGAAGCTCATGAAGGACAAGGTGGGTACGCTAATCAGACGGGAAAGCACCGAGCTGACTCGTCGTGCCCGCAGAACGACTCGTTCGTTGCCCAGGACCACCTCATCCTCGCCTGCATCCAGGACAACTCGATCATCAACATCCTCAAGGACGCCGGCACGACCCCCGACGCCGTCAAGAACGCCGCACAGCAGGTGCGCGGCGGTAAGCAGGTCAACAGCAAGGGCGCCGAGGAGGGCTTCGAGGCGCTCAAGAAATACGCGACCGACTTGACTGCCCAGGCCGAGGAGGGCAAGCTCGACCCCGTTATCGGCCGCGACGACGTGATCCGCCGCTGTATTCGTATTCTCTCCCGCCGAACCAAGAACAATCCCGTCTTGATCGGTGACGCCGGTGTCGGAAAGACGAGTGTTGCCGAAGGACTCGCCCAACGTATCGTCAACCGCGACGTCCCGCCCAACCTCATCGCGCGCATCTTCTCCCTCGACCTCGGTCTGTTGATGGCCGGCGCATCGTACAAGGGCCAGTTCGAGGAGCGCGTTAAGTCGGTCCTCGAGGAATGCGAAAAGTCGGAAGGCTCCGTCATCCTCTTCATCGACGAGGTCCACCTCATCATGACTGGCCAGGGCGCGTCGGGCGGAGGCATGGACGCAGCCAACCTCTTCAAGCCCGCCATGGCCCGCGGCAAGATCCGTGTCATAGCTGCGACGACCCTCAAGGAGTGGCGCATCATCGAGAAAGTGCGTTCCCGTACTCGTTCGATCGCTCTGATGATCTGATGGTGACGACTTCGCGTGAGCAGGATCCGGCCATGGAGCGTCGTTTCCAGCAAGTCATTGTCAACGAGCCGTCCGTTCCCGAAACGATCAGCATCTTGCGCGGCATCAAGGAGAAGTACGAGGTCCACCACGGTGTCACCATCCTTGGTATGTCTCTTGTTCTCACGTTCAGGTCACTCAGAATGAGTGCGCGGTCATTGACATGGTTCTCCTCGCAGACTCTGCCCTCGTCTCCGCCGCAACTCTCGCCCACCGCTACCTTACCGCCCGCCGCCTCCCCGACTCGGCCATTGACTGCGTCGACGAAGCCTGCTCCGCCGTCCGCATCGCCCGCGAGTCCCGCCCCGAAGAGATCGACAAGCTCGAGCGCCAGAAGCTCCAGCTCGAGATTGAGCTTCACGCGCTCCAGACCGAGCTCGCACGCGACAAGAAGGACGAAGTCGCCAAGCAGAAGATTGAGGACACGAAGCAGGCCATTTCGAAGATTGACGACGAGCTCGCGCCCATCAAGGCGCGGTTCGAGGCGGAAAAGTCCAAGAGCGACGAGCTGAACCGCATCCGCAAGCGTATCGACGAGCTCACCGCCAAGGCTGCCGACGCCGAGCGCCGCTACGACCTCGCCACTGCCGCCGACTTGCGCCACTACGCCATCCCCGAACTCCAGACCCGTCTCACCCAGCTCGAGGAGCAGAAGCAGGCGGAGGAGCGCCAGCGTCGCGCCGAGGGCGCAGAGTCGCTCGCTGGAGACACTGTCACGCCAGAGGCGATCCAGCAGGTCGTCGCGCAGTGGTCCGGTGTTCCGGTCTCGAACATGAAGGTGCGTGCCCAACCTCTCGCTCTGTCAACGCAAACGTCTACTGACGATGCTCGCTCCCGCAGATGACGGAGAAGCAAAAATTGCTCAAGATGGAAAAGACGCTCAGGAAGGAAGTCGTTGGCCAGGACGAGGCCATCTCGGCCGTCGCAAACGCGATCCGCCTCAACCGCTCCGGCCTGTCGAACCAGGACCGCCCCATTGCCAGCTTCCTCTTTGTCGGCCCGTCTGGCACCGGCAAGACCCAGCTCGCCAAGGCGCTCGCCAAATTCCTGTTTGACTCGCCCGATGCCATGATCCGCCTCGACGGTTCCGAGTACTCGGAGAAGCACGCGATCGCCCGCCTCATTGGCTCTCCTCCCGGCTACGTCGGACACGAGGAGGGCGGCCAGCTCACCGAGTACGTCAGGCGCAAACCGTACACGGTCGTCCTCGTCGACGAGATCGAGAAGGCCTCGCGCGAGTTCTGCCAGCTCTTCCTCCAAGTCCTCGACGATGGTCGCCTCACCGACTCGCAAGGCCGCATCGTCAACTTCAAGAACACGGTCATCATCATGACGTCCAACATTGGTTCCGCCTTCCTCAACGAGCTTGGCGACGACGTTGAGACGGTCCCTCCCGCAACGCGCGAGCTCGTCAACGGTGCCCTGCGTGCCGCCTTGCCCATCGAGTTCATCAACCGCGTCGACTCGATCATCATTTACAACCGCCTGTCGAGGAAGGACGTCCGCGGCATCGTCAACATCCGCCTCGCCGAGGTCCAGAAGCGCCTCCGCTCGAACGGTCGCGACATCACGCTTTCAGTGTCGGAACCCGCGATGGACTTCCTCGGCACGATCGGCTACTCGCCCATGTTTGGCGCGCGCCCGCTCAACCGCGCCATCCAGACCGAGCTGCTCAACCCGCTGTCGAAGATGATACTCGACGAGTCGGTCCGGGACGGCGAGACGGCGCGCATAGAATTCGACGACAAGCGCAACCGCCTCGTCGTCGTGCCCAACCACGAGCCGAGCGTTATGATGGATGAGGATGAGGACGAGGACATGTCGGGCGGGTCTGACATCGAGATCGAGGAGGTCGACGACTGAAGGGGGGGCCAAGTCTCTCGAGGCGAGAAGAGGAGCGGGACGGAGGCCTCGAACGTGAATTACGGCGACGAGCAGGAGGAGGAGAAGAAGAAGAAGAAGAAGAAGAAAAGGCGCGCATAGTCCGAGTATCCAATTTCGCATACCTTCTTTCGCATGTAGCTCCCTTGTTGTCCCTGTCGCATAGTTCTGTTCGCTGTGATTGCAGTTTGGTTTTCGCAACTCGTCATCGTCGCCGTCCTTGAATTCGAGTCGGCCCCACTCAACGACGGACTCGCCGACTCCGTCAGCGACTTTCTTCTTCAAGCTCTTCACTTGCACGCTCATCCAAGGGCCTCGGACATGCTGCTATCCGCTCTTCTACCCCTCAGTTTGCTTGTCAGCCAAGCGGCGGCCCTGTGGCCCCATCCTCGCTCCTTGTCGACCGGCTCGTCCTTCGTCAAACTTGCGGACTCCTTCGAGGTCATGGTTGCCCAGGGGGACCTTGCGAAGGACATGCAACGTATGGTGAATTAATCTGCGATCGCTGGAGGACCAAGTTGTCGCTCACTACTACCAACAGCTCGATAAGGCGATCGCTCGCTGCATAAAGCACCTCCAAGATGACCAACTGAGGCGGCTCACACTTGACAGAGGAGAGTCTGATCGGTCAGTCGATGCGGAATGTCGGCTCTTGGCAAAGACCGCCGCTCATCTCGACTCACAGGGCGCAGGTCGAGAATGCTCCGTCTCTCTCTCGCCTCCTCCTCTCGCTCAACTCGACGGCTGCCAGTACATTAGCAGATGAGATCGATAGCCTCTACGAGCTCGACGAGTCGTACAGCCTGTTCGTCCCCGCGACCGAGCCGAGCGCACGAACGGCGACCGCACTCCTCACAGCTCAAACGCTCGTCGGCCTGTTGCGAGGACTCGAGACCTTCACGCAACTCGTCTACTACTTGCCTGCTGGGGACAGCTTCCCTGCTGCCCTGCGCTACGTCGCCGTACCGCTTCGTATTAAGGATCAGCCAGCTTTTCCATACAGGTTCGTCCCTGCAAGATTCCCACTGGTTCTTCGCTGACCGGCCTCAGGTACAGAGGCTTCATGGTCGACACGGCGCGGAACTGGTATCCGGTTGATGGTGAGGAAGAGAGCTTCGGTTCTAGTGAGCGTGTCTTACGGGAGTTAATCGCCGCAGACATCCTCCGCACGCTCGATACGATGGCTTCCGTCAAGCTCAACACCCTCCACTGGCACATCACCGATCAACAGTCCTTTCCGCTTCAGATCCCGACCTTTCCGGACCTCGCTACGTTCGGCGCGTACTCGGCCGACCAGATCTACTCGACAGTGGACGTCGCCAAGGTAGTTGAGTATGCGCGGGAACTCGGGATCGCGGTCATGCTCGAGGTGCGTGACCTTGGGATTCGTTGGCCGTTGGAGTGACTGAAGAATCGTCGCTCCGCAGGTCGACATGCCCGGCCATACCGCCTCGATTGCTGCCGCTTACCCTGAGCACATCGCTTGCCTAAAGGCTCGTCCATGGTGGCGCTACGCTGCTGAACCGCCTGCAGGTGCGCTCGCCAGTGTTGCATTCGAGTCAGTTCTGACAGGCTCGCTTCGATAGGCCAACTGCGTCTCGGACGTCCCGACACCCTCGCCTTCTCTAAACGAGTGCTACAAGACGCGGCGAGGCTCGCGTCCAGCGCCTTCTTCAGTTCAGGCGGCGACGAGGTGGTGCGTCTTCACGCTTTCTTCAACCTTGACCTTGCTAATACTCGACAAACGTCGAGCAGAACGAGCGCTGCTACGTCGAAGATCCCGAGACGACGGCTGCGCTGGATGCTCGAAACGCTACAGTGGACGAGCTGCTTGGTGAATTCGTGCAAGGCTTGCACGAGACGCTGATCGAGTCGAAGAAAACGCCGGTGGTCTGGGAGGAGCTCGTCCTGAAGCACGACTTGGGACTTACGAACGAAACTGTTGTGATGGTCTGGATGGACTCGGTGCGTCCCGCTGCCATCGATGAAGCGTGGGCTGACCCTTCTGTCAAGCAGGCAAATGTGCGCGCGGTAGCGGCCAGAGGGCATCGCATCATCCACGCTGCGTGCGTTCTCGTTTCTCCTCGTCCATCCCTCTGCTGATGCTCCGTGTGTAGGAGCGACTACTTTTACCTCGACTGTCCGTCTCCTCTCCTGCCGGCTCCGTTCGGTACTGATTTCGTCTGCGCAGGTGGAGCCGGCGCTTGGCTGGGTCGCTACCCAAACGGCACGTCCTGGTGCGAGTGCGTCTCAGTTGTGGCTGCCCGGTGCACCAACTCGCTTACCTCTCATGCAGCCCGTTCAAGACCTGGTCGAAAGTGCGGAACGCAACTGTCACGTCGGTGTTGACCGCTGATTTGAACCTCCCGCAGAGCTACTCATTCGACCCGCTCTTCAATCTGACGAGCGACCAGCACGAGCTTGTCTTGGGCGGCGAGGCGCTCCTTTGGAGCGAGCAGGCGGGACCAGAGAACATCGAATCGATAGCATGGTGAGCTTAGCTCGCTCTCGTTAGAAGGACGTATCTGACGACCTCGTCGTGCCAGGCCTCGGGCGGCGGCGGCGGCAGAGGTGTTCTGGACGGGCGGGTCGGTCGAAGAAGGGCAGAGGAATGTTGGAGAGGCGCTGCCGAGACTGCACGACTGGCGGTGTATTCACTTCCTTCTCCTCTCGGGGTGCAAGAGCTCACGACTTGTCACAGGTACCGCGCCGTGCAGAGAGGCGTGAAGGCAATTCCTTTGCAGCCTCATTGGTGCGCCCTTCGACCAGGACAATGCGACTTCGACGCGTAGATCTGCTGTCGTCAACTGATGGTTGCTGTTGCCCTCGCGTTCCTTTCGGCGAGTTCCGGTGAGCGCAAGCAATCTTCGAGTCGCTCGACGACATCTTCGCCTGCTTGCTTACCTTGCCTCAACTCCTCTTTCCTCTCACAACCTTTGAGTGCTGTCGTATGTTGGCCAGCTCCTTGTACGACAGCGACGGACGTTCACCACACGTTGCAAGCGATGTAAACCCTCCAACTCTGTTCAAGCGTATTATTTCAACTCTCTCGCCTACTGCCTCTCGCTGGTGCATGCGCTTCCTTCTCCTTCCTCTCCTCCCAGCGGCGCCCTGGCTTCTCGGGCACGTACTCTGACGTGACGGTGCGATCGTCGCTGGTGCAGAAGGGAGTGCGGAGGACGCGCTGTCGTCAGCAGGGTTGGTCCTGGAGTGAGGACTGCCGGGATCTGGGGGACTGCGAGGCAGTCAGGCAAGCAGCAACGGTAACGAACGGTATGCACCGTTGCTCCCTTCGTCCTCATCTTTCTCGGCCGCCTCAGGAGACGCTGCAGCCTCCTCCTCTTCCGCTTTCGCACCTCCTCCTCTTCCGCTTTTCAGACCTCCTCCTCTTTCAGCTCCTTATCAGCTTCCTCGTTCCTCCGCCTGATCTATTCCTCGCACGGGTAGGGCGACGCCACAGGAATACCGGACGTCATTGCGACGAGGAAAATGCACCCCTGCTTCTCAGAAGGCCATTGAAGCTGGCGAGTCCCAACGAGGATAATCAGCACACCCGCGTGCAGTCGAGAGAGAATTTTCAGCTCGCCTTCGCCCTCTTCCAGGTCGTTATCAACCTGCTCGCCCCGAGCCTCCTTGTCCTCTTTGTCCTCATTCTCCTGCCTCTCCAAGCTCGCTGCCGCGGCGAGAGCCGATTTCGGCTCAGCTGGGGGCGTGTAGACGGTCTGCGC